>CAOLHI010000180.1:600000-814455 GCA_948474755.1 Ctenosaura bakeri | reverse complement strand
GGGGCATAAACCCCACTAAATGCAGAAGGAGTTATCTTTTGGTAAACCTACAAAGGACTGTGTTTCACATAGTCTTATACATGCCTGGATTCCCAACTGAAAGAGGAGGGAAATGAAAATACTGATCCCCCTTGCAGGGATATTCTGAGAAACACTAAATATTATGTGGATCACTTTGAAGACCAAAGTAGTACATATGGCTAGTCGTTCTTCTTCTTTCCAAAGACCTGTTAAAAAGAGAAACAGTCATCACCCCACTGCTTTCAACCTTAACTGCTAATGGTGCACCACAATCTTACACATTCATATGTGGAAGTAAGCTCCATTACTGAGGGTTATTTTGAATAAACATGCATATAACTGAACTCTTAATCTGGCAGCCACCTCTGAAAAGATGCAAGTGGAATACAGGAAAGGGAGAGAACTATATTTGGCCAAAAATCGACTTCTTCTTTGTTTCTGTTGCTGCAAATTTTCAGCTGTGGACTAATGAGGAAGATAATAAAGTTTCTACAAACAAAACAAAATACAAAAGGGAAAGGGAAATTTCTTTTGCAAAATGAAATGCAAATAGAAGCGGGACATGGATTAGATAACTTTTTTTTATCTTAGTAAACCAACTCTTGAAAGCTTTGTACTCGTGGCTGCTCAAATCCCCCTGGGGATGGATGGAAGACAGTTTAACCTCTTATTTTTAACTCTGTTTCTCACACCAGAAGAAGGGTGGCATACAAATATAATAAAATAATCTCTGCTTCTTCTTTTCCCAATACACCGAAGAAGAATACGAAAAGAAGAGGTGACCTTAGGCCCATCCACATCATCTGGAACTTAAAAAAAAAAAACCTCAGGATATCAACACATACAGTTCAGAAGGTCTCACCCAGCTCTGGGCTGTGCTGATCTTCTCTTTCCCTGTGCTTTTGGTGCCTCTGCTCCAATAAGCCACAAAGGGACAAGTCACAGCACGGTTAAAGCAATTTAGTTAGGTTCCCAACTCCGAATGACAAGGCAACAGTAATGTGACTATGAGCAAAGTAGCAGTAAGAATGACAGCAGCCCTAGGGACCCCAACAAGCCACAAGCTGTTAGCTACTGATTCCTGGCTTCTCTGGGACTTGAGAATAACACTAATCATTTGCTTTCTATTTAATATCTGGTGACTTCAGCCACTCCTGCAGGCAGAGAGAGACACAGGAAAGAGGCAGCAAGCAGCATAAATTAGTCTGCCATTCATGAACAAAATCCCAGGGCCTCTGGAATGTTCACTAACTCCTACCGGTCTGATTGCCACTCAGGTAGGGATCTGCTGTATAACGCACAAGATCCTGGATGTAATATGAGAAGCCACAAATACACAAAAGAGAAAAAGAAACCAAAAGTGAATGTTCAAGTGAGGTATACCATAGTAAGAAAGAAAACTAATAATCAGTGACACGGTCTGTGTCATTTTCTTCATCTGCATGGAAAATACTCTTCCGTAGAAGCATCTCCGTGACAAATGATTGAAATCTTTTCATTTGTATATATTTTGGCTTCAAGAGATAAGCATACTAAAGTATATGGTTTTCATATCCTTGTGGATTATATAATATTTCGTGTACTTCAATTCCAGATCACAAACACAATATTTATCTGTTGCCAGATGTCGCAACTCAAAACACTTATAGGTGTACATGGAGGCACAGAATGCAGCTCCACTTTATTCACCCCCTCCAGAGCTTTTCTGCACTGCCGAGTTTTCTGTGATCTCATCATGAAGACTAGCAAGCATGCAAC
The DNA here is from genome assembly GCA_948474755.1 of Ctenosaura bakeri. Lineage (NCBI taxonomy): Eukaryota > Metazoa > Chordata > Lepidosauria > Squamata > Iguanidae > Ctenosaura > Ctenosaura bakeri. Next base: position 812,676 of record CAOLHI010000180.1, on the reverse strand, counting down.
TTTCTTTCCCAGTCTTTGAGTATCTCTTCTGTGCTCTCTGGGATCCTCTCTCCACAGGACCACAAAATTGCAACCTCAGGTCTAAATCCAATTCTCAGTTTCTAACAGAGCAGACCAATGCTATCCGTGCAACATATGTAAGTGTTAATTTACCAACCTCCCACTGAATGAATGCCTCAACTCTAGTTGAGACTAGCAACTGGCTTTAGGCCAATGGAATTTTTATTATTTGCTACCTTGTATCCTACCTTTCCTAGTGTTCCAGTATCATAACATGAAAAAGTAACATTTTTAGAATAGTAACAAATTGATTTTTGTGGTACAGTCTTTATATTCTTATGCAATAACTTTCTATGTATAGAAAGAAGAAGGGAAGGAACCATAAGTCTATTAGCTATGCACATACACACACTCACAATGGAGCATGTTCATCTACTGAGAAAGATCTCAAACCATTTGCAAGGTACACACAGAAATGTTCCAACTATTCTAAAAAAAGATGATAGAAATGCCAGCCAAAGAAAGAGGACAACTCTGTGCTGTTACAGTCATCGTTCTGAACATGCTCTTTAGATTACATAACCCAAAGATACATAAAATCCCATCTAAACAGAGGTTGCTAGCTATTTGCTCATTTCAAACAAATAGTTGGAGAATATATTCTGACATGAGAAGAGTGCAAGCTAAGATATACAGTCATCACAGTTCTGCTGTTATTTCAAATACATCTCATTAGCTGACAAATCTAAAAGCTGATTTAGACATTACACTTTTTCAGGTACATAAAAAAATTTCACCTGACTCTGTAAAATCTCATGGGTTTGTACACATGTTTTGTTGCTAGCAAAAGACATCACACACACAAAAACAGCAAAGATTTAGGATTGTATAATCCCCATTTTACTCTAACAGCTTGGGAAACAATGCCCTATAGGTTCTTTGCATTGAGCCTCCCATAACCTGTGCATAAGAAAATGATATTGATGAAACCAATAGCATCATTCCATTCAATGAAGTCAAATAACAGATCTATGGATAACACCATAGTGTTAGCTCCTTATCTATGGTTCTGAGATCCACAGAAATCCAAAGATATGGTTGCTAAATGGCCTCTATCCTGCAAACCTGCCCCAATTGACTAAATCATTCTTCTTCTTCCATTCCAGTTGACTAGACCATTCCTCTTCTCCAGGTTTTCTTTACACTGTGAACAATGGCATGCACCTATTATTTTATGCTAGACAGAGGAACAAATCCTGCCACTCACCCAAGTTCTTTGGCATGAATTAAGAGGGCAGGAAACAGGAAGTTATGGCCTCTAACTTCATATCAAATTTTGTCCATTCTCAGGAATATTCTCACCAGTGAAAGTCTGATCACGTTCTTTCACAAGAATTCTGTGAGGAACTGGAGGAATGAATAAAGCTTCTAGTCTGCGACTGACCACTATGTGTTCACTGCCCCACACTTCCATTGGCTAATTCTCCTCAGAAACTCCACAGAAGGGTAGCCCTCTGATGAAAGTTGATGACTTTGACTTTGTGAGGGAATCTTTAAAACCACAGTGCCTTCAGACCAATAATGTTGCTCGACGGTGTGGGTGTGCTGGATGCTATAGATTTGACCAAACTATGCTAGTTCTGAATATTTATATTTTTGAAGTAAATGTATTAAATATTACTGGGCAATTCAGAAAAGAAACAACAACAGAAACAGTCAAAACGTAATTGTTACTTCTCCAATCTGGTTTTGGGACTTTACTTAGCTGGCTCTGGTGCTTAAAAGAATGTTTTTGAAAATTCATACTAAACCAAAGTCTGCCATTACGGACCAGTCTTGGACCGATACAGACCTTTCTCATCCTCAGACCTCAAGCCATAGTTTTTTGTATTCTTAGCATCCCTAGGTAGGGTTAGGAAAGACAATACTGGCTTATTCAGATAAGGCAAAGTTAACACTAAACACAGCTAGTTATTTGAAAAGGAATTCCACATTCTTCCAAGGTGATCCTCACAGCCATGTTGGAAGAGGAGAGAGTGCAAGGCAGACTCCTGGGATCTTTACCACAGCAGTAAATTATAGTTTAGTACAATGTCTAGAGTGACAAAGTTAGAAAATTGTTAGGTTAATTTTCACTGTATGAAGAGCTTAATATGAAAAATATGAATATGCCCAAGTATGGCTGAATTCCTTCTGCGTCAGACAAACACACAGTTTAAAGCCCTCTTCGTGCGGAAACTCTAAACTGATCATGCCATGAGGCTAAGGCTTACAGATTTGGGAGCAAGCAGTGAGGAAATTTATTATGAAGTAATTCCTTCTAGGTGCTTGGTTAGTTGCTAAAAGTAAATAGGGCAAGAAAGGAATAATTACCTATTAGAGCAAAGATTTTTCTTAGGAAACACCATTTAGGCTTATCAGGTGGACAGGATATGTGCAGTACTGGAAAAAACAACAGTTTTGTGACAGTCCTCTAGGGGCACTTGTACTGTTTGCTAGAATGTGATTAGTCTGCTGTCTCCCCATGGCAACCCTGGGAGCAGTTCATAATTACAGGTAAATGGAGTTATGAAGAGATAACCAACACAGAGTTTCTTCATCTTACCAAAGCTGGTTGGGAAATTCTCATCCTGGTAAGAGGATGAAGGCCTTGGAGACTATGATCAGAGTATCCTAATAGAAACTAATGGATACTTAGAGTACCATTTTTAGTACTAAAACTAACTGGCAGTAGGCTTAAATGCTAAACTAACAACAACAACAACAACAACAGCCCAAGAGCCAATTATTTACTTTGGTATTCAGTGCCTAAGGACTATGGGTGGCTTTTCTTTGTGCTTCAGTACTCCATGGTGCCCCAAACCTGTTCCAGTAGGTTTATCTGTTCTCCAGAACAAGTTCTCAGAGTACACAATGGGATGTATGGGGCCACTACTGACTTCAGAAGAAGCAGGGGGATCCAGAAATCCCTTACTGGATATTGGCTAAAATCCACATCAGTTTATTTTAAATAAGATTTTATAAGGCTAATGAAACCTTTTGTTAACTACAGCTACATGGCATTAAAGCAATCAGATTAATAAATGGAATGCTTAATTGCTAAGCTGAATTACATACGGTATTCACCCTACTATTGCCATTACAATTCTGAGGCATTGTCCTAGAGTACATTCAGGACGTTACTTTGGTGTTGATTGATAAGCAGGATACAAACACTACTAATGCAGCATTCTTCCTACAATGCAGTCTACTTATATTACTACTCCATGTGCTTACTCTGTCATTAGACTTAAGTTTCACAAAATCCTCAATGTATCTTTTTCCATTTCAACAGACCCAGTTCTAATGACACAGCATGTCATTCTTTTGGCTCAATTTACATTTTGATCCCTGTAAACTAATTCAGGTCTGAGCTGTCACTGTTCCTTTCCTTTTATTTCAATAACTCATTCCGATTTCACAGAACAGCCTTGCCAATACTGAATTTATAATTTAATACCAAATGTATAATTTAGTAATAACATAAAAGATAATGTGTGATGAAGAAGTTATGCATCTGTTCATCATTGTATCACAATGGAATGAAAAATATGTGTTATTTGCTGACTGAAAACTTTGCAGAGGAATTTGAAGGAGAATTTGAAGTATCTGCTCCATTCTATTCATTAACCGTTGTTCCCAGGCATCAAGAGGACTAATTTTGCATTTTAAAAAACTGGCTACACACATCAAAAGAATAAAAAACTAGATCACAACAACTTCCTACAACCACAGCTAAATATAACTGATGTCCTAAATATAATATGCAGCAAAAAGTAAACAAGGAAAAACAGAAGTGAGCTGAAATGTTCACAGCATCTGTCTTTTTTCATTTGAGCGCATACTAAAAAAGAAACAGATCTACAGTAAGCAAAGAAATAAGTTCAAAAAGCCAATTCTTCTTAAAAGGAAAAATTACACTCACAAAGTTGGTCCAGCACCCTATCTCTCATGTATTCATGTAATGCAAATCCAATGAAGGTTAGCAAAATCTCTCCAGCTTTGATATTTTTTAAACAAAGGAACACAAAACACCATAACATTGAGGTTGGCTTGCCAGAGACCTAAAAATCTTAAACAATAAACATACTTGAGAAAGTATATATATATATACATTCATGGAGGTGAGGAACACTCAAAAAGAACTTAATCAGTTCATTCTTATGTAAAGGCAAAATAACATTAATAACATTTCTACTTCCAATTTCATCCACATTCAGGCCATTTCCAAGAGCCTGCTAGCTATACTAACATTGCAAATTGACCATACACTGCATCCTCCAAACAATTCCCATTGTGTTCAGTGGGGCTTACTCTCCATAATTTGCAAAATTACACAGAAATTTATTTTGGAGTCACCACCACTGGACTCAATGGGATTTTGCTTTGAGTAAACACAGGATTGCCCTGGCAGGGTAAGGCCTATAGACCTCAGTGGGACTTACTTCTGATTACCTAGAGGCAGGTGTGCACGTGTGGCATTTTCTATACCTGAAAGAGCTTGATGCTGAAAACAAGTGTATTGATCCAACACAAACCCACCTTCTGTAGTGTAAGTGTTGCCAGATAGTAAAAATCCAAAACAAATAAAAAGGGTTGGTTGGTTTGTTTTCTGTGAATCACTGCTACATTCTCTGACAATTCAGTTCTAAACAGGGCTGTCCAGAATCCCAGGGTAAGCCTGTTTCATAGGTTTGAACACAGCCTAATCCTTCAGAAGTCCCTTCTGACATTTGCTAAGTATACCTACAGCATGAACAGTCGATGTCGAAAACAAACCCTAGTTTGCACAGACAAGTAGTCTGCCTTCAGTAAAACCCCAGACTTGAGAGGGTTAAACCTAGGAGGCGTTGTGTGGATACCTATGATGCTAGGAAGGGTCGGGACCAATGAAAAGACTGAGCTATAGTTAGCCCCCGGGTAGGCTAAGCTAACCAGAGAGGCTTCCAGCAAAGCTCGGCCAGATAACACGCGCGGGCTTTGTCCTCAGCTGCTACCCCGCTTAAGCCCACGCAGAGGAGAGCGGCGGCCGCGGCTTACCTGGAGTTCGCACCACGCCACTTCAACCCAGGTCTCCGTGTCGAGGCCCTTGTAGACCGTCTTGAAAGACCCTCTCCCCAGTTCGATATCAAACTTTAGGAACCTGCCGTCGGGGGAGGTGGCCACGGCTTTCATGTCGGCCTCTTCCTCCTCTTCCTCGGCCTCCTCTTTCTTGGACTTGCTCTGATCCTTGGCGGCCTCGGGGGCCTCCTTCCTCTCGGCATCCCCCGCCTCCTTTTCTTCTCCTCTCCCCTCCCCGCCGGCGCTCTCCTTCGCCGCCGCCTCGCCTCCGGCCGAGAGCCCCTCGGGAGCCCCCAGCCCGTCCGCCGCTTGCGCGGAGACCGGGGGCTCCTCTTTCCCGGGCAGCGCTTCTTCCCCCGGCGGCGGCCTTTGCGCCGCTTTCGCCCTCTCCGCAATGATCCGCCTGGTTTTGGAGATGAGGATGATTTTTTTCTGCGGGGGCGGCGGCTCCGGCTCGGCGGGCTCGAAGGTGGGCTCCTCCTGGTCGGAATCCACCACGCTCCTCCGCAGGAAGCGCTGGTGGACGGTTTTGGGATCCTTGGCGTAAGGCACCCGGCCGGGGAAAGGGGTGGAGGGCGCCGCCCCCGCCGCGGCTCGGCCCCCCTTCGGCATAGCTCCCGTCGCTGCGGCTGCTGCAGGGTCCGTGCCCGCCACGCTCCCGCCGCCGCCGCCGCCCCTGCGTGGTCTATCCATATTCATGCCCCTTCCACCCGCAAGAGAAGCTGGACCCAACGCAGTCACCGCCGCCGTCGCCGCTTGGACACCGGCGGGTTCTGCAGCACCAGCAGCAGGCAACTCGCCGCCGCCGCTGCCTCCCCCCGCCGAGGTGCTGTCCTGGCATCGCCCCCAGTTTCCATTACAGCTGAGTCTTCACTTGCTGCCGCCGCCGCCGATGCCGCTGGAAGTGGTGGTCGCGCCGCCGCCGCCCCCGCCGGAGAGACTGCCCCCGCTTTGCAGGACTCATCACGGTGCATCCCTGTGCGGAAACTCAGGGGAGCCACCTGCGAGAAAAACAGAAGGCAAGAAGGTGGGAAACGGGGAGGCCGCTCAACCTCACCTGGCGAACTACGGAGGAGGAGGAGGAAAAGGGGGAGGAGGAGGAGGCGGAGACCACCTGCCGGAGGGCCAAGTGCCGCCGCCGCCGCCCTCTCCCGGAGAAGCGCGCCACGGATGTCTCAGCTCTCTGCCCGGGAGCCCCTCCTAATCGCCGATCTCGGCCCCCCTCTTTCAGCCGTCATTTTTTCCCCAACTTGGGAGAGGGCGGCGGTGCCGGGGGAAGAGAAAACGGACATTAAATAGAAGCCAGCGGCAGGAGAACTGAGAGGGGATCTCCGCAAGGGAAGTGGGGCGGCCGCCTCCGATTGCAGGCTCCTTCTCCGAAAGGCAACTCTAATACACGGACGCGCCCCTTCTCCTTGCCTTTATGCCGCTGCCTCCCACGCCTCCCCTCCAAATCCTGGTCCGGCCACAAACCCCTCAGACAGCGCCCTATGCCAGGCCCCATCGCTCGTCCCTTTAAAGAGCGAGGCTCCTCTCTCCCAGCATCCCCGCCCCCCTCGGTTATCTGGCTTGAAGACTCTCGCCTCTCTCTTTTTATCCAGATCTCTGTTTTCCAGGGATGCTCCTAAACGCACCCACGGTCTTTCCTCTCTCTTTTCTCCCCCCACACACATCGTAGCTTCCAAGGCACACCCCCCCCATCAGACGCTCACGCACTCCTCACCCCACTTCCAAGCGCCAGGGGCTCCCCTGTCTCCCATGCTCGGCCCCCTCCCCCTGCCCACTTCAGTCATGCTGCAGCTCCTCAATGGAAAGCCATATTGAGGCTCAAAAGGGGAGGGCGAGATTGCAAGGCGATATCCCAAGGCAGATATCGCTAATCTAGCTTGGGCCCGACCGATCCCCGCTTCGTTTCCCCCCCCCCCCTCCCGCTTCGTCCGCACGAGATACGTAGAGAGTCTTTAAAATTGTGACTGTTTTCCTCGCTCGCTCCGAACGTCCCCGGCTTAGATAACGGCGCGTTAAAAGGCCACCACCGAGGCATCCGCATCAAGCCCGGCCGAGGGGGGCGAGGGGGCTGGCGAGTCCCTCGTAAAACTGGGGGAAAGAGGAGGACGAGGAGGAGGAGGAAGGGGGCGGCGGCCGCAAAGTGCGCCGGAGCGTTCGGAATGCGTCCCAATGCCTCAGCCCCCCACAGGGTGGCGGCTGAAGAGGGGAAGCGAGGCGAGCGGGATTATAACCTCAGCAGCCCCCCCCCCGCCGGGGCCCGGGTGCCTTCCCGGCCACACAATGGAGTAACACACCTGCAGCTACCCCCCACCACCACCCTTCCCGAGCCAAGGCGGTACAATAGAGCCAAGCTCCCCACTGACAGGTACTTACGCGGCGACGGCGGCGAAGCAGCTGGGCCACCCATATTCTTCAGAGCCACGACGCGGGAGGTTGGGGCGGGCAGGCGGGAGGCGGCAGAACGGGAGGTCCCCTCTTCCGTCTCCGAGCATGGAGCTCTCCCCTCCACCCAGCCACCCTCCCTCCCTCCCAGGCCCGGTTCCTCCGCTGCGGCACCGGCCGGCCCCCTCCCCACCCCCGCCCCCCAGTCTCTGCGTCTCTAGCCGCCGCCGCCGCCGCCGCCGCCGCCTCCTCCCCGGCCCTCAGAGGTTTCTCTTCCCTCAGCAACAGCAGCAGGAGCAGCCGCCCCACCGCTACATCCCGCTCGGAGGTCCAAACGTTGCCCGGAGGAGCGCAGGAAGCCACCGGTGAGGCGCTGGGAAATAAATAAAATCCACCTCAGGCGAAGAGGGCGCCGCCTCCTCCTCGTCGTCGTCACCGTCACCTCCCCGCCCCCGAGGCCGCGTGTGGGGAGCCTCAGCCGACGCCAAGGCGCTCTCCCTTGCGCCCCTCGAGCTCCGGCCCCCTTTTCCTCTGGCGGCTCCGCGGCGGCGCCCCCCGCCCCTCGGCCGGCGCTTTTGTCAATGGAAACCGCTCTCTAATGAGCGTCCCATTTAACGGAGGGGCCGAGAGCCAGGGGCATCTCGGGGCGACCAATGAGAAGGGGCGGGGGAGGTGGTCCCCGCTAGACCCGCCCCGTGTCACTGGGGAACGAGGACAGGGCCGGCGCCCCCGCCTCAGTTGCTAGGAGCCCCCCGGGCCCTCCCGCCCCGCGCTCCCTCCCTCCCTCCCTCCTGCGTGCTGCGTGTCGATGTGTGTATTCTGCGCTCTGCAATGGCTCTGCTTGGTTTCCTTCCAGCTCGCAATGTGACTCGCAGAAGCTGGTGCCAAAGGTTTGCGCATGCCCTCTGCTGAAGCCGCAGGCTGAACCTAGGAGGGGATACAGTGGGGGGGGGCGAGGGGCCCCTCGTCTGAGAGGAGACCTCGTGGAGACGAAGGGGGCCAGCAGAACGGAGGACGAGCCGCGGTTGCGGGCGACCGTGGGCGGAGTGGCGGGGCCGGTGTGTGTGCGTGCGCTCGGCCATGTGTGCCAGCGCGGAGGATGGGGTTAGCCGCGCACCGGGGCCAAGGGCAGGGAAAGAGGCTCGAAAGAGCGGTGGGGGGCGGCGGCGAGGGCGTGCGCTGGGCTAGAGGTTTGCCAGCTGCTCTTCTTGGACCCGCTGCGTGGTTTCCCCCCTGTCTGACGCAAGCCCGCCCCGGCGCCCCCCAGGGACTTCGTTTCCTAGGCGCAGCCTCATTTCTCTCTCCCTTGCCGGAGGCTTCTTACTTCCTGATGAATCTTTTACAACCACCTGCAGCTTCTCCGGGGAGAGTGGCCGTTTCCGCACTAGACTGCTATAGTGCTATTATTCCACTTGCAAGGTCCTAGGGAATCCTCAAAGGCCCCTCCCTAAACTGCAAACCCCAGGATTCCATAGGATGTTGAAAGTGGAATAATAGCACTCTAGTGTGGAAATGTGTTAGAATTGTCCTCGTCGGGCATGGTCGGTCCATCTGCACAGACCTTAAAAAATACACTCTGGTTGCAGGGATAGGGAGGGAGCGGGGAAGAGCCCCCCCCCAGGCTACTGGAACACCCCGTGACCTCTCCTGTACTGTACCTGGCTGTGCGGACAGAGAGCGAGGGAGACGGAAAGAAGCTTTGCCAGATCACTTTATGGATTTCTTATCCCCGAGATGAGCGTCACCTTCCCTCTAGTCACGAGGAGCTATTTTAAACGCCTTAGGAATTGCACAGGGGAATGTTCCCGCGTGTCCGCCCCTGCCCGCAAAATCCGTACATTAAAAATCGCCCTCATAATAATAAGGGACAATGTAAATGTTGCATTGCAAAGGAGAGGTCAATGATTTATCGCAGTGTTGCAGGTTGAAAAAGTCAGAGCAAGTCTGCATGAATTTGGAAACCCGTGCGGGGGAGGGGGGGACGTTATCATCTAATCATTCTCAGCAATGCCATTCAGCAGTTCCATTTCTGCGGCTCCGGTTGTTCTACAGTTTAAAAAAGACTGTGTGAAGCTGAAAAGTGTAATGTGTAAAACACCTACTGCAAAATGAACCCCCCTTTCAACTGGTAGTCCCCTGCAAAAGGGGACCAGTTAAGGAAGAATCTTCTGACTCCTGAAAGACAGCATAAGACTTCCTGGATGCTATCCATCTGATTAGATGCCTGTGCTACCTCATTGTTATATATACATTTGTATGCAAAGATAAATTCATGCACACCAGTGAGGGGGGACTATAAACTATGAAGCTGGGAGGAATGAAATTTTAAAACATATGGATTGATGATCACTTTAACAACAGTCATTCACAAAATACGGTTGGGTCTGGACAAAGGCATACTGGTACAGGTAAGGTAGTCTGCAGGGTGTGTGTGTTTATAAACCCCTTGACTTAGTTCCAGCCACAGAAAAAAGACAGCAAACACAAGGAGGAATGAAAATTAAAAAATGTATGTACTGTATATAGAATGGATGGAAGGACAAATCACCAAGGAAGGGTACAGGTGGATAACCCAAACTTGCAAGAATAGTATAAGGAAACCTAAAACTAAAGCTCAGAATGAGCTGAGACTGGCTTAACAAGCAAGGAGCAACAATTATGAGTTTTTCAGATGCATTGGAGGCAAGAGAATGACTAAGGAGACAATGGGGTTGCTGTTCAATAAGGATAGTAAAATGCTAACAGATCACAATCAAAAGCCAGAACTACATATAGGTATTTTGCTTCATTCCCCACTACCCCCAAGAGAACTGTGTATGTCTGTGCAGTAGCAGAGACCTTAGCAAACAATCTGGATTTCAAATCAGGATTGATAGGAAGTTAGTCAGGAATCACCCAACTAACCTAAAGGAGGCCAAATGAAGTACTAACAGACTTCCTAATGTACTCTTCAAGTCCCTTACCATCATTTCTGAGAAATCTTGGAGAACAAGTGAGGTGCAAAAGGACTGGAGAAGGGCAAATATTGTCCATCTCTTCAAAAAAAGGAGAAGGAGAAGGAGATGATCCAGGAAATTACATAGCTTGATTTTCAATCCAGGAAAAATATTAGGATGGATTATACAGGAGTCTGTTTGCAAGCACTGTTATCTTTTTTTCCCCTGATCAGGTGACTAATTTTGTAGATGGAGGGTATACTATGGATGCCATTTATCTGGATTTCAGCAAAGCATTTGATAAGGTCCCTCATGATATTTTGAGCAGCAACTCATTAAATGTGGAAATACTGTCAGAGGGATCCATACTTGGTAAAACTGTGCTCAAAGAGTTGTCATCATTCAGACTAGAAGGAGCTCCTGAGTGGAATATTTCAGGGTTCTACCCTAGAACCATTACTCTTCAACATTTTTATTAATGGTTTAGATGATGGGGTGGAGGGAATCCTTATCAAGTTTGCAGATGATACAAAACTGGGAGGGATGGCTAACATATTGGAAGACAGTAACAGAATTCTAAAAGGACCTTGATAAACTAGAAAATTGGGCAGAAATTGATGAAATGAAATTTAATAGAGATGAATGCAAAATTGTACATTTAAGCCACAAAAAACAAATGCATAGGTGCAGGGTGGAGGATACATGGCTTGGCAGTACTAAATGCAAAAAGTACCTTGGGGTTATTGTTGATAATAAACTGAACATGAGCCAGCAGTTTAGTTGTTGCAGCAAAGAAAGCAAATCCTATTTTAGCCTGCATTAACGGAAGAATAGTTTTCAAGTCAAGGAAAGTAACAGTCCCGTTATATTCTGTGTTGGTTAGATCTCATCTGTCATACTCTGTTCAGTTCTGGGCACCTCATTTTAATAAGGATATAGACAAGGTGGAGCAGGCTCAGAGAAAAAAAAATAAAGATGATAAGAAGTAAGGAGAACAACTTGTATGAGGAGTAGTGAAGGAGTTGAGCATGTTCAGGTTGGTGAAGAGAAGACTGAGGGATGATGTGATTGCACTTTTTAAATATTCAAGGGCTGTCACAGAAAGGAGGTAGCAAGCCCCTGCTGCTCCAGAGGGTAGAAGCAAGTCCAATAGTATAAAGGTAAAGGAGAGTAGATTTTGACTGAACATTAGAAGAAACTTCATGACAGTAAGAGTGGTCTGGCAATGGAGCCAATTGCCTAGGGAAGTGGCAGGGTTTTCTTCTCTGGACGTCTTAAAAAAGAGGCTGGGCAGCTACCTGCTGGGGGTGCTGAGCTGGAGATCCTGCACTGAGCATGGGGTTGGACTCAATTGGTGGATTGTTGATCAGTGATTTCATAATGCAATCTTGTTCAAGGATTAAGATCACTATTGTAATGTTTTGGGAGGGTTAAGTGTCCCTGTACCCCATTCATCCATTCCTTGTCTTACAAGACTATTATCGAAAGAGCCCTCCCAGTTCTTCATTTGCAAGATGCAATCGTGCCTATTTGATAAGGTTGTAATGAAGAGTAGGAGGTAAGGAAAAGTTCTTACATGCATGCTCAGAATTAAACAATCCACTAACAGACCATACCACTGGACATAATGATTCATACTGACACTGAATTTTATTGTGATTCTATTGAAGTGCCACCTGTTTGGTAGAAATTTCTTTTAAGATAATAGAAACAATCTCTGAGACAATCTGTTTTTTAAAATGGAGATTAGAAAGAGATGTTCCTGCTTCTGGCCTGGAGAAGAAGGGAGTGGAATGCTGTGCTGTGACAGTGAGGGTGTTCATTCTCAGTCTAAAAGCAAATGAAACGTAAGAACCCACTGAACATATTTTCTGAAAAGGAAGAAAGTCATTGCCCTGGCAACGACAGCTACTTTAAGAAAAACAACTTCCTTTTTAAAAAATAAAATAAAATAAAGTGAATGAAACTGAAATGAGATCAAACAGATGGCTATTTCAAATAGTGTGAATATTCTGATGATTTCATGTGTAACAGTCTTGAGTGAACAATGAATGTTGCATGAGAACATAACAGGGCTTCTTCCATGTTCTGAAAAGAATAATATAAGAATGAATTAAAGAAAAGTATTAAACAGGACAGAATATCTCATAAGCTCATAACATTTTACATTTATTATGCTATCCCCACATTCCCCCTGCAAGCAAGAAAAAGCAGCAAAGAGAAGAACCGACTGGAGTGCATTAAGCAAAGGAATGAATAAGTCATCGTCTGTGTGTGTGTATCCACACAACAAAATAAAACATGGTGGCCAGGCTGCAATGCTGTACTTCTCCTGGAACCTCCTGCTTCCACCAGACTCAGCAATTCCCCTTATCGCCTGCAGCCCTCCCCACTAGAGGAAGCCAACATCTTTTCCATAGGTCTGGGGAAAGTCTCGATTCTGTTGCCATTAGATATGGGAATACACCATTGGATCTTGACCAGTGGTGGCAAAGAACAGCTGAAGGAGCATGAGACTAGAATCAGACAAATGGTAAAGGTGTGTGTATGAGTAGGTGTGAGACATAGTGATGTAATATCAAACACAGCCAAGTATCTACCGTTTATGTTTGGCCGAGAAACAGATAGTTCTGTAAATTATTCAAGTCCTCCTCCGCTGTTCCTAGGCTACTTACACTTACACTTCAGCTAGGCAACAATTTAGTCAGAGCTACAGAATGAAATTCAGATCCCACTTAAGCCATCCTTCTCTTGAATAAAACGTCTTTTGTTTAGTGGCATTAAAGCATTTTACTGTATAGTCAATTGCTAGAATGTTTTCTATTCTTAGCTTTAGAGGTCACTTCCACTGAGTTCAATGGGTCTCACTCCCAGGTGAGCCTGCTATGTGTCCACATGATCCTTTCCCTCTTGAACCCCATAGACTATTGTCTTCAGTGTGCTGCCCTTGGAAGTGGATCCTATTTCAAGAATCACAGGCTTCGTTTGGGCCTCTGATTCTGAAGTTCTGTACCCATGTTTTCTAAAAGAACTAGGAAAACTCTTATATAAGATGCTAAAAATAATTAAAAGGCAATAAAAAAAGTCCTTGCTAAAATTAATTTCAGTCTGAAGGATGAATCACAAAATTTTACATGCATAATTCCTTCACCCAAAACCTTGCATAGGTTATTATATGTTAGAGGGATGGAAATGGATTCACAAAGGAGTTTTCAATATTTTTAACATTTTGGGAGGCTAGCATGTGTCATATTGCAGCCATACAGTTATCAGGGAGGGAGGGAAAGAAGGAAGGAAGGAAGGAGAGAGAAAGAAGCAAGTTTCAAGTAATGTTTCTTCCTTTGGTCTTCTCTGAGAGCTAGCTTAGTGTTTCAGTATTATGGTCCCCCTGTGACAGTAAGAAAACAAAGCAAACTACTTGCTTTTTAACACCATAAATTGCTTTGGGTGTTTAAAAAAATGAAAAAAATATACAAATGTTTTATACAATAATAACAATAAATTGATTGATAGCTAGAGCCCTGACCATTTAAATGGAAGCAGTCTTTATAACATTTAATTTGGAGGTCATCTTTGCTTTTGTGTGATTTGCAGCTAAATTCTAAACTACTTATCAGTCATCAGTTAACAGATGTTTAACACTCTCTAAGGCAGCTTTTTGGACATATGCCTTTGTGTATCAAAGTAAAATCTCCTAAAATAGAAACAGACACTGGTAAATATCCTCAGTGTTCATATGGAACCAGTCAAGGTTAAATCCTCTTGATAGAGAGTATGCTTATTAGACACCAATCATTCAATTAATAATGAGTAACATATATTGTGGTTCATGTGCCCTTTATTCTGCGATAGACTCATAATGACTTGTGATTTATAACCAGTCCAGTGCATGGTTAACCCAAGGCCTATGGAAATCAGATTTCTAGTAATGAATTGTTAATAAAGTATTAATAAAATATATTTTCAATAGTGTATGCATGCATATTAATTGAATAGTTGAACAAAGTTAATTAAATTAAACAAATAGTGGTTGACAACATGCCCTCCAACACGTTGCAGATGAAAATTGGGGCATGTGTGGCCGAGCAACATCCAAGTGTGCAAAAGTTATTGGTGAAGGAGAATAGACAAGCCAGGAGAGGCCACAGGAGTTTGCCTGGACCTATCAGAAAGGGCAAGATCCCCCCTGTTCTCTTCCCCCTCCACCCCTGAGAACTGAATACAGATTGCTTTTGCACTTTGAACTCAGTTTGTAGTGACTTAAGCATGCTCAAGACAAGGGGAAAGTGGGAGAAGGAGAGAGAGACTGGGACATTTTATAAGCTGCTGAAAATGTGGGACAGCAGAGGGTTAATTGGGATTGTTCCTGTCAAATAAGGACGGTTGGAGGGTATATAATAAATTCCTGTCAGGAAAGTCCTCTTTCCCTTGCAGCTAAATGTAAACTCTGATTTTGTGGGGGATAGAGTGGGGAATAGATGGAACTGCTGCACATTTAGTGACATTATTAGTCAGTCGCTAGTTTGGTATGTCCTACTCTGAGCAGCAATCACTCTTCATTTAAAAAAGACAGAATCTTTTAAGTCTGGCTTTGCAGTAACCATATTAATGCTAAAGGGCTTTACTTATCCAGTGCATGTACTCTGTGACTGAGCTAAAGACTCTTCTCCCTATGGTGTCTCCTTCAATGGATTTTTGAAAAAAATTATTGAACAAAGTGTGCAAAATGTCTATTACCTATTATTTTGACATCCTACATGAGCACAGAGTTTTTCTGCAAGCACACAGTGCTATGCCCTCCATTAAATGGAATGGGAGTTCCTTGTGGTTTCTGTTGATAAAAAAAGGCCCCCTTGGACTAGTTCAATTGATGACATTCCAATATAGTAGGAAGAACCACAGCATTTAAATTGTATGCTGTGCAGATTAAAACCGATTATATAAAAGGTTTACTATAACCTTGAGTATGTTCTATATTTTTTTCCAAATGTCATTTAAAAATAAACAGCCTCATAAACCGGGATAGGATATAGCATCTATTCTTTATATGGTTGCACAAAAAGATAAGAATACACAGCATACATTGAAACTTTTTAACTCCTTTATAACATCTTTTTTTAAAAAAACAAAACAGCCACAGTATTTTAATAACCTGACCAAAGAAGCAGGCCCTTGGTGCCTTCTCAGTTGAGCCTATGCTTACCAAGTTGCAGCAGTAGTGGAGAATGACACTCATGGAGGATCTCCCAGAGACAATAGTGGTGGCATTATAGCTAGTACTTGTTAGTACTATGCAGAAGAAGGCAATGGTAAATCAGTCCTGAAGCCTTCTCACTTGAAAATCTTATGATGAGACAGTCCAAAATGAAACAAGAGGTGGTGCCAGAAGATGATATTCCCAGGTTGGAAGGCACTCAGCAAGCTACTGGGGAAGAACAGATGGCAGATGCGAGTAGTGCTTTGGCTAATGATGCAGCTGGACTCAAGCCAAGAAGATGTTCAGCTGCTGTCGTGCTCAGAAGCAAAAGTAAAGTCCAAAGCTGCACAAAGCATATAATAGGAACAAGGAATGTGAGAAGCATGAATCAGGGGAAGCTAGACATTATTTGAAAAGAAATGGAAGGTATAGACATTGCAATACTTGGGTTGAGTGAGCAAAAGTGGACACAAATGGAACATTTTTAGTCAGATAACTACACAGTGTTTTATTCAGGAAATGAAATGGGTGGTATTAATAGTGAGGAAAGTTGTAGCAAAAGCAATCAACAGATATCATGTGAAGTTTGACCAAATAACATCAATAAGACTTCAGGGAGAACCTCTCATTATAAATATAATCCATGTTTATTTACCAAACCTAGAGGCAGAAGAGGAAAAAACTGAAAGATTCTATGCTGGAGTCCAGTAAGAAATTGGTCACATCCCAGAAAAAGAGATGTTTGTAGTGTTAGGCAATTGGAATGCAAAAAGTAGGAAACACAGCAGAACCAAACATTGTAGGAGAATTTGGCCTTGGATCAAGACATAAAGTGGGAGACTTGAATTTTGTGAAACCAATAGTTTTTTCATCACACACCCATTCTTCAAGCAATCAAAGAAGCAACTGTATACTTGGACATCACCTGATGGCCAACATAGAGATGAAATAATTACATAATTGGAAGCAGAAGATGGAGAAGCTCCATTCTTTTTGCAAAAATAAGACCAGGAGCAGATTGTGGAACAGGGCATTAACTGCTAATATCAAAAATTAGAGGAAAGCTAAAGAAGAGCAAACCAGTATGGTGTAGTGATTTGAGCACTGGTGTAATACCCTGAAGATCAGGGTGACCTGTGCCAGCAGCCAGCCAAGGCTTCTAGCTCTCTGAGTCTGCTATCAGCAGCAACAAGCAAACTTTGTAACAGTTTATTAGCAAGTTACCGGCTGCTGTTTTGCAGTCTGAATGCATAGGAAATCCAGAGTGACAGTCCAGCAGCAAAGTCTGTATGCCAGGCAAGGGTCAAGGTCTCCAGGAACATGAGCAAGGGATCCAAACATGAGGCATTCTGTTTCCACTGATAATATCAATTTTCTGCAACAGCTTCTTCCTGCCAGTTTGCTGTTGCTATAGACCAACAGCCTCCTCTGCCTACCTGATGCATCCTTACTATATAAATCCTCTGAGGCTCCTGGGCTCCCCCTTTTCACCTACACTGGCTGCCATAAGTATTGTCTCTTTCATGTCTCTGTGTTATGAAGGGTCCTGTCTGGGTCCTGGGATGAAGGCAGGGTTTGATTCCCTGCTTGGCCATGGAAACCAACTGGGTGACCTTGGGCAAGTCACATTCTCTCAGCCTCTGAGGAAGGCAAAGGCAAGCCCACTCTGTACAAATCTCACCAAGAAAACCCTGTCACATTAGGTTACCATAAGTTGGAAACAACTTGAAGGCACACAACAACAATAATGTTACAGATTGCTCTTTTCTCATGCCCAGAAAGTGACATGTTGATACTGCTTATCACTTAAGAGTGGTGCATTTTCCTTTGGATACTTTTTGAATCATTAATACCTTAAAATATCATAAAAGATATAAAAATTGCTGCACTGAAAAGCAAAGTTTTAGTGGTAATGAGTTATTACCCAGTATGCTGAAAAGATAATGGTGTTACAAATTGTTGTGTTATATTTCCAAAGGAAAGTATATATCCTCAACCCCTGAAAAAACAGCATATTTTCAGGCTAATTGTAATATATTACTTCTAAGGTCTTATTCCAAGGTTACCATGTCCCAATTACCTAAAAGAGTAGCATGTCATTGGTTACCTGCAGTGCATTATATTACAAGGTTTAATCCAAGGAAGAAGCAGAAATTAAGGGGGGAAATTAAAAAGCAAACCCCAAAATAAGGAAAGCGGCACAGTAAGACTAGCTAAAAGTTTGTATTGCATAGATGCACTTTTAAAAATATTGAGTGATTATGGATCTTTAGAAGGATTTAAAGTGAACAAAGAGAAAACAACAATGCTAATCAAAAGACAAAAATTATGATAGAAAAAACTGGATTCAAAATTGAAATATTTGGGTGTTATTTTTGAAAAACAGAGCTCTAAATTATTTCAGAACAAGTACACTGAGACCATCTAAAAAGCCTAATCTGAACTTACAGTGCTCTGTTTATGTGAAACAGATGGGAAGTTTCACCATGCTTTGCCTTGAGACAAGTCATTTTAGATCCTAGATGCTGCCCCTTCTTTTTGAAGGCTCACTTCTAGACTTAGAATCACATGTTGGCAATGGAACTTGGCATCAAGGAAGAGAGCTGTGCTGCTGATTGTTACCCTGTTTACTGGGGCCCCCGGGAGGGACACCTAAATAACCAAACAACAACACACTTTGGGGAAAATTAGCTTAGAGTACTGCTGGCAAAACGAGAGGCAGGGTAACGCAGCAGGATCTTGTAACCCAATGTTTACGGGGTCAGGCCAAGTCAAGAAGCAAACTGTGTTGAAAATAAATGGATGATCTTTATTAAATACAGGCACACAATGTAAGCAACACATGCACACAGATAACTAAAGAAATAAAGGTTTGAGTTGGATAGCGGGGGTCTTGAGAGGGATAGTTGATTCGG
This sequence comes from Ctenosaura bakeri, assembly GCA_948474755.1. Lineage (NCBI taxonomy): Eukaryota > Metazoa > Chordata > Lepidosauria > Squamata > Iguanidae > Ctenosaura > Ctenosaura bakeri. Next base: position 794,137 of record CAOLHI010000180.1, on the reverse strand, counting down.
GTGACACGGAACTTGTTCATGGAGTCTGGAAAGAAGATAGAGAGCAATGCTGGGGTGCAATGTAGCTCAGCATGTGGGGCTGAGGGGAAGCTCGCTGGGCAAAGCGGCAGCAAGACGGTCTGGAACTCAGGAGCGATCCAAGGAAGGTCTCGGAATCAGGGGTTTTTATAGTGAGAAATGTGACTGCAGGCTATGCCATACTTGAGGAAAACAATGCATTTTAGGAGCAGGACAAAGCTTTGGAAAGGTCAGAATTTAGCATGATTGAGTTAAGTCCAAATTGACAAAGAGTTACCCTGTAGGCAAATACAGAGTGCTTGGCAGTTGAATATTCAGCTTGCCAGGTTGCCTGCTCGGGGCAGGGAGTCCTTTGTAAACAGCATGCATACATAATAAAGGTGTTTGCAGAGAGGTCTCCTAAAGCAAGAATCCGGCTATTTCTGGGCTGCCTGGGTGGAGGATGGAATGTCCAGCAATTAGTAGCCGAGCCTAGTTCTGTGCTTGTCCGGAGGCCTCACAAACACATGGAGAGGGGTGGTAGAAGAGAGCCAAATTATATCAAAATGATATCTGGGGGTATCTCCAGGTAGGCCTAGACTGCAGTAACATGATCACCAGTCGTGTGACACATACAATAGCCAATAAGCACAAAGATACTCATGTAACTCCCACACTCCCAGTCCAGAAAGTCTATTAACACGCAATGGCTCTAGTAAGTAGGAAATAATTATATTTTCCCTGGCAACATGAGCCAGCAGTTTGAGAGTACTTGGAGCAAGCAAGTTCCTTGAACCAGAAATATTTCTTTGGGAGGGTCTGCAGATTAATTTTCTTTGTTTTCTTCAGAGAGGGCCTGGAGGCAACTTGACCTAGTTCTTGAATGGGCTGGATTTCTTAGACTGTGTAAGGATCACAGCAGCCTCCTAGCCACCAAGATACCATATCAGGATAGGGTTGCCAAGTCAGGACTATCCCAGGCCCTGAAAGTTCAGAGCCAAAACCTGTGACCTAGGAAGACCCCCTTGGGATGTCACAGGAAGCAGGCCCTACTGATGTTACAAGGGGTAGGCCCTCTGTTGATATAATTAAACATGATACATGAAGATGCAGCTGCAATTGTGAAGAGTGTACTATTCATTTGGTTTTATTTAAATCCTAGTCTAAAAAAAGAAGAAAATATATATACACATATTTTTCAAAGGAGTGTTTTCACTCTGAGATTCTTTTTCCTTGCCCTGAGAACTGAAGAAGATGGTTCAGGCTGGGGTTGCCAGAGTGCAAACTGGAGAGGGTTCCTTTACCTTTAAAGGTTATGTCAAAAATTTCAGCAGCTGTTGCTTGTTACCTGGTTGTTAGCAAGCAACACTTCCTGAAATTCCCCCACCTACATCACCATTAAAGCACAGGAGTTGTCTCCAGTTTTCAGTCTGGCAGGCACCAGGGTTCAGTAAGGTCTGAAATCTGAGAAGCCTAGGTTGAAAGGACAGAGGCAGGGCAGTCACATCACCCCTACCATCTGTGCATTTCCCTTTGTGGCCTCTGACTGTGCAGCAGAAACATAAAAGACTGAGCCATGCATTTGACAAGGCTTATTTCAAACTAATGTGCATAACATTGCAGTCACATAATCTAACCCTGTGGCTACTTATTGGAAAAAAGGGCTTCTGGCTTATGAAATGTACTCCATATACATCATTGTCTAATTATACTGCCCACCGTGCTGATAGGTCTGTTATTAAGTTGTTTAAATATTCATTTTTATAGATCCTGGAGAGGTTACATTTTTGGAAGAGAACTTCCAAATTCCCTAGTCAGATCATGCCAGATTTAGTGAGTGCTAAGAATCCCCTGCACACCCCTCTTATATGTCAACCGGCAAATAGTACTGTGTCCGCTACAAACCAGATAGGATGAGCACCCTATGAAACATCAGGCCCTTTGATTGACTCTTTACAGGCCTCTCCAGGGGCCCAAATATTATCTTTGGGTCACACTAAGAAAACCATGCAGAAGTTGCAGGTTTTTTCTCATGACACACAGTCTCTGCATGACTGAAGTGTTATCTTTTCTCATTCATCTGTTGACTGACCAGACAAAATTACTATGAAGCAAAGTTAAACCCATAACAAAAGGAGAGGTATTACACTCAGATTTTAATCACTGTGGAGGACAATGCAGACTATTTTCCCTGCTCCTTATTTGGGTGTATTTCTTGTTTAAATAACTCTGGAGAATGACAAAAATGTCACTACTTTATGAAGCAAAAGCTATTATAATTCTTGTGTGAGTGTGTGTGTTGCAAGAAATAATTTTTAGTATAAAGTGTCCATAGCAACACATGCTCCTTTCTCACAGTTTGTGCATATTTTGGTGGTCATGTTAATATGTCAGTAGTATTTTGGGCAGTACTATATAGCTCAGAGACAAAACGAAACTCATGTTTTGGATGCAAAAGGTCCCAAGTTCAGTCCACAGCGTTAGCAATAAAAAGAAATCAGGGGTTACTTATTTTGGATTCTAGCTTACAGAATTCCAATGAGTCCCTATGCCAGTGCTGGCCATAGGAATCTGGGGCCAAAAATAACTTTTCCAGGACCTCGCAGCAATAGGTATTATGAAGGATCTTGGCCTATGAGTGGAGATCAGCACCCAATCAGAATACATCAAACTGAGCTATTTGGATCAAAAGACTGACCTGAAGAACTATGAACATCTTTAAGGGATGGTCAGAATGATTTATTAATCTTATCTATCTATCTATCTATCTATCTATCTATCTATCTATCTATCTATCTATTATATATACATACAGTTGGCCCTGTATATCCATAAATTCTGTATCCACAGATTCAATCAACGACAGCTTAAAAATATATTTTTTTAAAAAAGCAAACTTTGAGTTTTGCCGTTTTATATATGGGATACGATTTTACTATACCATTCTACATAATAAGACTTGAGCATCCACTAATTTTGGTATCTACTGGAGGTCCTGGAACTAAATCCTAGCAGATACCAAGGGCCCACTGTATGTATTATATATGTATGTATATATGTATGTGTGAGAGAGATATCCCACACTTGCTCACTGAGAGTCCAGAACAACTAATAACTTCCATAAAAATGGAGTACAGCACACAAACACGTTTAAAATCATAATTACAGTACAATACAACACAACCATCAGCATGGACCACCAGCTAAATGTAGCACTTGCTTTCCACGAAAACTTGTACAAATAAACTTTGTATATATTTGTAAATAATCAGATTGTTACAAGTATGCCTTTAATCTCCAGTGTTTAGTCGTTCAAAGAAAATTTGTTAAGAACTGACTTGTTCTTCTGCGGGGAAAGAGAAACATGACACAACATAGCAATGTTATTATATAATTCAGTTGTGCATCCCTATTTTTAGTAGTGGGTATTAAGTTGCAAGTACCTAGAGGGACAAAATAAAAAATCAAGAGTTTATAATGTGGCATTTATAAAGAAAAAAAAACCTTGAAGTTTAGAAAAGTGTTAAAATGGAGTGTAGGTATGAGACAAAGTCCAATTAATCATGACAAGCTGTATCTACCAGTAGTTTCATGTTACCAAAGAGGGACATCTCAGTTTTGTCAGTTCTCACCTACACACTGCAGTCCTTGTGATTCCTGAAAAGCTGGTTGTCAGAAAAGTTGGTTCTGGAGAATCCTCCAGAACAATCTACTGTATAAAAGTCAAAGTATGTGAGTGATCTTCTCTGTTCGTCCGCGTCAGGCAGGCGAGGACCTCATATGGTTGGCTGTGTGAGGTGAAAAACCTCATATGATTGGTTGGCTGTGAAGATTCTATGGAATCCTGGGGTTTGCAATTTAGGGAGGGGCCTTTAGAATTCTCAGCTGGAGAGCCCTGAATAGGCCAGTTGCTATGGAGATGAGGCCTAGCAGCAAGTCTCCTCATGAACCCAACCTCTGTATCTTAACAACTCTGAATACAGACTAGATTGGGGAATGTGGGCAAAAGTTACAGGCACTGAACAGCACAATTTGGGGAATTAGAGAGACAGGATCTCAAATCTGTGTATTTCAACTGCATCTAACTCCTAAGATAAGGCAAGGCAATTCTTAAGGTATTTCTAGTAACTGTTGCCTATGAGAAAATAAAATCCCAGGCAACGCCAGGTAAATATCCTAGTATGGGATATATTGCAGAGGGATGCAGTCGATAGAGGGGAACAGCAGGAACTATCTCTCTTCCCTTCTCCTCATGCAGACACGTTACTGGATACCATGTAATATATAATAAAGTTTTTTTTTAATAAAAGGTGAGTGTGTATGTATGTGTGTATTCCCCATGTTGTTTCTGCTAACTTCAAAAGAACTAAGGTCCTATCAGGAATATGCAACCCTTGGTGGAGGCCCTGTTGCATTTTGACCCACTTTGAGAGACTAGGGCCATTTCTGCCCTACACTGGTATAGTGCTATTATTCCACTTTCAACCTCCTATGGAATCCTGGGGTTTGCAGTTTAGGGAGGGGCCTTTAGCATTCTCAGCCGGAGAGCTCTTGGGCCTCGGTAAACTACAAACCCCAGAATTCCACAGGATGTTGGAAGTAGAATAATATGACTATAACAGTGTGGTGTGGAATTGGCCTAGGTTGGTGAGAACGTGAGGCAGGGATTTCTCTATAGCGGCATCTTGCTTGTGGAACTCCCTCCCAAGAGAAGTCAGGCTGGCTTTATTCTTGTTGACGTAGGGGTTGAATCCCCACTCAGCCATGGAAACCCACTGGGTGACCTGAGGAAAGTTACACAATCTCAGTCTCAGAGGAAGGCAAAGGCAAACCCCCAGCAAATACATCTTGCTGAGAAAACCCAATAATAAGTTCACTTTAGGGTCACCATAAGTCAGAAATGACTTGAAGGTACATAACAACTCCCAAAGCCCCTAGAAGCTTATTAGATGAGGCAGATTAATCACAATTACATCAGGATAATAGCATTTTTGGCTGGGACTTGTCACATTAAGTTGTTCCTCTTCTATTGTTCTCTTAGTGGTAGATCATTTAGAAAGTGTTTCTTTTACAAAGGTGGTAACATTTGTAAAAGAAACACTTTCCAAAAAGTCTTTGCAATTTATCTGCCTCCTGTGATAAGCTCCCTGGTCCAACATCTAAACCACCATACCATACTGGTTCTCCAGCCAAGATGTACTACTTCATCTAAATGGCCCTTAAAACCAGGGAGGCTTTTTTTGTTTGTTTTAATATATGTTATTTTTAAAAGATAGTTTTCAAAGATGTTTTTACTTGATCTTTTCTATTACTTTTGTGCCTGATGGGCTGAGGTGTAATAAACATATACTTAAGCAAACAAACTAACAATTAAGGAAACATCCTTAGATAATAATTGCACAGTTAGCAGGGTTATGAAATGACTTCTGCAGAGAGAGATATCTGGCCCACTCATAGCCCAATCTGAACTGATCACACTTAAACAATTTTATTTCAGCCAAATATTGTAAGAGTTACTTTTCATTTTTATTTTCAAAATAAAATAGTTATTTTCCCATGTTTGTACCAGTATTATTTATGGACTTCCTTGTTGATAGTGGTATCTTGTTAGAAAGATACAATGCTGTAAGCCAGACCAATACCATAACAATTCAATTTTTCAATCTTTGCATAGGTAGAAATGTTGTTCTGACAGCACAGTGACCAAAAGCCCACAGTTCCTGTTGTAGGTCTTCCACCAAGGAGACCAAAGCTGTCTCCACCCTGTAACCAGGCCTCAAAAGGATCTGGATAATCCACCTCATCCAGGAACCCTTGGAACTGAGACGCTACCACATGCTCTGGTCCTTTGGCCAAAACTGGGATGTTGGAGACTAGTATAGTAGGATCCAGGGAAAGGTGTTTTGTTGTTGTTGTTTTTTCCTAGAAGAGGTTTCACAACAGCCTCATTTAGGCGTGTTTGACTCTGTCTTGTTGTAAATAGACCTTAATAAGCCAGGAAGGCAAGCAGGGGCTTGTCCAAACAGTGGACAAGCATGGGCCAAGATTACTTCCACTGAATTTGTATCAGCTCTAGCATCTAAGCCAGAGTGAATCTGAGTGATTTTTTCGCTGAGAAGTGGTGGGCAGATTCTTCTCAGCAAGCTGCTATGTGTCTTGAATTCTTTTTGAGGCTACACTGTAACAGATATCTGACCACTCAAAATAGCTCCAATGCACAGTTCTATGAGGATGTAATGGTGGCAGCCAAATAAACTACCTTTACTGCCCCACCATAGCCCTTCAGATAGACTTTAGCCCATGTTTGGTGAGACTGAATTAAACAGATATGTTCCATTGATTCAATGCTTCTACTACAATACTTGGGACTAACATAGCCTTGTCCGGTGTGTCTTCTAATGAACACCAGAAGCATTCATGGAGTTCCTTATGAAAAAGGAAAAGTTCATGTCATCTATGGAACAAAAATGACTGCAGCTTTGTCAAGCCTATTTCTTCCTGGCCCAGGGGTAGAGCTGAATGAAATGCCAGAGGAATTGGCAGATCTTCTTGAAGCAGAAAAACCTTTATTATGTGACAGTGAAATGTGGTGGAATGTACTGCTTGCATTGCCAAGGGAGTCCCAGTAGGAAAATAGAAAATAGGAAAAAGAAGTTGAAGGTTCCCTCCCCCTCCATCCCCTTCCTTTCTGAGGGAAATAATCTGTTCTGTCTTGTATCCTGTTTTACGAGAATGGACAGGCCGCCATAAGTTGGAAACAGACTTGAAGACACACAACAATAACCACAAAAAGAGAAGCAGTACTTATCACTTTTGGAAGAGAAAAGGTCCTATCACATAGGGTGGGCACAGGGTTATAGTTACAGAAAGGGGGCTCCAAAATGAGGCCATTGCCCCCCAATAGTTCTTCCCAATAATTTTTCCTTTGGTCATCAAATTTCTAGCACTGCAGTTACTCAAAACCTTAACTGAGCATTTAGAACTGAATTTAATTTGAGCATTCAAAGAAAAAAAGTCAGGAAGAATTACCAAGGGAATACAAAAGGCAGAAAATATGAGGGATCTAGGTGTGAATGATTTCAAACATCTCATTCTTTGTAATGCTAGAAACTTGGGGAATGAAGGAACTTTCACAATGCCTTCATTTTGCCCCTTCCCAGTAGTTTTACTCATGGGTGGGCAAAATGCAGTTCTGAGGCCATAAGTGCTTCCATCCCGCTCTGTTTGCGGTAAAATAGAGAAACAGTTTTCTCTTTTTATAGGTGTATTAATTTATTAGTCTTTAGTTATTCAACATGGAAGATTCCACAATGTCCAAAAATTTTAGAATGGATAAAATCTAATAGCCAGCATACTTGAATGTTTAACTGTGTATAGGAAATGCTGTCTTTTGAGCTAATGCTCCAGGTTCATAAGGAGAGGATCCCAGGCCAGGTTCATAGATGTACAAATTATAAGTTTGGGGGATTTATATTTCCCATAAGACTTAGAGGTAACCCAGATGGTCACTGGTTCTCCCAGAGTTATAGGGTTTTTTTTTTAAAATGCATTTTATAAATTTGAGAATTAAGTATATGGGTTAGGAATTATTTAGCCGGGCATATCTGGCATTGCATTTTCAGACTGTCCATCCACAATATTCAGAGGGATGCTATTGCAAAACTAGTAAGTGAGCATCTTTGTAAAACTGGTGCACAAATGTGTGGAAGACCTACCTCTAATATTCAAACTAAGCAGAAATTTTATTTCTCAAAGCTGTTATGGAGGCAGAAGAGGAAATCATCATTGGCATTGCCATCATCATACTCAAAGTGTTTACCTCTGTGTTGTCTAATTTGTGTCAGAGCTGTGAAATATTCAGTAGCCACTGGTAAAGTGAGGAGAAGCATTGTTCAGATTAAATCTGATGAATTGTCAAGATCTAATGTGATGCTTTCAATTTCAGTTTATTTCAATTTATCCTATAGAGATAAGGATTTGTGTTTGCATGTAGAGGTTTTGTTATTTTTACTGCTCCATCATGTATTTTAATGGAAAAGAAAACAAGATTTTTTTATTTTTAAAAAGGGCATTTTCTTTCCAGAGTTCTTTCTACTGTTTTATTCTGTCCTTTAACGTTTTATGTGTTTGCAGGTGTTAAAACTATAATGCATGTGGCAATTAATCCTCAACAGGCATTAATCTATAATGTTTACCAACATATTCTTTGAATCTGAGATGCAAACTGTGAGACAGGTCACCCTTTCATAACTGATATGAATTTTGTAGAACAACACACAGGTATAAGGATTTGTCCTATCAGTAGTCAGACCAATGAAAAAAGAGCTTGGACAAGTTATAGTTTGGGCTATAACTCCCACAGTATCCCAGCCAGCATGGTCAGTGTCGTTGATAGATGGTAATTATGGCAGCTATAGCCCCAAATATAATTTTGCTAGGTTCTGCCAATCATCCATCTATTTTGTCTTTACTGATGGGCAGCAATTTTGAAAGCAGAAGGTGTTGCCAATCTTGTTTCATGACATCCTTTAAACTGCAACATCCTTTTAACTGGAGACTGAATCAGGTACTATTTCATATGTTCTGCCACTGAGTTATGTCCCTTTCCTACCGCAGAGCCAGCTAAGTGAGAAGGCAAGTGAGCACCTAATTGCTTACTTTCCTTCGTGGTGGATAATTGCAAGACTTAAATTATCTGAGAAGTACATGTAATCTAGGTGAATGAACATTGCTGTGATAGCAAAGCTTTTAAATTTCCTGGCTCTTTTGCTATAAAGCTCAATTGCCATGCAGAAGGATCCCATTTTGCCACCATGAATAGGACAGATTAGTTAAAAGGGAAGCCATGTTTAATAGTATCATTCAGTGGCAATAGTATCATTCAGTACTTTCATTTCTATAAATTGCTGGACATGGATTGTTCAATGAAACATCCCCAGACTTTTTATTTATTTTATTTTGGTCCGAAGTTCATTATGCTTAATACGATGTACAAATTTCTAAGTCATTAAGAGCTAGAATGTGCTCAAAAGCCAAAAGATAACCAGTAGAACATTTTAGTCTCACTGCCAAAGATACTCAAAGTGACAAACACTAGGGTGCCTTTCTCATCATACAGTTAAAATACTATGATTCTCCTTTATCTGCAATGAATTTGTAGTTCTGCCAGGGAACTCTAGTGTCTTACCAAACTGCAAACCCCACAGTTTTATAGGATGCAGCCACGGTAATCAAAATGGAATCAGAGTGCTGTGACTGTGTGGTGTGAAAAAAGATCTTAGCATGACAGTAGTTTTTAAAAAAACAAGCAAACAAGCAGTATACCACTAAAATGACAAAGGAGATAATGTGCAGCTGTGGTTGCAAAGTTTTTTCATGCAGGATTATTCCCTAGTACAATTGGTAATAGCATTGCGGCAGGAGAGAGTATTTTGAAAGATGTCATTGTGGAGGAGTCAATTCTCTGCTGAGAAAACTATCAGGAGGTATAAGCCCACTCAATAGCTTCTGAGAACACGTAATTTCTAACAAGAGGCAATTTGTTCACTCTGTTTCTTAATTGTGACATGTTGTCTTTGTTTCTGCATAGAAAACAACAGTGGCCTGTTCAATGGGTTTCCTTTTTGTTCTCAGTTTTATGAAGAAAAAAGATAGTATTTTCATTTGGTCAAGTGTGAACTGTCTCAGTGCTTTCCAAACTTCTCCACAACAGGATTCATGTTCTTCTCTGGAAAGTAGTCCCCCCACTTCCTTTCCTATCTTTGCTGCCTCTTGTAGCTCAGAGAGCCATACATTTGTATGAGGAGCCACAGAAGATAGATATCACTCACTTAAATCTGTTGTCCTAAACTGGTCCAAAGTTCATCATGGTCCATTAGAGATGCAAATTTCTAAGTCATTAGAATTTGGAGAATAAATTCTTCCACATTCAAAATGACTGCAGGTATCCTTTCTCATCATTTCTTGTCAAAAGGAGATGACTCACAGACTCATTTGTGATGAACATATAGCATCACAGGTATACCTCCCAATGAGATTGTATCCCACAATATTAGTAGAAGCTTCGTGGTAAATTTTCATTTCCTTTGATTGCCACACACAATGAAGAACACAAAGCAGGCCATTCTTTTCACATTATACATAGAAAGAAAAGGCTGCAGATGACATTAGGTGACCTTCTGTTGCAAAAACTTTGATATCCAAGGAACAGGAAAGGAATCTGGATTGAAGAACTTTCTGGTCCTAACTATGCAGTCATTTCTTGTTTTTGTAGGATTGGCAATGAAAGACATACAAACACAACAATGGGACTGTTACAGTTTAGGAACTTAGGTAGCTCCTTTAGACCAAATCAGATCACAGAGACTCCCAGGGTTTTTTTAAAAAAGGATTCTTTCAGCTTGACCTGGAGAAGCTGGCATTGAATCTTAGATTTTTGTCATGTACAGATTGTGTGCAAGCACTCAGCTTTGCTCCTTCTCTTAAATCCTAACCATAAACCCCAGAGCATGGAAGCAGCAAGTTATGAGCAATACTTTCATATCTTCCTAGGTGCCTTTTTTTCAAAACAAGACTGTATTTTTCAAAAGTATTGCAACGAGCAAGAATGACATTTTTATCAATCTTAGCAAGTGATATTTTCTATCTTTTCTTAATGAGGTTGTAGCAAGGTTAAGTGGGAGTAACATTAATTTTGGGAAATGTTAACAAGTAACATTTTCCAGCTCCTTTGAATGTGGTTCTAACTTGTATCTCCAAAGTAATGCAATGAGTGGGTATGTGGTTAATTTGTTTGGTATAACAAGTAACTTCCCAGTTACTTTTAAAATTAATTTCTATGGATATTTTAGATAACTTTTTAAGCTGAAATTCCCAGGTTTTATGTCATTTTCTCTTTAATCCTATGGTGATTTTTCTCCAAAAACCCTCTAAACCCCCATCACAAAAATGCCATATAACGTTACGATGGTAGATTGAGTTATCTTTTTGGTAACAAATTAATCTGAGAGATTTTGAAATGAGTTACAGAATAATTACTTTTAACAAGTAATTTAACAAGCTCTGGGTCTCTTTGCTTTGGGCAGACTACCTAGGACAGTGTAAATAATCTTCACATAGAAACATGAGCATGAGAGTAGCATGACACTATCCTCAGTTACAGTGAAGGAGGACTGAGAAAGGAAATGTACAGAAAACAAGGAAGGGCTGGTAGTCGTGGTAGAAACATGTATCTAAAGGATGCTGCCTTATCCTGGGAGACATTGAACTTTGAACACTGAGCTTTTCCAGCAGAGTTCATGGGTTTGCTCTACAAATCTTGGTTGTTACACTAAAGAGGAAAAACTAATGTACGCACACAATTGTTAGAGGACCAGATGCTCCAAAACCTAATGATCTTCCATCATTTCAAGCCTAGTGTCAGTTGCAATGATTTAACATTTAGCAATATTAAGAGCAAGGGAAGTGTGTTTAGAAGCATGTATGCAATAGTCATAGGACAGTTCCCGAAGTCATCCATCTGTCATAATAAAGGGCATAGCATTAACCCTTGTCATGAAAAATATTCTCCTATAGGTATGCACTGCCAGTTTGCTTAGACAGAAAGCACATGCTTTACCAGAGGGAACACTTAATCTTAAAAATAAAAAGGAAGAAGGATATGAAAACCTAATGGTAACCTAATGGTAACTTATGCTACTATAACCTGCTTTACCTCAGTAGAAGACACAGAATCATGACCTCAGGATCTGTCATCCAGGATATTACTGGTACATGGGCTTCTAGAGTTTAATCAGTTGAAATGACTTCAAGTATCTGTAGCCATAACACATGGTGTGGTTATTTCTAACATTCTCAACACCAGGATATTTTTGTGGCCTGTGGCAGAAAAGCAAATGGCACCCTGGTATCCACCAGATTCAAATAGTATCCAAAGCCATATATTTTGGCAAAGGAGGCAGAAAATCCCACAAGCACTTTACTCTTACTCTAGGAGTAAGAAGAATAACAAAGCAAATGGGTAAGAATTTGCTGCTGTTTTATGACTTCCAAAATCTGCTACCTGAAACAGCTGCTTCACTCTGTCTAGTGGTAGGAGTGATCCTATTCACCTTAAACAATAAGCTCCCCAAAGTCTCTGAGCAACCTTTCACTTCATTTTGGAAGGCTATGTCCTGACAGAACAGCCACAGGGTTCACATTAGTATATATTTAAGTCACCAGTTTGTACACTGTGCTAGTGAGTACCTCACACATACAGAGAATTAGTTAAATATTTCCTTTTCCAAAGAGACACATGTGCATAAATGGTTTAGGACGATTTCACTGAGGATTATTTCAATGAGATTCCTGCATTTAGCCTCAGATACCCTTTTCAATTTAGAAAATAAAATAGACACATTGTGTAGAGCTTATTTCCAGCTGCAATTTTTACTCAGCATGTAACATTTAAATTTTAAATTGACCTGGAGAGTCATAACAAATCCTAATAAGAAAGCCTAATTAAAATACCAGAAATGTTTTATTGATCCACCTTGTGTGGAGTTTCTTATATACTAAGTATGTTCTTCACTGACTTTTTTAAAAGATGTTTTCCAGAACTGTTGCCACAGCATAACTATTGTTTTAACATATATCAAATGCTCAGACAAAATAAAATAAAATCTTGTTTTGCCTCAAGCCCAGTTTTTAAAAACATTGAACATTACAATTTATAATAAGAAGCTGATTAAACATACTTCTTCTTAGACTTGAAAGTTGTGCATGGATAACATCTGGTACCTTTACAGGGTAGCTTTTCTATCAGTGGATTCAAATTTTAAAGGAGCCATCCAAACTCCTGAACCTATTTGCAGGATAGGTTTCAGCACCATGGATAGTGCATTTAAAGTCTGAACTAAAAGCCCAGAGCAGGCTCATTGCCCCACTGACATGGAACTCAGAAGCTGCCATGTCTTTAAACTAAGAAGAACCAATAATCAAGAAGAACTGGGTTGGAGCCAAACTCTAGACTTAATCATGACCCAAATCTTTTATGTTCTTTCTCATTTCCTGGCTGTGAGGTTCTTTTCTCCCTTCATGAAAGCTGTGCTGAAAGGTTTCTCTTTAACCTCATTTTCTCCATACTTATGGTGATTATCACAATTATCCCTGGACCTTACAGGCTTTCAACCATTGCAGCACTATTTCCAACAAATGATTGGTACCAATGCCAAGTCCATAGTCCTGGTTCTCCAGTGGACAGCGGAACACTCCTGCCCTATGCCAGCACAGGCAAGCAGCCCCAAACTCAGAAACAGAGCCTTGACAAAGCTAGCTGACTTTACATAGCAAAACTGAATAAGACTAAATGGCATATACATACAGCTTACAAAATCAATCAAAGGTCAAAATTCAATTGTTAGGCCCAGTTAGGCCCACTGAATCAGTGGAACTTATTTAAGTGTTAATGCACCACGTTCCCATTTGATTTAATGGTTCTACTGTAGTTGGGGCTAACAGTTTGGATTTAGGCCAATAACTCCTGTCCAGTTAGAACGATGCACTGCAAATGTGGTTAAGTGTAGGGAACAAAGCAGTCACACTTAAAAACATAGGAATATTGGTTACAGTTTTTATTGTTTGGTGTGATGCATGGTGTGCTGCATCACACCAAACAATAAAAACTGTAACCATTAAAAAACTGCTCTCCATCCACCCCACTTAAAATATACAACCATAGCTGTGAACATTAAAGCCCATGTCTCCTGTAGAGAATGTAGGAAAAGGTCCCTGGGCCCCAACCCCGATCTTCTGTGGGCCCAAGGACTTTTTTTTCAAAATCATCAGTGATTTTTCCAGCAAACAAACAAACATGGCAGGAGGTGCAGTCTTCTGAGGTCCAGCAGGTGGTGTGCCTAGCCCTTGGACCTCAGGAAGTTGCACACCTCAGCTTTATATCATTGGTCATCTTCTGGTAGGTTGGGACACAATACTGGGTTTCAGCCTAGAAAGAGACTGCAAATGGACTTCTACCATGTATACGTAGTAGACATATTAATAAGGAGCCCCATACATACTTGAGCACAAGAGGAATCTAAAGTCCAAGAAGATGGGAAAGAGCCATAGAATCATAATATTGTAGAACAGGAAGGGACCACAAGGATCATCTAGTCCAACTCCCTGCCATGCAGGAATCCACAACTAAAGTACTCTTGAAAGATAACCATCCAATCTCTATTTAAAAACCTGATGTCCTGAACACTGGTCTTCAAGTGCCCACAGCAGCAGATTGATGTGTAAGAGTGGTTAAGTAGTCAGTCCAGTCCAGTTCAGTCATGGGTTATCTGAACAATACGCAGGGAGAAGCATGAGGGATCTTTAGCAGGTCAGAAGTCCAGATACATGAGTCAGCAAAGAGTTAACAGAACAGTCCAAAATGTAGTCAGTCCAAGGTAAAGACAAACAGGAATGGAAGGGAATACTACTAGTCAATCAGATAAGACAGTCATTATCACTAAGACTGGGAAGGAACTGCCATGATATTTATGACCAGTTCCTTTAAGCCCACAGGTGTCTCATTAGTTCTAATGAGGTCAGTGCTTGTTACTTAAATCGTGCTGGGCTCAGTGTTTCTCTCTCCATCTCTCAGTAAAGAATGGGGCGCATATCACCTTCAGCATCAGTAGTCTCTGCCACATCCTGCCAGAGGATCCTCTACTGCCTCAGTGCCTATCTCCTCAGACTGAGAAGAAGCTGTTATTTCTTGGCAATCTGCCATTTCCTCCTTATCATATGAGTCTTATAAGCAATCAATTATGACAAGAGGTAGAGTGCACATGTGTTGCACATCAAAGGTCCCAGGTTCATTTCCCAGCATCTTCAGGGTAGATGCATAAAACTTTGGAAAGCTACTTCCTAAAATGGAAAACTACTGATTTTGACCATATCTTAGGACCAATATATTGAAATTGGGATCAAGTTTGATCTATATAGCAAACTTGGAGGAACATTTTTTGTTGTTGTTACAACTCTTAGAATTCCTGAAGCTTCTGTGAGTTATAATAAAAAGGTAACTTTTTCAAACTCTGCCTTGATACCTGGATGACAACTTCAGAATGGAGACTTACATTTTGCTTTGTAGATTGGGCCTTATGCCATATCCTTCATTACCTTTAGTGAGTAACTTGAGAATAAGAGTAGAATTCATTTATTCAGTGTCACATTTTTATCACACCGATACTTCCACAGCCATCTTGCAGTTCTTTCCTTGACAAGGTCTTCTTTTGTTTCCCTTTGCTCATTGCGAATGTAGAGAAAGAAGGTCCAGTATCCATTTACTTCAAGTTGAGTGGGATGGAAAGATATACTGGCTAACTTGCTCTAACTTTCATTCCTCAGTATGACATTTGATACCCAGATAAGGAAGCCCATAAAAAGGTGCTCTTCAGTCTTTTGGGGAATGAATAACTCCCATTTGAAGCTGACTTTCTAATGGCATAATTTCAGCAAATAGACTGAACTGTCTATGAAGTGCTTTGAATACCCTGAGCAATTGGAAATACTTCATGCTAAGTGAAATATTAAATCAACAGACTGTGTTTAGAACTGTAAAATTATGTGACCATTTCAGGGGTGCTTGAGTGAAAGAACAAAGAAATTATACCATCACCTGCAGATCAAACAATGCTATGCCCAGTGCCCCTAGTTTCTTATCACCTTTATTGTATCTTAAAAGCAAAGAATTGGTCCAAGTTAATCAGTGTTCAGTGATAATCTTATCCACCAAAGCGAAGTCTTTTTAAACAAATTTTGATTCTCTTTTACTGTGCTTTTCTTTTTCTCTCTCAAAGGTTTATATAAACATAGAATCATAGAATCATAGAAATGTAGAATTGGAAGAGACCACAGGGGCCATCCAGTCCAACCCCTGCCATGCAGGAACACCCTCAAAGTACTCCTGACAGATGGCCGTCCAGCCTCTGCTTAAAAACCTCCAAAGAAGGAGACTCCACTACACTCCGAGGCAGCATATCCCACTGCCGGACAGCCCTGACTGTCAGGAAGTTCTTCCTGAGGTTCAGGTGGAATCTCCTTTCCTGCAGCTTGAATCCATTGCTCCTCGTCCTGGTCTCTGGAGCAGCAGAAAACAAGTCCACTCTCTCTTCTACATGGCATCCCTTCAAATATTTAAACATGGCTATCATGTCCTCTCTTAACCTTCTCTTCTGCAGACTAAACATATCCAGCTCTCTAAGTCTATCCTCATAGGGCATGGCTTGCAGGCCCCTCATCATTTTGGTCACCCTCCTCTGGACTTGCTCCAGCTTGACCATGTCCTTCTTGAATTGGGGTGCCCAGAACTGGACACAGGATTCAAGATGAGGTCTAACCAAAGCAGAGTAGAGTGGTACCAGTACCTCCCTCGATCTAGACACCATACTCCTATTGATGCAACCGAGAATTGCATTGGCTTTCTTGGCTGTCACATCACACTACTGACTCATGTTCAGCTTGTGGTCTATTAAGACTCCTAGATCCCTTTCACACATACTGCTATCCAGCCACGTGTCCCCCATCCTATATTTCTGTATTCCATTTTTTAATACCTAAGTGTAGGAGTTTACATTTCTCTCTGTTGAAATTTGTTTTGTTAGCCTTGGCCCAGCTCTCCAATCTGTCCCGGTCATTTTGAATTTTGATCCTGTCCTCTGGCATATTAGCAACCCCTCCCAATTTGGTGTCATCTGCAAATTTGATGAGCATGCCCTCTATTCCTTCATCCAAGTCATTGATGAAGATATTGAACAGCACTGGGCCCAGGACAGAACCCTGTGGCACCCCGCTAGTCACTTCTCTCCAGGATGAAAAGCAGCCATTCATGATCACCCTTTGGGTTCGGTCGGTCAACCAATTACAAATCCAACTAACAGTAGCCCTGTCCAGCCCACATTTTACCAGCTTCATTGCAAGAATGTCATGGGGAACTTTGTCAAAGGCCTTACTGAAATCGAGATATGCTACATCCACAGCATTCCCTTCATCTATCAAGCTAGTAACTCTATCATAAAAAGAGATAAGATTAGTCTGGCATGACTTATTTTTGAGAAATTCATGTTGACTTCTTGTGATTACCACGTTGCTTTCTAAGTGATTAGAAACTGACTGCTTAATGATCTGCTCCAGGATGTTTCCGGGTACTGATGTCAGGCTGACTGGGTGATAATTATTTCGGTCTTCTTTTTTTCCCTTCTTGAAGATGGGGACAACATTTGCCCTCCTCCAGTCTGCTGGAACTTCTCCTGTCCTCCAAGATTTCTCAAAGATTATAGCAAGCGGTTCGAAAATGACCTCTGCCAGTTCTTTTAATATTCTAGGATGAAATTCATCTGACCCTGGAGACCTGAAATCATCCAGTGTGGCCAGGTATTCCTGTACTACCTCTCTACCTATTATGTGCCGCATTTCCCCTGCTTCCTCACCTGCTCCCCAACTGCCAGGTTGAGTGCTTGTATCCTTCTGGGAAAAAACTGAGGCAAAGAAGGTGTTAAGTAGTTCTGCCTTTTCTCTTCCCCCTATTAGTAATTTGCCATCTCCACGCAGCGACCCTATCGTCTCCTTCTTTTTCGTTTTGCTGCAGATATATTTTAAAAAGCCCTTTTTTATTGTTTTTAATGTCTCTGGCCAGCCTAAGTTCGTTCTGTCCTTTAGCCTTTCTGACCTTTTCCCTGGCTATTTGCTTAAATTCTTCTTTGGTGGTTTCCCCCTTCTTCCATTTCCTGTACATGTTTCTGTTAACACTTAGCTCAGCTGAGAGTTCTTTAGTCAACCATTCTGGTTTCTTCAGATGCCTTCCATTTTTCCTCCTTATTGGCACAGTTTTAGACTGTGCCTTCAGTATCTCCCTTTTAAGGAACTCCCGTGCCTCCTGAACTCCTTTCTCTTTCACTATTCTTGACCACAGAATTTCAGCTAGCAGCTCCTTAAGTTTACAGAAGTCTGCTTTTTTAAAATCTAAGATGAGTGTCTGGCTACCCTTATCTTCTCTTTCTCACTGAGTGCCAAATTCCAATAGGGCATGATCACTCTTCCCTAAAGATCCAACCACTTCTACCTCATTAACAAGGTCATCCCTGTTGGTCAGGATCAGATCTAGAATATTTGATCCCCTTGTTGCCTCTTCCACCTTCTGGACCATGAAATTGTCTGCAAGACAAGGAAGAAACTTGCTGGATCTTGCTGTCTTGGCAGAGTTTGACTGCCAACATATATCCGGGTAATTGAAATCTCCCATTATTATTGTATCTCTCCTTTTTGAATGTGCTGTCATTTGGTTGAGGAAGGCATCATCAAAACCCTCAGTCTGGGTTGGAGGTCTGCAGTAAATCTCCACCAAAACATCCCTATTGTTTCTCACTCCCTTAATTCTTACCCAAATGCTCTCAACCTGGCTTTCTGGGTTTAAGTCATGGATCTGTTCACAGGTGAAAACATCCTTGACATACAAGGCTACTCCTCCTCCTTTCTTGTTTGGTCTATTTCTACAAAATAGGCTATACCTCTCTATTCCTACATTCTAATCATGAGACTCATCCCACCAGGTCTCAGTAATGCCTATCAAATCATATTTATTTTGTTGTACTAGGAGTTCAAGTTCATCTTGCTTGTTTCCCATAGTCTGTGCATTAGTGTAGAGACACTTACGTCCCCGGGACCTTCCTGCAAGTCCTGTACTATAGTTTCTACTCCTCCCACCACTGGACGCTTGTACTACTTGGCCAATATCATTTGGGCCTTTCCCCCCTGCACCTGCCAAGTCCTTGCCCTGAATAATATTGTCTCCCTCCCCAGCGGAATTTAATTTAAAGACCTCTTAATCCTCCTTGCAAGACTGTTTGCAAAAACATTCCTGCCAAGTTCCATCCCTTGCCAGAAGCCCACGTTCATGGAAATTCAGGCCGTGATCCAAAAACCCAAACCGTTGCCAGCAGCACCATGTGCGGAGCCAGTTGTTGACCTCTACTATTGCCCTTTCCCTTCATGTGCCATTTCCTTGAACAGGGAGGAGAGACGAAATGACCACCTGTGCACCAAGTTCCTTAAGCTTTGTCCCGATAAGCTCGCAGTCCTTTGTGATGTGGTGAAGGCTGCGCCTCACAGTATCATTGGTTCCAACATGAACCAAAATGAGGGGCTTATGGTCAGTGGGCTTGACCAGCCTGGTTAGTTTCTCCATTATGTGGTTGATCTTGGCCCCAGGAAGACAGCAGACCTCTCAATTGAGCTTGTCCAGTTTGCAAATTGCCGGTTTGGTTCCTCTGAGCAAGGAGTTCCCAACAATCAGAACTCGCCTCCTCTGAGGCTTGCCCAGGGCTCCTCGACAAGCAGGTTCTTCTAGGACTGCCTGGCATTCTGTTGAGGCTGGGAGTGTTGATCTTGTTCCTGTTGCCGAAGTTGGATTCCTTCTTGTTGACATTCTGTTCCCTCCTCCTGGTGCTCCTCATCATTCATAAGGCCAAGAACTTTGAAGTGATTATGCAGGTTGAGAGTCTGTTTCCTTCCTGGTCCTTCTATTCTCTCATGTGACATTCCTCCAAGCATCCTTTCCTGGCACAGTGTGCTGACTTCCTCATCTGACAGTTCCTCCGCGCATTTGGTCTTCAGGAAGGTCCTCTCTGCCCTATCCAAAAACTCCTCACCTTCCCTAATAAGACGAAGATTAGAAATTCATGCCTCCAGCTGCCAAACCTCCTCCTCCAAGAAGGTCACCAGCTTGCACTTGCTGCAAGTGTACCCGAAAATATCTTGTGGCAAGAAAAGGAACATACCACAAGTGCTACAGGTGACCGCGGCAGCTCCCTCACCTTCCATACTTTATACTACAGAGAGTAGTACAGGGAGTAGGTCTAGAAAGAATAACCGGGCTTTCTTTCTCAAATTCAGCTGTATAAGCGACATCTGCTCTGTTGATTGCCAAACTCAAATGAACTCTTCTTAAATTTTAGGGACTCAAGAAGGGATGGGTTGTTCCTAAACATGAATGGTTGAACCTGAAGGATTGAAGTAGAGGAGTTCAACTGTGCGCGCCTTTGGTGTGTGCCACTGGGAGCTCCTAATAAGACTCCTCCCCCTAGCTGGCTCCTCCCCCTAGTTAGTCAGTTAGACCATGTGCTCAAGGAGAGCACACAGCCAGCACAAAGAGACTTAACAAAAACAAGCAAACAAGCTCAGCCCCACAAGCCTGTAAACAACACCTGGTCAAGGATGTCTTCACAGACCCAGCTTACCTTCTGCTCTCTCCTCTGGGACATAAACAGAGAAGAAAATGATCAGATAAAATACAGTTACAAACGTAAAAGTCATCTCTTGATTTTATGCTTCTGTCACAAGCATTTGCAGCTGTTTGGGCTTATTTTTGCCTCTGCCTCTATAGTAACAGTGACAGTAGTAGAGATAGGAAGGAAGGTTTTTTCCTCCCTTTTCTTCTGTTTGACAATGGAACAGATTGCCTCAGAGAGTCATGGACCCTCCAGCCATTTCCTCACTACACTGTTATAGTGCTATTATTCTACTTTCAACATCCTATGGAATCCTGGGGTTTGCAGTTTAGGGAGGGGCATTTAGAATTATCAGTCAAAGAGCCCTTTGACCTCAGTAAACTACAAACCCCAAAATTCCACAGGATGTGGAAAGTGGAATAATAGCACCATAACAGTGTAGTGTGGAAATGGTCTCCATCTTTGGTGGTCTTTCAGCAGAGGTTGGACAGGAATATTTCAAGAGTGCTTTAGTTGAGTGTTCCTATATGATAGGGGGTTGGACTAGATGGCCCCTGCTGTCATTTCCAGCTCTAAGAGTGTATGATTCAAGGTAAGTGATAGTAGCATTAATATGCTGGAGTAACATTACAGTGGAAGCAGGGGCCTACCTAGTGAATTCATGGTTAAAGTGAGATCTGAACTAGCAGTTTTCTAGCTCAGATTAGTTCCAAAGTAAGCCAGTAATATGTTGATATGTTGACAGAGACAAAGAAAGCTCCAAGAGCTGTGCTACCAATCTAGATCCTCACTGCTGAAGTTCTTCGGGTGACCCAGCAACAAGCATGAACAGGCTTAGTCATTTCACAAAATGTGTTTTACAAAATTTGATTCTGGTGTTCCTTATTTGCAATTAAGAAGTAAAGCATGACTCCTGTTATGTTTGATTCTATGCAACAAGGAGCAACCTTGGACTTTTATGTTCAAAATTTATTTGGACTGACCATAAGTTTCCCATGAATCTCTTTACCTCTTATATGCATGCTAGGCCAGAGGGCAATGATTAGAAAACTTGCATATTCAGAGTGATGTTGCCAAAGGAGAATGTGATCTTTAAAACACTGTTACTGAATCAATAGATTTGACTTAAACTAATTCACCATCTCAAAACAAATAGGCTTCTTGATTATGTTCAGTCTGGATTTAGTAAGCAACAGGTGGTTAATATATGCTTATAACTGTATGTTGTGTGGTGATTTTCTACTTTTGTTGTTGTTGTTTAATATCTTCATAATTTTCTTGTAAGAAACCCTGAACAGCTCTTGGGAGATCTGGGGTGAGGATGTTTAGTATATACGACAAACAGAAATATTAATGTGATTAATTTAGCAGCTTGAATTTTCTTGCCTATACCTGCTCTGCTCTGAAAGTATCTCACTGAGTTTAATGGGGTTTACTCCCAGAGGGACCAGCATATGCGGCAGTGGTTTGTGCATTGGTTTATGACTCTGGAGACATCGTTCATCCCCACTTGGCCATGGAAACCCACTAGGTGACCTTGGGCAAGTCACACTCTCTCAGCCTCAAAGGAAGGTGAAGACAAACCCCATCTGAACAAATTTTGCCAAGAAAACCCATGAGATGTTCACTTGAGGGTCACCATAAATCAGAAATGACTTGAAGACACACAGCAGCAGCAGCAACAATAACAACAGATGGATAATGGATTTCACTTTTTAAAGTTATTTTTCCCCCATAGGTCAGTAAACATGCACTCAAGAGAAGAAGTAGAATAGTTAACCAACTTTCAGGATACTGAAAAAACTCCTCAACATAAACAAGTGAATACAACTGGAAGAATATATTGACTTATTCTGAACACAGGATCACACAAGCAAGTACAAGACCAGCAAAGAAGGAATGAATTCATAAACCAGTGAATCTGGCAGGAATGGAAAAAAAAAAGCCTTGTGTTTCAATCAATATTTTATATTATTATCCTTGTATGTGACACCATGATATTTTATTCTTTGGGGGATTTTTTAAGAACTTCAGTAGGCAGTTATTGGACTGATTTATGATGTAATTCCAGTAATTGCAATCTGGTTTTCTGTGTTTGCCCCACTGCCTTTCCCCAAACATTGAAATAAAGTCATATTTATCAGACAACATCCTACTGCTTTTGAGAAAGATCTCAAAAAGCTGAACTCTTCTAGTTTGTATGAAGTCAAGCCATCAGTATGAATCATGAACAGACCCCAGGGCTAAAGAGGAAAAGAGGAAGCCTATCGTTGTATATTGAGTGAAGAGATCAATGATTTGTGAATAGATCATCTGCAGACAGGCTGGATTGCGGCCATTGATTACTTCAAATGATGTGCACAGAATTTATCATTCTCTGCATATGCAGGTGGAGTTCCTACCAAACATGGGGGCGGGGAGAGAGAAAATGTGGTCTAATCCTGCACTCCCCTTGCTCCTAACCAAGTGGCAAGAGTGAGGATCCCTTTACAAACTGTCACAGAGACAGTAGCTTAGAAAGATCTTTTCAGGATCTTTTCTGGAGACGATTAGCCAGAATAGACAATTAGCATTACTTCACTCAGATTGTCACTAGGAGCAATATATCGTATGAAGAATTGTATAAAATACAGCTTTTGGTCCAAGTTTCTTTCTGCTCCAGCTTAAAATATAGCTTTTTATCAAAGTCTTTGGGGTCTAATGGTTTTACCTAATTGGTACAGGCTTTACATTATTTTAATCTGGTTTAATTGTTAAATTACTTTAAAATATTTTAGACTGTTTAAATCATTCCTCATTGTTTTAAATTTATATTGCTCCAAATTGTTTTAAATTTATTTGGTCTGTATTCCATCCTAAGGTCTTATGATACAGGGCAGATCATATATATTTTATTAAAGGAATAAAGTAAATTGTTCACATCGTGAAACGGAAGATGATTGATTAAGTTCAGAATTGAAGAATGTAAAATCACATTTCTGTGTCAATGTTTATAAAACCATCCTAGCAAAAATGTCAAGATAACACAGATGACAACTAAAAAAAATGTTCTACTATAAAAATACAATTTGAAATTAAATTACAAAACAATAAGATACAACCTACTCACCAGCAAAGACTAACCACAGCCAGTGCTACCAGTAGGCGTAGAAAGGTGCCTGCTTCAGCCAGAAGATGTAAGACACCTGGAATCTAGGAGGTGGTGGTGGTGGGAACAGCAGCAACATCCACCTGCCCCATTGTGATTTCCCCTTCTATTCTCTAAGGAAACCCACCACCCTTGGGAGTGGTAGCGGACTCCAATCTCATTGCTAGTGCTAGTACTGAGGTATGATTCAGCTGCCACTGCCAATCCATCTGACTTATGATATATGGAAAGGAGGGAAGTTCTTCATATCTTTTGCCTCAACCAGAAAAAGACCTCGGGCCAGCCCTGGGGCTAACATACCTTTGAGAGTTTTGGTTTGTGAGAACTTCTTTACATGTTCTGTATTCCGAACATGGTTTTATTCATTCACAACTTTGGGGTGCACAAGTGAGTATATCCATTATGATCATTCAACTGGGAAAAAGAGTAGCAAAAAATAATAGGCCAAACAAATTCTCCCTTCAGTGCAACGTAGGTATTATGTGGAATACAGACTTCAGAAAAAGTGTATGAGAAAAATTGAATCATAAGTTAGTGGGTCATGGGTACTGATACATCCATCATTGAAAGAGGAGTTGATCAATAATTATTTAGAGGCAATGTCTGTCCTTTGGCATGCAGACATGCTGCCCCCACTCCACAAGAAGGATCCAGGAAAGTGTGTGATTTAAAAGGGCTGAAACGCTTTCTTATTTTCCATGGCTGTGAATTGTGATAAATGTTGGAGGGCAGGAGCTCAGCGCCAACTGGAAAGGGATGCAAACTGCTTTTATTATTAATTATTTTATACTTATTTTAGTTCCATTTTTAAAAAGAGAGAATAGCACGATTTATAATTTTTAATTCTGAAAACAGAGTAAAACAGCAGCATATCATATAAAAATCCAATATTAATTCATTTCAATTCATTTAGTGCCAATCTAAATAAAATTTGTGAAATTCTGGAATCCCTCCCTTCCAACTGGCACGATGAACCTGCAGCATAGGTGATTTCATAGAAATAGTGCAACCCCTTGTGATCAGTCACTGAACTTTGGATGTTTCGACTTGGTAAGTAACATAAGGTAGTCTAGGGAGGGTTTGACACATGTCTTAGGAAATATTTAACTAGACAAACTAAAGCTTGATTGAGAAGGTGACACTGCTTCTAAGAAATTATAGCAGCTGTTGGACGCTTGGCACTTCTCATAGTAGGGATCATAGCACTGCATTCAAGCACTTGGGTCTGCAGAAGGTCTCTCACTGAATCTTCAGTTTTTCCAGTTAGGAGCATAAGAGATCAAGTCCTACAAAAAAAATCTCAGACTAGAAGAGATGCCAGTCTGCTGTAATCCAACCAGGTAAAAGGCATGATGTCTGGATATTACCCATTTCCAGGTATGATCAGATATTAATAGGATTAATATTAATGATTAGGAAACCTTGGCTAGTTGTGTATGAGGATCAGGCTAGTATACACTACTCACTCCTATCTGCAGCAGAAGTGGCTAAATGGAATGACAGAGCAAACTATGGTTTATTTATTGTGTTATGTGACAGGTACTTCTTCTTTTCTGGATTGATCTCTCCTAATAGCCCAGAGGACAAATTCAGGGCTTGTTTTATGTTTCATCTTGAGGTTTGTTGGAAGAGGCAATAGACAAACTGCAGCCCACAGCTTAGTGGCGGGCAGGATCCAGAGCCTGGAGGGCCATATGAGCTGATATTTTTGGCACCTATTAAAGCCTCCTGTTGTGATTGCAGGTTTTGTGATAAGAAGGCAGTTATGTAAGCATTATGTCTGAACTGGCATCTGAAGATAACATAGAGGAAGAGTTGTATAAAGGAATGGGCAACTCCGATCATCCCATTCAGCATAGTGATGTTACTGGCCTATATACCCCTCAGATTTGATATGGTTTAATAGTATAAATATAATTTAATTGACAAAATATATTAATTGGCATGGATATAAAATGGACCCTGATGTGACTATAAGGCCAGGCTGGGCAGAGGAAAAAAACACTGGCTGAACATGTCTGCTGCAAATTAGGTCAGAGATCCTCTCTAGGCATAGCCAGGTCATTGTCAGGACAATCACCAAGTAACTCCAGAGATAATAGGCTTAAACTAAGTTGTAATGTCTCTGTTGTCTGACAATAACAAGAGGAAGCTCCCACCAAACCACTGATTGCTTCACTCCTCCTTCCTATTACCTGGGCATCTCACTCATTTTTCCCACACCTGTCCACTATTACAGAGCTATTGCAACAGCCATTAACTCTTTACCACCTAATACTAAGATCGTTAACATAGCTCAGACCCCACTGTCCATGCTGCAACCTCCATTGTTTATTTGACCAGAGAGCCATTTACACCCTTGCCCTCCAGACAGATTTGGGGTATAAAACCCTCCATTTTGGACCGTCAGATACAGTATCTCACCTGTTGAACACCACACTGTCACTCTGATTCTCAAATGAGTACTGTCCTTAGGTGCAAGTCTAAGTCACATCACTGCTTTCTTTGCTGCTCTTCGGATTGGTAATTATCATGCACTCCCTAAACTATGCTATCAACGACTTTCCTCCCTTTTCCTTTGGTTAGCCTCGAGCAAGTACGTAAGTGCTTGGATCTTGTACGTTCATGATTGAACTCTCTTTACTAAGACACATTTTAGCTTATTTTGGAATCTCTGATAGATTCTTTCCAGCATAAACCCCATAAACATTGGTGGAAAATCTAGTTAGATTACTCCCCTCTCGCAGGCCTCCTAATTGAGCTAATTCATTCCCCATCATCACAGAGAGATACTGGCATCATGGGTGGACCCCTGAGTCACTTGTGTTTTGGGATAATAATGATAGTGAAGCATTACAGGAGTTGTAGTCTAAAAATATCTGAAAGACTACAGTTGCCCACCGCTGATGCAATGGATAGAAACTTGTTTTTCATTGCTTCATGCTTTTAGTCTTTTTCTGACTCAGACAATGGATAGTTTTTTTAAAAATGAAAGTTTTTTAGTAGCTGCACTAGAGGAGAATTATGTTTAGTAATTGTTTCTCGAGGAGTTTTTACTTCCTAAATAGCTCTCTTTGTTTTCTTCATTTAGAATTTTCTCTTAAATACAGCTCGAAATAAGGCCATACTGTAGAACTCCAGAGCCCCCTATTATATACTGAGAGGCATTTGAGGTCACCAGGCCATGAATTTGGAAAACTTTTTCATACCAGAAATGCTGAACTTTTAACATTTGTTTGTTTGTTTGTTTGTTTTTGTTAAACTCTGATAACTAGGCACCATTGCATTTCAAACAGATATTCCATGCTTTCTGAAGTATTTTAAATTGCAGAGTTACAAATGTAAAGAGGGTAAGGTACAACACTGAAACACTATACACTGTGTTTAGTTGTACAGAAAATAGTGCCTTAGAGCCTTTTATTCTTAGCAGTTTTGCTTATAAGCTACAATGAAGCCTTTCAAAACAATGTACATTTCCACTGTGGGCATTCAGCAAATCCTTCAAGCTAAGGGGTGGAAGCACATGAATAAGCTGGAGACTTGTGCATTCCTTTCTCCCTACTAACATCTCCTTCCTCTCATAGAATTCCTCCCCATTACCTATCTACCATTAACCAGGGCCAGCCCTACCATTAGACAAAATAAGTTTCAGGCATCAGATTTAACAGCAAATTGTTAGTTATTTTACTTGGGTATTATTTACTTTTTATTGCCAGGAATAAGGAGAGACGCTTTTGGGACCACATGAACCAAAATGGCTTTGCATCTATTGCTGGTGGGTGGAAGGAATGATGGTACCATTTGTTTTTCTTCCTCAGGCAGCAAAATGCCTCTCAGTAATTATATTTTGTCAGCATGTTACCCTGTTCTCTGGGGGTCCCGGGAGGGGTGCCCAAATAACCAAACAGTAAACACAACTTTTGGGGAAAATTAGCTGGAGCACTCACTAAAGCTAGTGAGAGGCAGGGTAACTTAGCAGGATCTTGCAACCCAGCATCTACAGGGTCAGGTCAGTCAAGCAGCCAGACGATTTAAAATAACAAAAATGATATTATATTAAACACAGACAAACATAAAAGACAACACAGGCACATAGCTAACCAAAGAACTGGAAATGGGGATTTTCGGAGGGAAATGGGTGATACGACACCTGTCTCGCAGTCCTGGAGAGATATGAAGATAGAGTTCGTGGATATGGAGTCTCAGTACGTGGGACTGAGGGGACAGCTCACCAGATAACGTGGCAGCAAGGTGGGATGGAAGTCCAGAGTGATCCAAGCGGTCCGAGGGGTTCAAGTGGTCCGAGCGATCCGAGGAGGGTCTCAGAATTGGGGGCTTATATAGGGTGAATTGTGACTGCAGGCCATACCTTAATCGGTGACAACAATGCGATTTTGGAGCAGGACAAAGCTTTGGAAAGGTCAGAATTTAGCATGATTGGCTTAGCGCCGAATCAACAATAGTGTAGCCAGTATGCAAATGTGGAGTGCTTTGTGCGGCTACCAGCTCGGGGCAGGGGAGCCTTTGTTAGTATCGCGCATAAGCAAAAGGGTGTTTGCTGGAGAGGTCCCTGAAGCGACGAACCGGCTCAGTTCAGCCTGCCTAGGTGGGGAATGGAATGTCCAACAATTACTGGCTGCGCCTGTTTATGTGCTTGTCCAGAGGCCTCGCAAACACATGGAGCGGGGTGGCAGAGGAAGGCCGAATGGTTTGATATCAAACCAATATCAAGTGCTATCTCTGGGTAGGCCTGGGCCACAGTAACAAGCAGTAAATTAGTAGATAAGTTATAGTTGCAGCTACAATATTTCTCCTCCTAACCAGAGTCAGAATCCCATCTTTCTCTAATTAAAAATGGCCTCCTTCTTAGGTTTCACTGATAGAAACCCCTCCTCAATTAAAGTGCATTCTGTCAGCACAAGCATATCTGTTGAATAATTTTAATTCTACTGTGTAGGGCAAACATTAATTATAACAATTACTCATGCAACAAACTATTACTTATTACTTATAACTACCTAGATAACTATTTTTGGGTTTGACTTTCGGGGAGTTTTAGGTTTGGTTTGGATTCACACAACAGGATAGTAGGAAGGGATCCATCCATAGCTCAATTCTATTCCTCAAAAGTTAATCTGGTTGCAGAGTATTTAAAAGCAAAATAGCCATACATTTTCTTAAGGTGGTTTGAAGAACTATCACCTTCCTTTAGTAATTGTATCTCTGCATATTGGGTGATAAGATCCATTGTTCAAAATGTGTATGCATAACAGATATCTCAGCCATAAAAATGTTCAGACACCTTTGTGAATGCAACCAGATACTTTAATATCTGAGATTAAGTCTGTTGGTTTTTGTTTTTGTTTACTTTCTGCAGCAAAAAGCAACAGCAATAATGCACCAAGTAACAGCCATATGAAGATAGTCAATATTGCTATTTAATAAATACAGGATATTGAAATATTGCTGGTTTATCCTATCTGAAAACGTCTCTTCCAAAGGCAAGCAGTTTTCTTTATGGTTGGTTTGATGGCTTAGATAACATGTTTACATAGAAGTATGCACTACCTGTATTATGTTTCCAGCTCGCTTTTATCTTTCTATGATACCTCTTTATTAGAACAACACACATGCAGATACATGCACACACATTCACCCTCTAGCAGTAAAGATAAAAAATAGCACTGCCAGCAGGAGAAACCATCTGGATGACGAGCCAGAATTCCTTGCCCGCTGTGGATATTCAAATGCATAGGAATGTTTTTGCATGCATCTTTCTAAAATTTCAAAAGAAGGGCAATTAAATGCTTTACTCTCAGAGCTTGGAAAAGTTACTAGTTTTGGACTATTCCTTCAATCCATGGCAATGCAGGCTAAGCAATTCTGGGACACCACTAATCTGAAATTGTACATAAGCATTTTATACATTCATCCTGCAGACACCATTCTACATGCAGCGCATTTATAGAGACTTCCTCCCTTAACATTAGCAGAATATAGAAACCTGTGAAGAAGTCTGAGAATTCAGTACAGAATCAGATGAACCAGGGATTAGAATGATTTAAGGGAAAAGGAGAAAACTTGGTTCCTTGCTTGGCTACTGCGTATAAGTATATACACACACAGAGAGAAAGAGAATATGTATCCTATACTCTAGCAAAATGGGGATCTTGGTTTCTAAACTATGGCCTGGCATAGAAGTAGGTGTGGCAAAGGTATATAGAAACACCAGGGGCAACTCTCAAGCACTCATAGAACTGAGGCCTGGAGCAAACATCCTCTGTTTCTAAGGGATGAGCCAGCTGGCTAGGCAGAACGTCTAGGAATTCTACCTTTTGTTACGGTGCCAACCAGGCTGCTCTGCCTTTCTGCACATGAAAAGAAACTGAATTGTAATTGTGGGGGGTGGTGGGGAGGGGGGAAGAGAGAGCTCCTACTGCTGCTGACACAGTGAAACATCAAAGAGAGAAGAGCACAGTGTTTTGTTTGTGTGTCCAGAATAAAGAGAAATTGGCACTGAAGGGCTGGAGTAAACATAGCCTCCTACAAGGGCTTCTTTTTTGTTCACAGAACTAGATTTTCTAAAAATCTAGTATGTACAGCTGCTAGGAAGTTGGCAATGAGAGTAACAGAAAGAAGACCCATTGATTCCATTTGCCCATGACAGGATAAAGCTGAAGTCAGTATCCTCAATTTTCCTATACAAAGGGACAGGCATTAGAAATAACAAAATCAACAGACCAGGCCTAAAAAAGTTTTCCTTGCTGCCAGTGCCACAGTGACAGGACCTTCAGTATGTTTAAAGTTATTATTATTACTAATACTTATTTCCATAGTATACCCTCCAACTGTTTCGACTTGGCAGGGACAGTTCTGATTAATCCTCTGTTACCACACATTTTCAGTTGCTTTTAAAATCTTCCAGTTTCCCTCTCCTCCTCTCACTTTCCCCCTTTGTCTTCAGCTTACTTCAGTTGCTGCAAATTGAATTCAAAATGTGAAAGTCGCAGTACTCAATTAACTCAGACCCAGGGGGAGAGCAAATTCTGGAATCTTGACCTTCCCAGCAGATTTAGGAAAAGCAAACTGGTACATTAATACCTTTTGCATCTTGTCCACACTGTGATGTTGCTTGGTCACATGTACCCCAGGTTTTCATCTGTGAATGTTGGAAGGTATGCTATAGGCATGTGCAAGACATTGTGTCTGTACATTTTCCTGTCCTGGGGGCTTCCATGACCAAAGGCTCACCACCACCACCACCACCAACAGAACTGTTTATTATGCCAAAATTTCCATTGGCTTCTGTTAAACAATGGACTACTGAAAAGGGCTTGTGCTGGACATTGTTGCAACTGAACTGGTTTGTAATGCAACAGGTGGTTTCTTAGATGTTTCTAAAACTGTTTAAGACTTTGAAGATCCAAGTAGCACCTTGAATCTATTTATAACTATTATTTATCCGTTTGTTTTTACCCCACCTGTCCACTGGAAAAAGAATAGCATGCAGGTTTTTTCCCCTTGGGTTCCATGGGGGTCACTTATAAATGACAATTGCAAACACTACCACAGGTTCAGTCCAACTTTTCTTTAAACAACAGCGACATGAGCACTACAACAAATTATATTCTAAACAGAACATATATCCAATCTCCCAAACTGCTGTGCATCCAAAGAGGTGTTACTCTGAAAATCTGGGGGTCCCAGAGGGACACCTCAATATGCTCCAAGTGATGGGGAAAATAAGCTCAACGGAGCACAAGCAACAGCGATGCGAGAGACAGGGTAACCTAGCAAGATCTTTTACCCAATTTTTATGGGGTCAGGCTCAGTCAGAAATCACACAAAAAGATTCAATGAATGACTTTATTGAACAGTAATAGCTCGCACTAACGCAAACATGCACACACACATCCAAGGGCTAAAAGAAATAAAGAGTGGAAATAAGATAGAGGGATTGTTGAGGGGTTCGTAGTCTGGGTGATACTGCACCTCTTCCTGAAGTCCTTGGTCTGGGAAGCAGTGATCAAACAGCAGCTCAGCAAAGAGATGCTGAAGAGATCACCCAGCTATCGGGAGGGGGGACCGGTCAGTTGGTAAGACCAGGAGGCATTGTAATTCTTCCTCCTCCTCTTCTTCCCTCTCCACCTTTCTCACTTGCCTAACTAGCCCAAAAACGGGGACCATTTGTAGGAAAAATTTACTTTGAAGGCAAATCCTCTCCCAGGGAAAACAAACAGGGACAGAAAAGAACAACAACTCCACACCTGGCATTTTCTTTGATATCAGAAGATAACAGGGTGTCATCTAAATAACCGGATCTTCCTCCACATTGGGGCTGCAGTGTGAGTTTCTGGAAATCAATTAGATAAGATTTTATGGCTTCCAGTGCCCAACTTTCCGGGAACACTTTTACTCCCTTCAAGTCCTTAAAGGTTGATGACCTTTTGTCCACCATGGGTTATCACAACATGAGGTCTCCTGTGGCTATATGACTGGGGAATTTAC
Source organism: Ctenosaura bakeri (assembly GCA_948474755.1). Classification (NCBI taxonomy): domain Eukaryota; kingdom Metazoa; phylum Chordata; class Lepidosauria; order Squamata; family Iguanidae; genus Ctenosaura; species Ctenosaura bakeri. Next base: position 762,229 of record CAOLHI010000180.1, on the reverse strand, counting down.
TGGTCTGACCTGGTGCATTCAGTCATACGACCGTTATTGCCTACGTGCGCATCCAGGTGACATCTCTGGTGGATTAAATTAATTTTATATCAAAGTTGTAGACCCCGGGGTAGGGTTTACCAAGGGGACAACAGAGGTGCAAGCGCAGGATTGGATAGTGGGGGACTCTTCTGCAGAGGCTGCTCAACAGTGCTGTAATCCTAACTTAAATTGCCATGCTTTGTGTGTGGTTGATTTTCAAGATGATTCAAAAGCAGCGGCTGGTGCAAAATGCAGCCACTACATTGTTGATTGGATATCACATGGACATCCTGTAATTCCAGTCTTGAAAAACTAAGGATTGCTCTTAAAGAAATGGATGTGCAACCACATTTGATTGTCCTGTTGCCTAACCTGCACTCAGGACCAGAGGCTACCATCAGGACAGACACACAGCGAAATTGAATGGTTTTCAGTTGCCTACGTGGTCAGGCAAGGCTGATTCTGATCACCCTATCTGTTTAACTTGTATGCTGAACGTAGCATACATCAAGCTAGATTTGACTCAGAGGAAGGAGGCATGACAATTGGTGGAAGGAACATCAACAGTTTTAGATATGCAGATGCCACCATACTACTAACAGAAAATTGTTGATGATAGGGTGACCTGGAGATCTCTCATTCATAGGGTCATCATAAGTCAAAGTTGACTTGACAACAGCTAAGAACAACAACAATAGTGCCAGTCTTAAAAGAATTGCACTGGCTGCCAATATAGTTTTGGTCTGAATTCAAGGTGCTGATAACGGCATTTAAAGTCCTAAATGGCTTAGGACTTTGATACATGAGGGAAGTCTGTGAAACTTCATGGGATGTTAAAGTGGAATATAGCACTATATTTTTATAGCACGAATGGGACCCTCTTAAATAGCCACAATATTTAGACCTTTAAAGGTTAAAACAAACCTTGAATTGAGTCTGGAAGCCACTTGACAACTACTGCAAGTCTTTCAGTGCTGAAGTAATGGTATCTCAGTACTGGGCACAAGTTAGGCCATTTCTGCACTAGACTGTTAGATAGTGCTATTATTCCACTTTCAACATCCTATGCAATCCTGGGGTTTGCAGTTTAGGGAGGGGCCATAGGATGTTGAAAGTGGAATAATAGTACTATAATAGTCCAGTGCGGAAATGGCCTTAGCCTCTTAGCATGACTATTATTCATGAACTTCTGTATGCTTTTGAAGTGCATAGGGACTGAGAAACAACAGATAACCACGTTTAGGGCTCTAAACCTATGAAGAGTTTTTTTTTTTTAAAGCATGTCATTTCCTTCAACGTTTCTGTAAAAAAATAGGAAATCACACACTTGAATACAGGGGTGTGTATTGTTATATGACCTGAAGTTTTTAATATGTCCAGAATAATATTATTTTGCTTGACACATCAGCTTGTAATCAACTCTAGTTGGGTAGGACCTCTCTTTGTTTTTTTAAAAATCAACTAGATGAGAACACTTGCCTCCAAGTAAATCTGTTTGTACTTAGAGCAGAAATGGGCAATGGGGGGGGGTAGCAGGCACCAATTCCTCCCAGCCCACCCACAGGCCTTCCCTCCCTAAGTCCGTTTTCCTCCAAAGTCCCTTGCAAAATGGTAACAGGGAGTGATGTTGTATCATTTCCTGTTGCCATTTTGAGAGAAACTGCAGAGGGAAATGGAAGTATTTGGGTGTATACAGGGCTCTGTGTGGTAGGATAGGGGTAATGTTTGTGTTTCTGTGCATGGTTTGGAAGCTAAAATTGCTCAAGAAATCATTCTGATTTTTTAAAAATAAATATAGGGGACTGATGGGGAGCTTAAGGGGCCACATGCAGCCCAGGGATGACACTATACCCATCACTGACTGAGAAGAAATTATTTGTAAGACGGAATCAATTCATATTTTTCATCTCATTTTCATTTCATTTCATCTCATTTTCATTTTCATTTCTCATTTCAATTATTAACATGGTACTTCTCTACATCCTCTGTTCTCTATGTATTTTGTGTATTATATGTCATTACAAAGAGTCAAGATAAATTTATAGCTGTTCTCTTTCTTTCTTTCTTTTTTTAATGCAGAAATAGCAAACACAATTATTTATTATTTCCATAGCAGGCTTTTCCTCCCACAAAGCCTAGGGATCACTGGAGGTTCATTTCATAGTAACCAATGTATAACACAAGGAGGCTTCTCAGACGTTAATGAAGTCCATAAATTAATTATACTTTCGCAAGAGTTTCTCCTTTCAGTGGTTTTAAATCTGATATTCTTTCATTTCACTAACTGCCCACAGCTCTTATGTGGGGAACAAAGAAGTTACAGTGTGCTTCTTCCCCCATGTTTAGCATGATTTCATTCTTGAGTTAATTTCCTTTCTGTACTAAGACATTTTAAAATTTTGATACTGTGCCTGTTTACTCAAATGTATGTCTCACAAAATTCAATTGGTTGATTCCTAAAGAAATGTCCAGAACATTGGAACCACAACCACTTGGATAAAGTTTTTGTATGGATTGCTTTTACAGTTCTAACACCTTCTCAATTGTTTCTACAAGCTTTTTTGAAACCTACACAATCTTCAAACACCTCAAGGAACAGAACCTTCACAACTGTGGTACCTTCCTGATTCTCCCAGTTATGAAATACCCTCTCCTAGGAGGCATGCAAAGTGCAAATATAGCCACTGATTCTGCACCAGCTTGAAATGCTTGTTTGCCAAGGCATTTTGATTGGATGATCCTGCCTGTTTGATTGTATCTGCTGCTTTCCTTTATTCTGATCACATGTTTAGTTAATCATTACAGGCAGAACAAGATGCTATTGTTTTTGTGCACTGCCCTAGTACCCCTGAAAGATGAACATTAAAGTATTTTAAAGGATGCATAAATAAGGATGAATTTTAAATCATGAATAAAGATGAAAAAAAGAGGATAAATTTTAAAATATTTAAACAGACATATTTGTCTTCAAAGAAGCAGCCATGTTAGTCTCCTGCAGCATAAAAAGGAGGAAAAGGTAAAAGAAATGTAGCAGTACCTTTAAAACTAACTTATTTTTATTTTAGTATGAGTTTTCTTGGATATAAGCACACTTGTTCAAATGCAGAACAGAGCAATATTAAAGCTTCTGGTTATAAAGTATATTCACACAGGGGTGGGAGTACAATAGAATGCGGTAAGATCCAGAAATATGAAAATCATGACCTTCTCCCTGAATTTAAGTAGACTCATTGCTTTCAAACATCAGCACTAAGTAACCACTTTAAAGATCCGAAAGACCTGTACCACCTTATGTGGCCTTTTGAAAATTGCTCCTCATGAAAACATGAACCTAAACCCAGTTGGTTAGTCCCAATTGGAGTAGACTCATTGAATCAAGCATTAAATATTGATTCAACAAATAGATAAATACCACTGATTCAGTAGGTTGAATCTAGTCCAGACTAAGGCTGCAGCTCTTTGGATCACGGAGGGTACAGGAGAGGCCACATCAGTAATTTATGGGAAGGTAGCATACAATTAGGCCAAGGGAGGGCAAAGTGCAGTCCTGGGCCTGCATGCAGCCCCAAAGGCTGGTGTTGGCCCCTCCAGCCCTTCCCCAGCACCCTTTATTTATTTTGTCAAATAAAAATGGTGAATTATGGCTTCTAGGGGCTTCAAGGAGAAGCAGTCCATTTTTTGAATTGTTTGCAGCCCCTTGTAATACTGTTTTAATATCTAAAAATCATATTGTAAGTCACCCTGGGTGACATACTAGGAGAAGGGCAGGATATTAAACAAACAAACAAACAAATTAACAAACTCTTTTTTAAAGAAAAGTAGACCTTTCTACCACTTCTGTTTTTGTTCTTTCTATTTTGAGGCACTTTTGGCAGTCCATGTACTGTCCAGAGGTCCACAAGTGAGAAAACTGGCTCATCCCTGATATAGCCATGGTCAACATTTTTACTGTCTGTGGATTCTGACAAGCCTGATTATTGCTGTGCATTGGGTAGGGAGGGGCTACCTTAGGAAAGTATGGATACCGAAGTACTTCTATGTTATAGTGTTATTTAGTTTAGAACAGCAGAATCTAATTATTCTTCCTGTGTAATTGTTTGTGTGTGTATGTATATCTATGCACGTTTAGTAGTAACTTACAATGCCATTTGTGGAAATCTGACTTTATGGCTAGATAAAGCGGAAATACATATTATACAAGATCATGCCTTCAAAGGAATGCATAGGGCAATCTATCAAGCCTATGTCACATTACCAAGCCTTATAATGTCCATTCCACTATACTGGATTATGTCTTCCAATACGAACCCCATTACTTGGCTCTTACTGATGACCTGGGTGGTCTTTCTTTTTCCCCAGCCCTGAGACTAAAGGTGACTTACAAAAGTGATAACAGATAAAGCTAGAAATACATAAGACACAATGTTAAAATATAAATAAATAATCAATAGAATTTAAAGGATGCCCATTAAAATAGAAAAACAACAAATGTGGACTGTATAGTACATTATTAATGTCTCTTTCCCCTCAGCAATTAGTCTCAAAGGCCTGCTGAAACAAAACATTTCCTACCTGTCCATGAAAGGATAACAAGGCAGGTACTAGTCTAGCCTCTGTTGGAAGGGAGTTCCAGAGAATGAGAGTAGCCACTGAGAAGTCTCTCTCCCACATTCCCATTAGAGGTACTGTGGGGAAAATGGGAGAGAGAGAAGGGCCTCCACAGAGGATCTCAAAGCATGGATAAGCTCAGATGTGGATACAATATGTGGTCTATCAGATAGTCTAAACCTAAGCTATAAGGTCTCACTTTCTATATAACTTGCAGGAAATATTCTCCACATTTACGATATTGTCATATTTACATCTCTCTGTTAAATGTTTTTAGTAACGTTTAGTACTTGCCATTTGGTCCCAATTGGGAGGAGCTGTTTAAGACAACTGCAAAGGGAGAAACAGGGATTGTGATTGTGAACAGCTAAGGGGGGCAATTATGAATTTGGGGAAAAAAGAAAAGAAGAAGAAATGCATTTCTGTATTCGCCTGCCAAAAATACATCCCAGGCAGTTGAACAGAAGGAGAAGCTGATTCACATAGCTCCAGAACAAGGTACAGGGCCTCCAGAATTGCTAAGGCAAGAGCTGCACATGTCCTACTTTATAGAAGACAGTCTTCTTTTTTTAAGACTTTGTCTAATCCAAGTCGAGTTTGAAGATTAAAAAACTCTCAGAAGAAATAAAAGCAGGAGCCTTGAAATTCTCCTTCAACAGAGAGATCACATTATGATGAGGTGTGCTCAGGGATGTAGCTGTGATGGAGGGAGACAAATTAGGGCAGTGCCTCCCCTTGAGAATTTCACCTTCCCCCAATAATTTTTTTCCTTCAGTTCCCAAATTTCTTGCAATGCCATAACTTAAAACTTTGGCTGAGCATTTAGAAAGAGCAAGTAGGCATTCAAAGAAAAGGGAAAGGCAGAGTTACCAAGGAAATGCAAACACATCAAATAGATGAGTTCTAGGTATGAATCAAATTTGAGGACAGAAGGAAAATGGGGGGAAGAGGATTATCATTCGGGGGGCAATGCCCCCATTAGACCCCCCATGTGGCTTCACTCCTGGATGTACTGTATTTCTGTTTATATTATAGTAACTGTTTCTAAATTTGCTTCTCCTTGTACAAAGTAACATTTGTCAGTCTCTGTCCTCTGTCTTCTTGGTGTCTCATTTCCTTTTTGGGAGGGGGGAGGGATATCAGAGGAATCATCCTGGCTGACCCTAAACATACAACCTGCTTTTCTCTTTCTTCCTTCTCAATTACCAGTACACGATGGTGACAATGTTCTGAAGAGATAAGTTTCAATGGAGTACATCCTCAGTATTGGTAAGGAGCAGAAACCCTGTTCCTTAGGAATAGTGAGCATATGCACACAGAAACAAACAAACAAAAAAGCTTTATTGAAAGAAGCCCATTAAAGACAGGAAAGCTTTCTATGGTGCTTAGCTAACACAGAACTGAGCTAAGTTCACTTTTAGTGGAAGTGAGAGAATATGAAGGTGGGAAGAGAAGAGCTGTAAAGATCTCTTAGAGTATCAGTTTATATCTCAGAGGGGAGAGGATAGGTGAACAGACATTGGAAACTAATTAACCTTATCACTGCTGCTCTAACTTTTAAAGTATTAGAGTCATAGAATCATAGGGTTGGAAGGGGCTTCATGGGCCATCAGGTCCAACCCCATGCCTATTGCAGGATATCCAGCTAATGTATAGCCAGCAGATAGCTGTCCAGCTGCTTTTTGAAGAGGTCCAGAGAAGAAAACACCATACCTCTCTGGGCAATTGGTTCCATTGCCAAATTGTTCTTACTGTCAAGAAGTTCTTTCTAATGTTCAGTTGAAATCTACTCTCCTGTAATTTCAAAGCATTAGACCAGGTTCTATCCTCTGGGATAGCAGAGAACAGGGTTTTCCCCCTCCTCTCTGTGACAGCCCTTGAAGAGTGCAATCATGTCACCTCTCAGTCTGTTCGTCACCAAACTTTACCAGCTCCTTCAACCCTCCTCATATGTTTTGTTCTCGATACCACTTATCATCTTCACCTTTCTCTGAACCTCCTCCAACTTGTCTATATCCTTCTTAAAATGAAGCACCTTGAACTGAATGCAGTACTCCAGATGACGCCTGATCAGTGCAAAACATAGTAGGATTATTACTTCCCTTGACTTGAAAACTGTGCTCTTATTAATGCAGGTTTAACTAGCATTCACCTGCTTTGCTGCAGCATCACGCTGCTAGCTCACTTTCAAGTTATGACCAACAATAATCCAAAGATCCTTTTCATATGTCGTACTGCTGAACTATGCATTCGCCATGCTATACCTGTGCATACTTGTGGCCTGAATGCAGAATTTTGCATTTGTCTCTACTGAGTTTCATTTTAATAATTTCTGCCCAATTTTCTAGTTTATCTAGGTCTTTTTAAATTCTGTTCCTATCTTTTGTGTGTTAGCCACATACCGTACATAAACCCCAAGTTTGTGTCATTTGAAAATTTGATAAGGATTCCCTCCACCCCATCACCTACATCATTGCTAAAAGTGTTGAAGAATAATGGTGCTCAGACAGAACTGGTTTTCCAACCAGTTATAGATCCATTTGACAGTGTTCTCATCTATTCCATATTTAACCACTTTGCTAATCAAAACACTAGGAGGGAGGTTATCAAATGCATTGCTGAAATCCAGATAAATGACATTTACAGCATTCCCATCATCTAGTAAACTAGTGACCTGATTAACAAAATGATATAAGATTAGTTGTGCTGGATTTGTTCTTGACAAACCCATGCTGGCTCTTACTGATCACTGCATTGCCATTGAGAACTTGCTGACAGATTCCTGCATAATCCATTCTAATATTTTTCCTGGTATTGACATCAGGGTGACAGTTCTGTAGTTTCCTGGATCTTTCTTTAATGGTTTAAATTCTCTTTAACTCTTTAAATGCTGAGTTTTGTTGCGTTTCCAACATTTAGTGATACCTCACTATTCTGCAGCTTTAGTGATCTCTCATTCAAAATAGTACATGAAATTAAATTCCTCTTGTGAAAGATTTTGGAAAAAAAGTATTTCGTCAGCTGTCAAAAGTATTTTGATTATCAATTAAGCCCACACCCATCCTCCCCCATCCAAGCTGAGGGCAGGGTTGTAGAAATCCATAAACAATGAAAGTTACCTTCTGAATTGGTTAATATCTTCTAGAAGTCTAGAAAGAAGCACAATATTTCCTTGCAGACTAAAGTTCATTTTTAAGAAGCCAGTATGAAAAGCTCTAATTTACTTGCCTTTATCTATATTTCTACAGCTGCTTTTGTTCTGTTTGTGAGGTTAATTAGTAACTAGTCTCTAAAGGGAGTTTATAATTTGAAACATAGTGTCTTTGCTGTAAAACATCCCTAGACATTTATTGCATTTCTTAGGAATGAGAATCTATTTATGGATAAGCAAATTGGTCTGGAGGGTGTATCCAGCAACCTAAACTGCCCTTTAAAATGAACTAGTATCTAGTCCTGGCGTGCTTAGCAATCAAATAACATTAATCCTCTCTCTCTCTCTCTCTCTCATTCACTCACTCACACACACACACACACACACACACAAGTACTATCTATCCTTTTACAAGAAGCTCCAAGAGTTCCAGTTAAGTTTGAAAATCTCTACCTTTGGGCTTACCATTAATATAAGAGACCACTCAATGGAAAAGGGATGGGGAAGAGAGAAGAAGGGAAAAATTAAGTTCAGCAGCAACAAAGTCCCACCACAGTGAAGGTATGCCTTTATGCCCTTCTGCTCTGTGGGTGGCCAAAGCAATGGTAGGCAGAAATTAATGAGACAAGTTTGCAGCACCTACTGGGGCCCAGTTATGATGAGCAATGTGCTTGGCTCCTCTTTTTCTCATTTGCCTATCTAGAAATGTGGTACATATATCTATGTCTGGAGTATTTACTAATGCAGAATAGGAAAATTATAGTAGAAGGATAACTGAGATACTGGTAAAATAATAGTCACACATATTAAACTGTCAGTATTTGGCCAGAGGTGGAAGGAGTTTCACTGCAGCATCCAGTTCTGCATAGCTCTTTAAAAACAACATAAAATGTTTGCTGCCTGTCTCCTTCAAGCAATTCTTGAAGGCCAAAGCAAATCCACCTGGCTGCCTTCTCCCTCCAGTTCCTCCTCCATTTTTATTTGCTCTCTTCTTTCCCCTCACCTCTGGTTCCAACCTGATTCAATTTCTTTTTGCTTCTAGTCCTACAATTCACTTCCCTGTTTCCATTCCATACTGTCTTTGAAACCACAGCCCAACTCACAAGCTTAGTCAACAGCTGATTCTCATTCATTTACAGATCTTTATGTTTAGAATTATATCAGATATTGGGAAGTTACTTTTGAGAATAAATAAATATATTGACATGCTGAAGCCATCTAGAGCACCATCTTATCACTGTTTGGTTATGAATGACTGCACCATGTCATTATGTCCATTATTTTCAAATCACTTTCCAAGCTCTTAAGCAGAATTAGATTGACAATACTTCTGTTGTGATAGCTCATTCTCATTTATGTGCAAGCTGCTAGATATGAGAGGGCTTTTCTGTTTACAAGACAAGCAAGTTTCTTGGCCACGATGGCATACATTCCAACATTTCACAGATGAAAACAAAGTCGTGTGTGGCCAAGTAACACCAGAGTGTGGTCAAGACTGAAAAAAATATTAATGAGGAAGAATCCATGAACCAGAAGAGGCTGCAGCAATTTGCTTTTGCCTGAGCCCACTGGAAACAGCAAGATTCTGCCTCTCCTCCCTTTCCCTCATAAGCTGAATTAATTGAGTGCAAACTACTATTGTACTTTGAACTCAGTTTGCAGCCGTTAAAGTTAATTAGCAGAAAAAGAAGGAAAATGGGATGGAGAAACTGGAACATTATGAAAGTAACTGAAATATGGTGTGACAAAGGATTAATCAGGGCTGTCCCTGGCCATTTCTGCACTAGACTGCCTCAAGGCCCCTCCCTAAACTACAAACCCTAGAATTCCATAGGAGGTTGAAAGTGGAATAATAGCGCTATAACAGTCTAGTGCGGAAATGGCCCCTGCCAAACCAGAAGTGCTGGAGGGAATGCGTTGGTCCTTTTCTCCCTGCAGATATATATTTTCCTCATATCCTACCCTCTTGCATTTTCTTTCCTTTTTGTCTCCCTTGGCCCTGTTGCTTTATATTCCCTTGCTTTGTTTAATTTTGTTCAATACACATTGTACTGTTTTTCTAAATTAAAAAACTTCTGGAAGCATTTTTTCTGGACTGTGTTACTTCACACTACTATGTGGGGATGGAGGCACACTGACATTTCTTGAATGCAGACAGTGAAAACTACATATGATGTTTGTAGCCAAGCTTGAATCCTAGTATGCTAATTTTTCATGAGTAGAGATCCCCCCCCCACTCCACTAAATAACTACATAATAATCTGTAACACTACAGGCCCACCATCTTATCTGCTCTCTATGTCCCATTCTTATATCAGTTTTTGTCCTCTCTGTCTTCAAACAAACATAAGCTGTATGCTTTCGACCTCCAATTTAAAATCCACCTTACAAACCCACCTTTCCTTCATTCATAATATAAGTTAGCTTCTTTAGCTTTAAGCACTTTTAGATGTGATTATGTTTTGTGTTTCCATCCTCCCCTCCCGTTTCCTATTTCTTTCTAACCTGGGGCTCTTTCACACTAGATAATTGCAGCAGTAAATTACAGCAGTATCTTGACCGTTTTATTTAGCTGCTGCCACATAATCTATTTTTGCCCAAATTATTGAAATACACAGCTTTCCCACCAAGGACTATAGGGAGAGGTGTATGTGCAGCCTCCTAGCTATTGGAGCATTCCTCACCAGCACCTGGGCTGCTGCAAGATGCAATCCAAAAAAATAAAAATAAAATCTGAAGGGCTTCATAATTCCTGCCTCTGAACTGAATCATTCACACTACACAATTGTAGCACTCTAAATCCACTTTAACTGCTTATGGTTCCATCTTATGGAATCCTGGGGTTTGTAGTTTAGGGAGGTGGTATGTAGAACTCTTATTCAGAGAGTTCCTCTGGTGTCTCACTAAACTACAAACTGTAGGATTTAATAGGCTGTCGCATTAGCAGTTAAAGTGGAATCATTGTGCTACAATTATGCAGTGTGACTGGGCCTTGGCCTTCAGTATTCAACTCCAGTGGAAGAAGCTTTAACCATTTTTTCAGGTAGGCGTGTCTTGTTTTGCATTTAGGGAGTTTTCACCAGCTTTTCATTATTTTTGTAATCATATTTTCTACTTTTCCCTCATTAGGTTTCCTTTATCAAGTAGTTTTATAGGCATGAGAAAAAACACAGGGGCAAAAGTGCAGAGAAGAAATGGCTTGGGTGTAGCACATTAGTGAGTCCTCTGATCAGCTTTTGATTTGATTGGAGAGAAATATTTAATAGGCTCAAGCTAAAGATATGATAGATGCAAATTATTGTGGAGGCCATACAATTTGCTGAGGTTAATTGAAGCTCAGTATTTTTCAAATGTACATATGCAACAGGCAACATGTCTTCTCCTGTTCACTGAATGTGAAAGTATGACGACACTGATGGCCTGAGAGCAAAAACCCTTTAAAAATCCATTTAAAAACCAATGTAAGCAAAGTTGCCTGGCAATTCAAGAGAGTCAGTCTAACACAGCAGCCAGCATGCCAGTCTCATTGAATGTGGAGCAACTAGGCACAAAGCATGGTTCACAGCACCAGCTTTGTGGGTGGCCTTGGCACATCACAACAGCTTCACTGACTTTCCAGATTTATTGGAGAGGAGGACAACAGGAGGGAACTGCATGTACACACTGAGGGATGGAAAGGTACAAATGTAGTAGGTAGCTAGATAAAGAGAAGCCAGCTGTTTCACATACAGCTAATGGCTACAGTTGCAAAGACCATGTACAGGTCATGGTCTGTCATTGTCAGCATGCCTTTCACAGTTACTTTTCACAGGTTTTTTTTCTTTGCAATTTTCCCCTCATTTTTTGATAAGCCTGGAAGACTAATTTTTGAACTACAACTTCCAGAATCCCACAACCTCCCATTATAGGACAGGTAGTTCCCAAAAGTAACTTTTTCCAAACTCTGATTTTGAAAATAAAGAATGCATATTTGTGTGGGATATGAGATTAACCTAACATGTTTTGGCCTGTAAATGGTCTTTAGACTTTCTCCAGGCCTCCTGCACAGGCTGAAATACATTGGACTTCTTAGCAAATAAAGACCACCTTTTTGGCATCCTGAGATATGTGTCTTTTATTCTTCATAGATTTTATTGGATACTCTCCAGGGTATTTTGTTTGTGAGGGTTTTGTTTTGTTTTTGCATTTGAGATTGGACAATGAATCTAAATTAGGTTTTTTTGATCATCTTTATCTCTCCTTCCTTCAAGGTGCCTGGAATGACACCATTCCCAGGGTGATCTTTATCACCTGTGAAGTCCACGGTTGGGATCCTCCTAGGAGCAACAGATTATAACAAGAGTGGCTTAACACTTGTGATACTTACATGTTCTAGCATCTGTTACTTCATTGTACAAACACATGTCATGTTTTCATGAAGGTAAGGTCAACATGTACAATGCTGAATGTAGGAGAGAACCACAGCACCAGAGATTTGTACTTTAATGGCATTCAATTAAATCTTGACCCAAACATATACCCAAGATTTTCTTAAGATGATGAAAGCAAGTATTCAAAGAAGAGGAGGCTGGTCTCAGGCTGGCCAGAAACTGGTCAATATCCTTATGCTGTATAAGCTGAAAATAATTCATATGTGACAAGAGGTTCAGTGTTGACTTAAAGTGTGGATCATAATCCTTCATTATAAAAAAATCAATTCGTGTCCTGCTCAAAAGGGATGGGCCAAATGTAATTTGAGACAGGCCCATGGTTGCCCTGGTAATGATGAATTTTTGAGCTATCTCAAGCAAAGCAGCATTGGCATGATGTCCCCATAGGGCTAAGCAGACCACCATTTCAGAATAGTAGCTGATGGTGCCTCCCATGTCAATTGGACCATGAATCTGTTCCAAGTTTTCATTTTAATTTCATGCTCTCCAACTATCCTGATTTGGCAGGGACGGTCCCAATTAATCCTCTGCTATCCCAGTTTTTCAGCTGCTTTCAAAATGTCCCAGTTTCTCTCTCTTCCTTCTACTTTCCACCCTCGGCTTACTTCAGTTGCCGCAAACTGGGTTCAACGTGCAAGATCAGTTTGCATTCAACTCAGCAGGCAGGAGAGGAGAAGAGAGGGGCAGAATCTTGCCCTTCTCAGTAGATTCAGGCAAAGGCAAACTTCTGCAGCCTTTTGTAGCTTATGTGTTCTTTTTCATTAATAACTTCGCCATTGTGACCGCACTCTGATGTTCCTTGGCCACATATATCTCAGTTTGCCTCTGTGAAATGTGAGAGGGTATGTAACTTTAAGGACTATCCAACCTCTTGGATAGCTCCTTTACAGTTCAACTTCTTAGATAGCTATAGATACAATTCAGATAAAATCCAGATGAGATCCACTGATCCCTGATATGGGAATAACCAACTACCCCTGCATTGGAATCATCAACATGATGTCTGAGACCACCTCTGTTAGGCATATGGAGATATTCTTAGGCACAAGACTAGTTGATATACAAAGGAATCCCAGTGCTGTCTCTGTTTCCCAGCAACAGCTACAGACACTCAGCAAACTATCAAATGAATATCTGGCCAAGTAGATGGAATCCTTATATGGGCCCTCTGCAAGAGAAACTCAGTAAGCCTCCTTCCTTCCCATAAACAGCAGCATTTAATAATAAGAAGAACAGCAATACAAAACATCTCAAAAACAGGTACAGTAGACTTAAAAAATAGCTTAAAAGAATAAACTCTGACCATAGGCTTACTATTTAATAAATACGTATGTGTAGTGAGGGAGAGTACGGTAGTTCTGTGCCCTCAGTGTAAAGAAATGTGAGGGGAATGGCTCTGTTTTGTCCAATTGAAGTCCAGTTGAAAAATAAAGAACTGTAAGAAGGACAACAACAGCTTAGAATTTGCACTTTGGTTCTTAGTGTCTGGGCAGAAAACTTAGCAAGTGCACACATGCAAAGTTCTTGGACTAGACATCTTTTATTTTATTTATCCCATTTTTCTCCCAGCACAGGACCAAGGCAGTTCTTCTTCCCACGTCTTTTTTGTCCCCTTTATCCTTTTCTCCTTTTGCCACCCTTGGCTGAATCTCCTCTCCATCCCTTCTTTTTTCTTTTTCCTTCATAATCTTTCTCTTTCATTCACCTCCCAACTCCAGGTTACACTGGTTGTCTCCTTCCTTTCCTGGTATCCTTTCCTTTCTCCAGTCCTCTACCTACTTCTTCCTCCTGGCAACCTTTGGTTTCTCCCTCTTTCTCTGTCCCTCTCTTTTCTCTCTCAACCTCTCCTTCTACACTCACTTCTCTCAGCTACACTCATCTTCTTCCTTTTTCTCTCCCTTTTATTTCCTGAACTTCCTTTGCCCTCTCCCCCTACAAGAAAACCTTGAAACTATGACAGAATGTGTTAGATTCTCAGCTGTCTAAAGTTGTTAAAGCCAATTGAATTTAATAGGGGTAGCTTCTGAGCAGACATGAATAGACAGGTTTGCCCTCCTGTTGGTATCCACTGACCTGTTAGTTTATTAGACTCTAATAGCATTATTGGTTTGAGCATTGGAGTACAACTCTGGGGACCAGGCTTTGAATCCCTGCTAGGGCATGGAAACCTGCTGGTTGACTCTGGGCAAGTCATACTCTCTCAGCCTCAAAGGAAGACAAAGGCAAACCCCTCTGAACAAATCTTGCCAAGAAAACTCTGTGATACGTTTGCCTTTGGGTCGCCATAAGTTGGAAATGACTTGAAGGTACATAAGAACAATAGTAGTATTGTCACCACCTCCACTTCTTCAAAATATTTGTATTAGTAGTATGAATGTAATTATGAGCATGATTATTGGAGAGAGGGGCAAATTCCAAAAGCTGAATGTAAAAAAAGAAAGAAAGACAAACAGACAAGACAAGATAAGACAAATTGGCTAATAATAGGCTCTGCTTAATGGGAATAACTCATTATAAGCAGAATTTGGAAACCTTAGGAAGGGACTTGGAGAATTTTTGTTCACTGAACTATAGCTCCCACATGTTAAAACCAGTGTTTGGGCAAGTGTTAAAACAAATAAGGAAAAGGATTGTTGTTTTTTTGTTTTTCTGTTCAAAGTGGAGGTTGGAAAGTTTTCTTTGACTGAATTAGAATTCCCATATGTTGTTAAAAGCAGAGTTTATACAGATGTTAAAAAGAGAGCTAAAGATCCCCCCATTCTTAATTTAATTTCCCTGCAGATTTTTTTCTTTTTCTTTTGGTTTGACTTTGGCCATTTCCACACTAGACTGTTATAGTGCTATTATTCCACTTTCAACATCGTATGGAATCCTGGGGTTTGCAGTTTAGGGAAGGGCATTCAGAATTCTCAGTCAGAGAGCTCTTGGGCCTCAATAAACTATAAATAGCACTATAACAGTCTAGTGCAGAAATGACCTTTTTGTTTTGTATCTGAATGGCTTGCTCTGAGCAACAGTGGCTGATGCTCCATGCATCATGCTTCCTCTCCAGAGGCTGCCCCACATGGCATCAATGAGGCCATCCTTAGGTCTCATATACTGGAACTGAAACCTCACAGCCTAGAATACTCCTGACCTGGCATCCTGACATGGGGTATTGGGATCAGACAGAGAGATAATGGTCATTTAATGGAAATTAAAATCACAGCAATTACTATTGGGATGGTGATGGGCTATTCCTACTACAGTACTTCCTCTATTTTTGCAGGTTTGATCCTTGCAAATTTGATTATTCACAAGGGACCCACTTGCTTCCCCCTCCCGCCCCTCCCATTCCCTTGCCTTTTGTCCCAGGTGGATGGTGCCTTCCTTCTTCACACCAGGGCAAAAGGCAAGAGAATGGGAGTGGAGAATGGAGGGAGGCACGCACATGCCTTTTCCATGTGCAGGGCTGGCCCCTTCTTTTCACTTGCCTTTTGCCTGGATGCAAGGAAGAAAAGCATGCATGTCTGGCCAAACGGAAAAAGAATGGGGAGAGGAGGCATGTGGCTGCCCCCTCCCATTCAATTGCCTTTTGCCCAAGTGTATGGCAGGAAGGCACCTGCATGCCCAGGGAAAAGGCAAGGGAATGGGGGGAAGGCATGTGTGTGCCTTCTCTGTGTGCTGGCCTGCCCCTCCCATTAGCTTGTCTTTGCCCAGATGGCTGGAAGGAAGGCACATGTGCCCAAGCAAAAGTCCAGGGAATGGGAGAGGAAGTTGTTCACAGTTTTTTGATTTTCACAAGGGCTCTGTGCCCTGAACCCTTGCAAAAGTTGAAGGGCCACTGTACTACTGCAGCCACTACCTGGTTAAGTTTGGGACAGACCTTGGAGAAGTCACTTTTTAATTACCTTCCCCAGAATCCTCTAGTGACCACACAAGCTTGGGGAATATGGGAGTTGTAATCCAAAGCATTATTGGTCCAACACATCCCTCTCTGAATCTCTCACTGATTATTAGGATGTTGATTTCCTCAAAAACAGGAGAAAGCCTACACTGGAGATGGAGAAGATCAGAAGAGAAGAGAAATTTCTGAATGGAAAGCATTAGGTTTATTTTCAAAAGAAAAAGTCTTTCCTCATTTTCTCCTCTGAAAAGCTGATGCCATCTTTCTTGATATCGCAGAGCTGCTACTGCTCCCACGTTCATTAACTGTGCCAAGGAATGTGCCACAAGTCAATTAACATGTGCTAAAGGTTAACAATCAGAAGCTTGATATCATTTTTCTAAATTACCACAGGCGTTGCTCTATGTGTGTGCATATGTGTCTTTGTGTGTTAAGAAGGCTTCTGTTTTGCTTTGTTCAAATCAGCAAGGCCAGATTAGTTAAATAAATTAAAAGATGAATTGCTGATTAGTTGCCTTTCATTCCGGGCTATTTCATGAATTATTAATCTTAATAAGAGAAGGTACAAAGGTTTGTTGTCACCTTCCACAGGAAGAGATCATCCTTCTCCGATATCTCCAATGTGAGAATTAAACGGTTGTCTCTGGCAGCAAGTTGCAGCTGACAAAGGTCAGAAGTTCAAAATGTAGCTGTGCCAGGATGGTGATAAGAATGGCTTTTGCACCTATGGGTGATTTCCACTCATTGGCATGCACAGAATTTGAAAATCTTATTTCTTAAGCTCCAGAGAATCCCCCAGCCACCATTTCAACTAAAGCTACCCAGTTTTTGATGCTTCAAGTGGAGTCTGAAAAATTTTTCATGGGGTACCATTTACTGATAGCTTAATGTTTGTGTTTTCGTCTCATTGATTCCACTGAGGTTAGTATACCAAGATCTTGTTGGATCACACCAAGACACCTCTGTGCCAGCAGATGATCTAAATGCTGCGACCTTTCACAGAACCCCTCCTGCTTTGAAAAGAATGATTGATACTGCTGATACTGTTGCTTATTTCACCAGTCACTGTTTAAAAAGCAATTGATCATAGGGGTGGGAAAGGATATTCCTGGAATTCGTTTATTTGCTGTCCTTCTTCCTACAAATGAAAGTTTTTTCAGGGCAGTCTAGTTCAATCCCTGTCATACAGAAATATACAACCAAAGCACTCCTGAAAGATGTCACCCAGCCTCTGTTTAAAAAAGAGTCTACCACCTTCTAGGGCAGCCTATTCCTCCTCTGAACAGCTCTTACTCTCTAAAAATTCTTCCTAATCTTTATGAGAAATTTCTTTTCTTCTAATTTGAATACCTGGACTTGCAGAAAACAAGCTTGCTCCATCATTCACATGACATCTCTTCAAGTATTTAAAGATAGCTATCATATAACATTGATAGGTTATACCCAGCTCCCTAAGTCATTCTTCCCTAAGTTTGGTTTCTAGACCTTTTAACATCATGGTCATCCTCCTCTCCAGCTTGCTGACATCCTTTATAATAGCATGCCCATGGCTACTGGGGTGGTGGTGGAGGAGGGGATCCATATATACCCAACAGTGTAGCCTTTAGGTGAGACATGGCTAGTGGTTAGAGTGCCAGACCAGGACCAGTTTAGACCTTCCTATTCAGCCATGAAGTTCATTGAATTACTCAAGGCTAGTCACTGAAGTGATGGACATGTTAGTATGTCACAGCATAAAAAAGAAGATGAGGTGGTGGGAAGGAGGAATCTAGTAGCATCTTATTTCAGCATGAGCTTTCATGGCTACCATTTCACAGATGCAGTGATGGAGTCTAATATTACAACCCAGGTATGTAAGGACAGTTACATAGTTGTAGGCATAGGATCAGAATGCAATAGGATACAAAAATATATAAATTGTGACTCTGGCTCCAAAGAGTAGTTTAAGACGATATGGGACTTTCAAGTAGCTGGTCAGTGTGTCTCAGCCTATTTCATGTCAGAGATTTCTAACAAAGGTAAACAGTGGGAAGCTATGTGTACCCTCATAAGAAATGGAAACAGTGAAAATGCAGTACAGAACCATCAGGCAATGCAGTACTTGCCTTTGCTACATGGGTATGTTTACTGTTCTCTGTTGTTCACAGAACAGTCACTCCAGCATAAATGAAGCCTGTTTAATTATGGTGGGGTAGTGAGCAGGGGTGGGTGGAAAATGGGGAACTTTTGTCTTATGTCCTTGCTGATTAAATTCCCGTCCAAATAACTATATCTGACCGAGCTCTCCTCACTTATTCTTCTCTGTTTATTCAGGAAGCAGTCGTTTGTCAGCGACAAAAATGACATAAGTGACAATGGTGCCAACAAATTCTCTGCTTGTGAAAGCTGCAGGCTGTGCTCTCTGTGTGACAGCCCTCTCAGGGTTCAGAGCATTAGAATAAAGGGAGAGGCCATCTTATGCACACACGAGGGTTCCATTTAAGCTCTAATGATCCTAACTAAGGATTATCTAGAAGAAAATCCGATTGTGCAGAGTCCTTCAGTGTGGTAGGCACTGAGCCAATTAATCTGGTTTATGTGCATCCTCTTATTCCCTGCCTTCACAGGGTGGTTTCTTTTTTTAGGTCTTAAATTATCATTTTTTTCTATATGATAGGAATATCATTTACAAACACTGCTGTGCTGCTCTGTGGAATAAAGTAAAATAAAATAGTGGATGAAAACATGGGCTTAGGATGCCAAAACTTTGTCCTCCTTTTCTTCTCTGGGGTAATTCATTTCTTCTATAAATATATATGCACCGCTTTCTAGGTTCTGTGGGGCTGATTATAATTGAATATTTAATATTTGCAAACACAATCAAAAGTCCACACACACACAATACATATAAATATACAATTTAAGAAATTATACATTAAATTTGACTCATATCCACTGTCCCAAAAGTTCCATGCATTCAATGAGTTGCCAGTGCAGGACCTGATTGCAGGACCCTTCTGCCTGTGTTGCTCATCTGAATGCAAATCTTGAAGCACTAAATAAACAAATACAAAATAGAAACAAATGCAATTTAGAAATTACACTATAAGGATGTTACTGTTTTGTTCCCTACAAAATACACAACTGTAAACCCCACTACCTTGTGCCTTCTCCTTAACCCTGGCAAGCGCAGCTCCTTTCCAGCTCCAGTTTTCCCTCTCCTGCACTCAATCAACAAGATGAGGTTTTCCCAAACGCTGGGCCAAACCAATATTGATAGGAGTTACATATACACCAATATCTACCTAATAGGGATGTACATGAACTAGAAGATTTGGTTTAGGACTTGATTTGGTTCTCTGGAAAATAACTCACTTCCACACACATCTACAGCTAGTTTGTCTCAGCTCAGGTCTCAAACATCAAAAACTCAAAGGCAAATGAAAATCACTGGAGATCCAAAAATTGCTGTGACTTTTTATTTCTTTGTTACACAGCTGAATTTTCAGAGTGAACTAAATTTGTCAGATTATAAACAAAAAGATACTGTTTTTAATACTGTGAACCCTATTTTTTAATGAGGCTGTCAATAACTTTAAAAAAAATTGGCAGAACTGCAATAAATATGCAGCGATGGACCTTTCAGCGCTACACTGTTATAGTGCCCCTTTCAACCTCCTATGGAGTTCTGGGGTTTGCAGGTTAGGGAGGGGGCTTTAGAATTCTCAGCCAGAGAGCTCTTTGGCCTCAGGAAACCACAAGCCCCAGAATTCCACAGGATGCTGAAAGTGGAAGAATAGCACTATAACAGTGTAGTGTGAGAGGCCCATAATTGTCTCTTCTGAAAAGCAAGCCTGAAAACTCAATGAATAGAGGTGGGGCTTTTATGCAGGTGCAGCCATTCCATTTGCAGAGGATGCAAAAAAGTATATGCTTATCTCTCCCAGTTCCTTATGGACAATTGTTCCAAAAATTACAAGGGGCAGTAAGCTAGCCTTAAGCACAACTCTGCAAAGTTAAAGGATGGGTGCAATGGAATCCTAAATCTGGCTGGGAGATGTGATTAGCCTACGTTTTTGTCTCTTGTGTGTACGTGTTTGACAGTTTTTATGAAAATGTACTATATCATAACCCAGCAAATAAATCTGCAGTGGCTAAGGAGCTTTGAAACCTGGTATATATTTTTTTTTAAGTGAGGACCCAGTTAACAGCCCAGTTGAATTTGAATGTCACATGATAGTGGAATCTTGTAGGTGTTTATTAAGTAGTCTTAATACCACGTAATGATACGTATGATTGTAGGCTAAGTGTCTTGTGATAATGGCATTCAATGAAAAGCCTTATTATCTGCAGGGTGGTATGGTGTTGATGGTGTTGTTATTTGCATTCAAAGATGCATATTACCAGTGGTGCCATTAGATTTGTTTGTTTTTTGACTGATCTAGCAGCTCACTCCCATTTGGATAGCAATGTGGATTACTTCACTTAAAAGTGTGGTAAGCACTGAAAGTGGCACCACTCTAGTTCTCAGGTACTTGTTCAGCAAGGTCAGCAGTTGGGAATAACTGGTTGATTAACTCACTTTATTATTGATTTGTTCACTCTCGCTGTAGTTTAGCTTATAAGATTTCCTGATTAACGCTGAAGCTAATCTTTTTTTTTTAACTAGTTCATTGATTTACGTAATTAGAATCAGTAAGTGTGAGTTACTCTCATACTGCCAGTTTTAGTAAAGTAAGAGACGAAGGCTTTACGGGGGGGTGGAAAGGGGGGATTAGGATTGGAAAAAATGTATCACAAAACTTTGTCACTAGCTGGGTTAATCTGCATGCTATAGCATGACTTCTTTAGGGAGCTTGGAGGAGGAGAAGCAGACCCCTAGAGCAATTTAAAAAAAAAAGGAGGAGGGAAGGGACTAAGAGCTGAGTTTGGCTAGCAACTGAACAAAAATGGAGAGGAATTAGTGGCAGAAGTGAGACCCAGCTTAAAATGGGAAAATGGGGTGGTGGAGGGAACATGACTTGTTTGCTCACTACAAAGTCCTCTGCCAGCCACGTGCTTTCAGAATTTCAGACTTTTTTTCCACTTGAAAAGCTCATGTCCTCATCCTTTCCATGTATTAGCCTGCACTGAGATTGTTGGAGTCTTTCAGTAGGAAGCACATTTTGCCTCTCTTTAATTCTGCTATGTTAATTTTCTTCTGCATTATGTTGTATAATATTATTTGGGATAAGTTTCAATTAACCTCTTTACATTCCTCCGTGTATTTACTACTGCTCACATAGCACTAGGTATTTGGATAATTAAGTGGAAACTTTTCCTTCATCCTTCCCCAGATTTCCTTTTTAACTGGAGATGCCACAGATTGAACTGAATCTGAAACTGATTTTTTTCAGATCAGAGTCTTGATTGGGAGTGGAGAGGCGGAACGTATACTGTGATTCAGTTGTGCAGTAAGTGTAGGTTACGACTGCAGTACTGCAATCTGTAACTACAAGACTGAATGTCAGCCAATATCTTTAACATAACAAAAAGGCAATTTTGAAAGTACTACCAAAATGTTGATGATCTCCATGCCATTTCCTATGAATCCCATGGTCTGTTTTTGAAATTAACTTTTGAGGTAAAAAAAATAAAATAACAATCATAGTTAAATAACTGAATAATCTACATTGTTAATGTTAGTGGCAAGGAAGTAAATTCCTTGTTTCTAAAGGGTATCAATACTGAATTGATTTTTCAAAGCTGAAGTTTCAGGCTTCACACTGGAACATGAAGTTGCCCAGTGAGGCAGCTGCAGTGGCACCTGCCACCGTCTTCATTATCCACAGGGCCTCTGGGCCCTGGCATTGACGTACGTTTGGGCAGGGCCTGGAAGACTTTGGCAGATGCAGGTGCCCGGCTCTGCACCTATCGTTAAATATCTATATCTGCATATGTTTTAATTTCTTTTTCAAATATCTTCCATGGTGGGCTCCAGCATTTGCATTAACTTGCTGGAGGCCATTGCCAGGCCTGCCAGAAGCGCTCAGGATTGCGCGGGAGGAAAAAAAACTGCCCATATGTTTAAATACTTATTGTTTTCAATACTGCCCTTCAATTAACATTGGAGATAGTCTAAAAATAAAATGGTCGAGTGACAAAAACAGAAAGGGGGAGGGTGAGAGAACTGGTTCGGCTGGTTAAAAGCCAGGCAGAAGAGCCTTCAACACTTCCTTTTGCAGGCTTCCTATGACAATTGTCTTGGCCACAATTCAAAAGTTGTGGGAGGAAACCAGTTTTGTTATTTGTTTTACAACAGTTAAAATCCATACTAAGGTCAGAAAATTTCAGAAAAAATGTTACACATTTCATGAAAACCATCAAATGGATCCAAAGTGGGCAAAGTGCAGCTGTTGTTGAATTGTAACTCCTGTTGCTGAGTTTCAAAGCAATGAGTTACAAGTAATTATCTATAAGCAGTTAGGTGTTTTTTGTTTGTTTTGTTTTGTTTTATATTTTGGTAGAAAGGATCTAACACATTCACATTTCAAGAGTAAGACAATGTATAAGAACTAAATTATTTTATTACTTTACTTTATTTTACTTTAACAGTGTTGCTGGTCCATTTCTGACACAATTTAGACTGCTAGATATGACTTGTAAAACCCCATGTTCCAGGCTTGGTTCCAGGCTATTTGAAAGATTGTATTCTCCCCCATATAAACCTGTCCAAGCTTTAAGATCTGTGAGGGAGGTCCTTCTCTAGGTTCTACCACCTTCTGAAGTTTATCTGTAGCAGACACAAGAGCAGACCTTCTCAGTGACCACTCTGAGATCGGGGGGGGGGCTTGTTAAGAAAGCTAGCCCAGCTCCCCCTCTGCTGTGCTTCCACTGCCAAACATTTTTTTCTTCCATTCAGACAGGTCTTTAGGGGCCTGAAGTTTTAGAAAGGATGTGCTGGATGTTTAAAATATTTGACTGCTGATTTATTATTAGTTTGGTGGGGGGGGTTAGTTGTTTTTATCAGTATAAAAGCTGTCTTCCACCACAGTACCAGGGAAAAGGTGATCCCAGATAGATAGATATAGATAGATAGATAGATAGATAGATAGATAGATAGATAGATAGATAGATAGATAGATAGATAGATATTGTTTGGTTACAATAGCAAACAACATGACAGTTTGTCTCAGTTTGAAAACCATTTTTCTAAGAGACTTCTGATCATAATCACTTGAATGCAAATAGAATACTCTTCATAAACCAAGCACCTTGTTTTATCAGGGCAAAGGGAGGTATTGAACCTAAATGAATGCAAATAGGAGTCCCCTTCTGACCTTCCTGCTCGATGTAGGGACATCAGGCACTGAGGAGAAGAGCTCCCCAACATATTTGTAAACCTTCCATAACATTTGGACAAGGCTAAGATTTTTCAAATATGCTTCATATGTGCTATCATGCCTTCTGTCAGATACACCACTATTATTACAATTCCCACTTTTCTGACAGGAGACTGAGGTTGAGAGATAATACCTTCCTTAAAATCATCTGTGAGCAGATTACATCTACACAAATCCTTTACAGTCTGTTTAAATTTTTCAGCGAGGAATGAAAGCAGAATTTCGATTAGGTTGTACATTATTCATCCATTTTCTCCCTTAAGCCTATACCACCTGTCTAGCCACACAAAGCCTCTCAAGTGCATGAAATCAGTCTTCTGACTAGGTCCATTAGTATTAAAGATATAATCCTTTGTAGAAAAGACCTTAATATTTGGCTTAATGCCACTATAGCAAATTAGAATTACACATTCTTACTTCTCACTGATCTAGTGCATAAACCAATGCTGGAGTACTAATTTTGCTGAATAAGTTATAGAGGAGAAATTCAGCAGTATAATACTCTTGCAATATTTTTGTACTGTTTTGCTTGCTGCATCTGCTCAATGGCTATTTTATAATCACATGAAATAGTGTTTGGATCATGAGGACCAGTATACAGTGAGGCACTTAGCGACATTCAGCCAACATTCAGTCAGTCAGTCAGTCCAGCATCTCTTTGGAATTTTGTTTTGGAAATTGCCCTGCAGAATTCCCAAATAAGTGTTTAGATTCCACAGATTATTTTAAAAGTAACAGTTTGGGGATTTATCATGAGAGCTGTTCAAAGAAATTCTGAACTCTAATGGGAGGCACCATGCATGAACCCACTAATCCTCATAGATGCAATCACCCTCTTATTATCACACCCATTTAATTGTGTGTGGAAGTGGGAACAAAATATGAGAATTTTTCATTCCCTGTGAAGACATTACCTCTTGAATTCACTCTGAATTGGCTTCATTGTGTCATGGTATAATTTCAAAGCTTGTTCATAATAGGATATGAAGCTCTGCTCTCGTTCTGAATTGGTTTTGTGGGATTATCCTATAACCAGACTGACGTGGTTATGTGCTGGCATCATGGCATGAATTATCTCTAATTCTCATAGCAAGATGTTTAAACAAGAAAATATAACTTGCCATAGGGGCTTCTAATGGAGGAGCTAACAACCCATGGACAAGGATGAAAATGTTGGAGGATGCAGCAGCTTCTGCACCTCTTCTGCCTATTCTCTTGTCCACTAGGGATAAAATGGCTTAATGTGAGAGAAATTAAGAACTCGACCTTTTCCCCCCTGCTCTTTCTCTCTTCATGGAGGAAAAGCATATCTGCCTATCATCTTTTCTTTTCTAGAACAGCTCAGCAAGGATCAGGCTATTCTATCTAAAGAATGTTTTCTTTAATAAATATCCCTCCCGTTGTGGATACTAAAATCTATTTTCTTCCTCCAGTTGAATTTTGCAAACTCCTCCTCCAAAGGTGGGCACTTCCACTGGTGCTATAGAAAAGGTCCTAATAGGCCTTTTCAATAATAACCTTCTTTCCAAGAATAATTTCTCCATCTAGCCCATCAAACAGAAAAAAGGGAGTGAGACAAAGTTTTGGGAACTTTTTACCCTTCACCAAAAGTTCTGTAGACTATAAAATATGTGAGCTTAAAACAGCATAGAGAATGTGCATTGCTATGCTTTGAGCAGTTTCTCCACCTAATTTCCCAATCATTTGTTTAAGTGTAACCATAAAAGGAGTTATAATTAAACATATATAATTGCACTGGCTCATATTTATCCATTACCCATGCCTATGGTCATTTGTTGCTTTCTTCCCTTCTTTCTTTCCCTTTCTTTCCATCTCTGTCCAAATGTAGACTGTAAAATGCTTGGGGCAGAAACATATCATTTTTGTTATTCCACTCTGTTAAACAGCATATACACTGAAATTGTTATTTATATAATAAGAAGTCAAGAGGTTATAGAACTGCTTAGGGGTTCTGAAGTCAGCTTCTTTTTCTGTGGAAAATTATGGGGAAAAGAAGAATTGAAACATCCAAAGGAAGAAGAGCCTTATGCATAGAATATGTATGCATATTCCTCCTTGTGTGCTTGGGGATGGATGTCTGTCTTTTCAGTCTATTGGATTTAGATTTGCCAACTGAAATATGGGAGAGTGCTCCTGTACCATTAGCAGTTTTGTAGAAGAAATTTTTTTTTAGCATGCAAGTAACACCTGCTTAATTTCTGTCTTCTATACAACCATTTAAGAGATAGGAGCCCTGTTGATTATTTCACCTGGCAACCCTAATTAGACTGCATGACTCTGTAAACTACCAGAATAAGATAATACATGTCAGCATTAATTCTCTTGTTCAACAACACATCACAACCATTCTGTTAGTAATGTGGAATCATTTAGGAACTATGGGGGTTCCAAATGAGATGTAAGGATGGTTCTCATTGCATTTTAGCTTATTTATATTTATCTATTCATTTCCCTCTAAGAGAAACTGTCATCAGCAGCAAGAGAAGTCACCCCCTCATTGAAAGATTCCAACCCAGCCTTACAGATACCCCCAAACACCAGAAAATATAGGTGCTGTAACTGATCAGAGTTTTAAAAAAGGAGTGGTGAGAAATATCTTACTGTATTAAAGGAGTTCTACTTAGAGTTATCTAAGCAAGAGGAGTATGAAATATGAAGGTCAGCTTATTGACTACAAGGCAATCCTTTCTATAATTGTCATGAACATATTGAGCATTGCAGTAGGAGCCCGAGGACTTCAGATATGAGTCTGAAGAATTCCAGTCAACCATAGACACATACATGGATGGTGGACAAACAGACAGAGGTACATGGTCTTGTTTCCTGTCATTCAGAGAGGCAATTTTGTAATGTTGGACATTTCTGAGAGGAAAATGTCTTTTGTTTTCCTTTCTTTGCTAAGTTTAGTCTTAGCATCTTATCTGGAAAACAGCATGCAGCCTTCTTTTGTCACCTCCTCTTCTTCTGTTGGAGAACAAAAAACTCAAACAGCTATTTTTAATATGACATATAAACAGCATGCTCATAGATATTTGTAGAGCTGTGATTTTCAGAATTATTTTTCCTCTGAAGATTACAAAACACAACAGTGTACTGTAATTTAAAATGGCATTGATTAGTCACAGGCAAGCAGCAAAAATGAAACAAATATGGAAGAAACAGCAAAAACAGATTTGATCATCTATTCCTTCTAGGCATAGAAAGTGGCAAATGTGAGCAACATTTATTGAAATTGGGTCACGAAGGAGACAGGATCTCTGGTAGTTAACTACCAGAGAAATGTAGGTATGTTGAGTAGCTTAGCATCATTCAGTGGAAGATGACAAGGGAGTAAACAGCAAGAAGTAAACCTAAAAACCAAAGAACTGCACCACTAAAGATACCAGAAAGCTTAAATTGAAAACCATGCACTGACCATTAAACAGCAGACTGAAATTACATGGGATAAAAGGAAGCATCATATTATAGATAACTGCTTGTTTTCCAGGAAGTGAACCAGGGTTGGGCAACTTCAGTTGGTCCAGGGGCCAATTTCCTGCCACTAGAACCTTCTGAGGACTACACAGAGTTTATTCTGAGCTTTATTCCTATTGCACAAGAAGTCAAAGGGCCAATACCAAGAAGGTACTTCTTGATGCATCCTATAGCACGTGTTATTTTGTGTGACAATACAGCACACCATAGAATGTGGCAGAGACATTGACTGAGGTGCAACAAAATCCAAAAAAAGAGCAATACCTTTATTGGCCAACCAAAAATGCAGAAAATATATTGTAAAAGCTTTGGAAGCTTCACTGGCTTCTTCATCAGCCAAAGATGTTAAAAATCATACAGGAGAAGAAGAGTGATGCTGCTAGAGTCACAGGCCTACATTTTGACTCAGGGGTTAGTTTTGTTGCCAGTTAAGATGTTCTAGAGCAGAGCTTTCCAAACTTGTTGGTGACACACTTTGTAGACATGCACCATTTCACAACACAGTAATTCAGTTTTACTACCAAACTGGAGGTTAAACTAACCCCATTATAAGAAATACAGACACATACATAAATTGTAATAATGAAATGTATGGGGACACAACATATCTCATGAAAACCTTTCATATATTTTTAAAAATATATGATTTATAAATAATAACATACATTTCCAAGACTGTAGGTGACACACCTACACACTTCAGGCAACACTCCAACATGTCACGGCACACCATTTGGAAAGCCCTGTTGTAGAGCGATACCAATGCAGGCAGAGGCCACTTCTTTTTTTGATCATATGAGGACCAGAGACAAAGGGCAATAAAAGACAGGATGTACAATATCAACTCTATTAGCAACTGAAAAGTAATTTCCTTGAAATCCAGACTGTCCTATCCTGTGCAAAGCTAACTATCATTGTCTTAGGCAGAGAACACTGAATTTCTCAAGAAGTCACCTCCTTCTCTCTGAGGTGTGGAACAGACAGAATATATGCAGTGATGGGAGTCATTACAAAATCTGGTGATAAGAAGTGGTACTTTCTGGATCTCAGTGAATCCTGCAGCAATATTGCAAAAGGAGAGCTGGATGCACCTAACAACTCCTGCTAAGGCCAAAGCAACTAGACATGGCTTCATGCATGTATCTTCTTTGGCTACCAATAGAGCAGTCAGACAGTTGCTCCCAATAGTATACTTTTGATTTAAGGTAATGAAGACTGAAATGTAATAGTTGCCACTGCAATTTTCTATTTCTTTATCTCTTTCTCCTTTATTTGCAAAAATTAACAAAACCTACTGAACATTTTAGTTTCCCATTATACAAAATGCATCTCCTAGGAATGCTGAGGCCCTTGCTGCTTTGCTTCCAAGCAGCTACAGGAGTAAAGGGATTGCCTTCTATTCTTGTGGCAGCTTGGAAGTGAAGTTCCACTGCACTACCTGGCCCTGGACTCAAGTGGTGTTGTCACACTCACCACACAAGGCCTGGGCTGGGCATCTTCCCTTCTGGGCTCTCCTCTCTTCTTCCCACCTTCCAGGCTCTCTGGTTCACCTGTGCAATAGTGCTCAGAGCCTCCAGTGCAGAATGAGATACCCACCAGCATGTCATTGCCATTGCCACCATCATCATCACTGCTGCCTTTGAGGAGTCTTGGACATGCTGCACCAGCTGGCTACAACTGACTAGAACTTTTTTTTGTCCCTTAAATCCAAGATTTTCCCCATTTTCCAGGATAAATGGAAACCCTACTTGGACCCCTTGTGAGGGCTTTGCAGACTCCCAAAGATGTGTGGATCCCAGATTAAGAAGCACTGCTCTACAACAGTGCTAAGTTTCCTTTGTGATCTTCTTGCCAGAACTTCAGGTCCAAAAAAAAAATAAAAATGCTGCTCTGAGGGGATTTTCAGTTCTCTTTGTTTCTGTAGTTGCTCAAAAAACAGATCATGATTATCAAGTCGCTATCTTCTTCATTTCTTTAAACAAATAAAGAAGAAGAATGCTTTTAAAACCTACTATTTCTTTAGTATTCCATTCCCTATTTTCTGCCCTCCCTGAAGAATATGCTGTGCCTGCTTTGCCAATACCAATACTTTTTCAGTTACTTTGAAGGGGCCAGGAAAACCAAACAGTTTATCCTGACTTTTGTTTACTCTGCTGCTACATAATATACCTCTGCCCAAATTTTTGAAATAAGCAGCTCTTTTTTTCTCTTTTGGAAAGACTGTAGGGAGAGGTATGTGTGTGCAGTTTTAAGATTTTGTTGGGCTGCATATTATCACACTATGATTCCACTTTTATATGCCATGGTTTCATTCTATGGAATCTTAGGATCTTCAGTTTAGGGAGAAATGCTGAGACTTCTCAGCTAGAGATTTCTAGTGCCTCTCCAACATCCAGGATTCCATAAGATGCAGCCATGGCAGTTAAAGTGACATCAGAATGCTATAACTGTGTAGTGTAAAAGGGGCCTTAGAATCTTCACTTCATACAAATAGGTTTTTTGCAGTGTTTTCATGGTTTTATGGTTATCTGAGTCATGGAACAGGAGCCATCGTAAGCTAGTTAACACTTTCTGAGAACATATCAAAAACAGCTGGCAGAGCAAGTAAATATTTTTTAAAATTTGCTAATGTTTTCTAAAATTTGCTATCACTTAAAAATGTCTGGCTCAGTTTTTCAGTGTGGGTAGCAAAGTGATGGAATATATCATATAACAATGGATGTTTAGAATATATCACACAACAATGGATATTCTCTCAAACATAGTCACAACATTTTACCAGAATATAAGGCCATTTCTGCACTACACTGTTATAGTGCTATTATTCCACTTTCAACCTCCTGTGGAATTCTGAGGTTTGTAGTTAACTGAGGCTAAAGAGCTCCCTGGCTAAGAATTCTAAATACCTCTCCCTAAACAGCAAACCCCAGGATTCCATAGGATGTTGAAAGTGGAACAATAGTACTATAACAGTGTAGTGTGGAAATGGCCTAAGACTTCTCAGGTGAAAACCAACAACATGGCAAATTTGTCATTCCACAAATGAAGGAATACTAACTAAAATGTGTCAGGGTTTCTTCAGACTGGGAAAAAAATTCTTAGGAAACACCAGGTTTAATTCTTGCACAAACTGGTTTTATTTCGGAGATCCATATCATTTGTCCTGAAATATTTCCTGGGAGCTCCCAGCTTTATCAAAAACTTTTTATTCCCACTGTCACATACAAAGGTAACATTTTCATCAAAGGTATAAATGACTCTGCAAGATGAGTTTTTCTAGAAGAGTCTCCTGGTTATTTATTGTTGCCCAGATAGAACAGAGTGGGGAAGGCATCTAATTCCAACTGAACTTAGGCATTAAGTCTCATTGATTTCAGTAGGAACCAGCTGCTACCAGAGTTTTCTGGACTGTAGGATTGCATCCTAGAAACCAAAGGGGCAAGGTAAATATGTAGGAAATGAATCTATGCAGCAGGTTTCTTTGGAAGCGGAAACACTGAATCCCCTACCTCAACCCTGCAAGCTCTGTGTGCCTTTTTGTATGGGTTCTAAGCAGGAACAGAAAGCTGTTTATGGGACTGAAAGATTACAGAATCTCAGACATTCCAGAATTCCATTGGTTACATTTTTATTCCAGATAGAAATTCAT
Source organism: Ctenosaura bakeri (assembly GCA_948474755.1). Classification (NCBI taxonomy): domain Eukaryota; kingdom Metazoa; phylum Chordata; class Lepidosauria; order Squamata; family Iguanidae; genus Ctenosaura; species Ctenosaura bakeri. The sequence continues at coordinate 731,628 of CAOLHI010000180.1, read as the reverse complement.
CTTTGAGAGTCCCAAGGATTTCTAACAAAGATTGTTTTCATTTTCTCAGTATCCCATTGCAATAAAGACAACAGATAAACAACTATTGGTAGAAACAGTTTTTTCACCTCTATTAGTAAAGTTAAAGTATTTTTAATTTCCTTTAAAGCAAACAAAAAGAAAGCAGAACAGGCTGGGAGCAGCGAATCCTCTAAACAGCAAAGTGATTGAATCTTGTCAAGAAAATAGGACATTCCTGGACTTTTCTCAAAAGCAAGAGTGGGGCTTATTTTAGAAAGAATAACTCCTGAGCACTTTAAATGAATAAAAAATTAGATTAAAAAAAAGATAAAAGCACAACCCAGTCAACATTTAGCAATGTACCAGGAAAATAATATGTAAGCTGGTTGATATAGGGCCTAAATATAAAGGCACCAGATCCCATCTGATCTTGGAAGCTAAGCAGGCTCATCTCTGGTTAGTACATGGATGGGAGATCACCTATATTTCAGAGGAAGGAACTAATAAAACTACCTTTGAGTATTCCTCACCTAAGATCATCCTATGAAATTCATGGGGTTTCCATAAGTCAACAAGCGACATGGAAGCATATACTCTCTCTCTCTCTCTCTCTCTCACACACACACACACACACAGACTAGTTGATATGAACAGTGCACCCTCCCTAATATACCTACATATTTTTAATTGTCTCTTACTTAAGAGAGAAAGCAGAAAAGAGAGACATTAAGTATTGCACACCAAATCATCATTATTGCAGATCATGTATAAAAGGAAAAAGGAATTCCTATTCTCTATACCTTTATACTGGTACATCCAGTTTGGAAAGACTATCAAATTGAAATCAACTTTTGGCGTTCCTCTTGCTTCAAACAGTGCTTTTTTTTTTTTTTAGAAATATTTTTATTAAAGTTTAAATTGAAACTACCCCCTCTTCCTCACTTCCAAGCTTTTTGCTTTTCTCCAGTTGAGTTTGCTTGTTTACATTCCATTCATATATAGTTTCTGTTTAAAAGGTAATCTTACATTGTTACATCTAACATTGTTACATTGCTGCTTTGTTACATTGCCTTATTACATTGTTGCCTTGCATTACATACAATCTTGCTTTATTCTTTTTTTCCCCTTACACTATTTCTTTATCCAATTCAAGACTTCTCTCCATTCCCTTTCAAAGTTCTGGATAGGCTTATTTTTCAGTGAAAATGTTAACTTTTCTATCTCTACCATATCCAGAACCTTTAATTTCTATTCTTTTATATCAACATAGTTCCTTTCTTTCCAGTATTGTGCATATGTCACTCTTGCAACAGTTATCAAATATAACAATGTCTTCTGATGACATCTTCTTTCTCTTTGTTGCCCTAGCATATTTAACAAATAAAACTCTGGCTTCATTTCAAAATTTAAATTATAAATTCTTTGAATTTCATCATGTATTTCCTTCCAAAATTTCCTTGCTATCTTATAGGTCCACCACATATGAAAAAATGATCCCACCTTTTCATCACATTTCCAACATCTTGTATTTCCATTTTTAGTTATTTTTTTCAACCTTTCAGGTGTCATATACTATCTATGTAGCATTTTATAAAAATGTTCTCTTAAATTTAAACTTGATGCAAATTTTATATCTGTTTTCCATGCCCTCTCCCATGTATCCAACTCAATTGGATGTCCAATATTTTGTGCCCATCATACCATATTATCTTTAACAGTCTCTGATTCCATTTCTCTTTGCAACAATAATTTATAGAGTTTGGAGATTCTCTTCTTCTGGTCCCCCTCCATCAATACATCTAATTCATTTTCTTTTCTTTCAAATCCATATAATCTTTGATCCATTTTAAATCTCTCTTTAAGTTGTCTCCATGGGAACCAATTAAATTCATGTCCCAAAACTTTTAGTTCTTCTTTTGTACGCATTCTTGGCTTACCCCCTTCCCATTTCAACAACTCTTGATAAGTTAATAGATTTCCTTGTTTTGTTAGGGCAATTTTATAAGTTTCTTGGGGTGAAGTCCAGATCGGAAGTCTTCTATAAAATTTGTGCTTTATTTGTAACCAAACTTTCAATAATGTCTTTCAAATACAATGATTATTAAACTCTTTATTCACTGTTATTTTGTCATAGCATAAGTATCCATGCCATCCAAACCTACATACATTGCTTTTTAAAGTATTCTAAAAAAGATTGTCATGTTTTATAAAACTTATTGTTGGGCTTATCTTCCAACATGAAGGTAAGTTTGTCCATTTCCACCATCTCCATCGGTTTCTCTAGCCATTCTTCTTCTGATGGGATAGAAATCTTCCTCTAGTGCCTAGCAAGTACAATCTTTGCTGTTGTGAGCATAGGCCACATCAGTCTTTCAACATCTCCTCCTGCTTTCGTATCAACATTAAATATTCCCAATAGAAAAAATTCTGGTAGCATTTCAATTTTAATTTTCAGGATTTTTTGAATTTTTGCACAAACCATAAATCAGAATATTTTCACTCTGTCACATTGATGGGGAAAAAAGTGCCTTTTTCTTTATCACATTTCCAACATGTTGCCTTTGCTTTTTTAGACAATTTAGCAATCCTTACTGGTGGCAGGTTTCTGAATATAGAGTCTCAAAGTACTTAGACAAGTTATTTTGTTAACAAATCACTCCAAATTTTCTGGAGTGAAATATTCTACAGACCACTGTTACTGTTCAATTAGCCCAGAGCTTTCCAGACTTTTCATGTTGGTGACACATTTTTTAGACACGCATCATTTTGCGACACAGTAATTCAGTTTTACCAGCAAACCAGAGGTTAAACTAACCCCTTATAAGAGATACAGACACGTGCATAAATTGTAATAACAAAATGTATGGGGACACAACAAAACCTTTCATATATTTTTAAAAATATATTATTTATAAATAATAACATACATTTCCAAGATTGTAGGCGACACACCTACACACTTCAGGCGGCACACTAATGTTTCACAGCACACCGTTTGGAAAGCCCTGAATTAGCCAATGAACTAGAACTATTTTCCTCTGCAATTTTTTTGTTCCTGTTTACGTCTTATTCACTTAATGCTCATGGTTAATTTTGCATTCAATGAAAGGTCTAAGATACCTTGGAGCCAGAGATGTACATCTAGGTTCCCTGGATGTTTCCAGTTTGGCATGAGTTGTCTATGTAGTATGAGCAAGAGTTATGAAAATAGATATTCATTGTGTAATAATGCATTACTATCAATACATAAAGTAAATAAAACCAATTTGCCTCTTTTAAAAGAACCCTTTATAATATCTTTGATATATTTTATCACAGTGTCTCAGAAATCTACTACCTTGGAACAATTAACCCACATGTAGATTTCACATTCCTTACAACCCCATCATCGAGTGAACTAAAGATAATTTGGGTGGTCAATAATGTCACTTATAAATGGGTTTATAAGCCCACCCTGAAGTTGGCAGAAATTGAATGAAAAAGTGAATTTGACCACATTTTCCCCATAAATCATTGGGTATTGTTACATCTGTTTCCCAAAGTATTTTTGCTTAATTCTTAGAAAAGAAATCAGCAAAATAATTCAGTATAAGAGCAACTGTATTTCAGTCTTTCAAAAAGTTACTTTTTAAAACTATGACCATGATCCAAGAAAAGAGTTGTGTAGCATAAATTTACACCAGTGTAAATATGCCATGAATGTGCTATACTACCGATATACTAAATTGAATTGTCCCACAACAAAAAAATAATGCCACCACACAACAGTCCATAAGATTCCAGAAGATGTATTAGGGGGCACACTTAATACAACACCTTAAAAATTACAGCTCCTTGTGTAATATCTACAGTGGCAGAACTACAGCTATATTCAGGATACTGCCCTTGTTCAATGTCCTAAAGAGTACAGATGCTGTCACTACAGACATTTATTCTGGTATAAGTCACCAAGAAGATGCTAGCCTACAACTCCCAGAATCTCTCAGCTACCACAGCCGCTGGCCATGTTGGCTTGGGGATTCCTAGAGTTATGGTTCACAAAAGGAACTTTTCCATATCCAGACATTGTATTTCAGGTGTATATGAGCAGTGCAAAAGAGCTCTGCCCCTGATTTCACTTGTCCTAAGTAGTTTCTCATCTGGCATCAACACTTACCTTGTCCCTGTCTGGGAGGAAAGGGCCTTTGCTTATACCACCCTACAGAAGAAGTTGTCCACATGAATGGCAATCCCTCAAATTGCATGGTTCCAGGTAGGATTGGAAGCCTTCACAATACAGCTGTATGCACAAAGGTCATTTTCTTGCAGATACAGGAATTATAGCATCAGCTGCCAGTGAGAGGTACTTGGCCATTTGAGTGTTGGACTCACCTTAAAATATAATGGCTAAATGTTGCTACTGTGGCTGCCATTTCACTAAGCCTCACTTTTCTTTCCTCATTCCCAACTGCCCACTCTAAACTGACACGCACTTGGTGAATTTTCTTCTGCACTTGCTGCTAACCAACTACACTTCTGTCTCCCTGGTAACCGGCTACAATGCCATCCCTCCTCACTAGCCAATCCCACATAATGTTCATGACAACATTTTTTCCCAAGGCAATTAAGAGTGAAGATGGAAAAAGAAGCTTCGAGCCCTCAAAGCAACTATTCATTTTAGCCAAAATCACATTACCTTAACAATTAGGAAATTTAGTCTACTAAAGGGATTTTAATGTCAAAGTATTATTTAATTTTCAAAACTTTTAGTTCAATGTCCCTCCCCCTAAAAATTAAGTTTAAAGCAGCACATCATATGGTATTTTAAAGCACATGTTACTCATAAAAGCAGTAATCATGAGAAGCCAATATTAACATACCAAAGTAGACAAAAATTAAAAACAGAAAGGGTAGCATTAAACAGAGTGACGACAAAAGCCTTTTCTTTAAAGGAAAAAAAACATGTTTTACCAAATACCTGAAACCATAGTATTGATGTCCCACAGATATCTTTTGGTAGGATATTCCATAAGGAATGTGCCACTACAAAAAGGAACCCTACCTCCCTGCATCTGAAGCCAAAACTCTAGGCTATTTTAAAGAGTAATGATTAATATCTGCAAAGTAGGAAGGGAAAGAGAGAAAAAAAGAAATGTGTCATGTATCCTGTTGTGAGTAGTTGTTAAGAGTTGGAGCTGTTTAAGATTTGGACAGCTTCTAAATCTGTTACAAGTACTCACAACGGGATATATAACATGGATAGTAATATAACACCCTGCCATGAACCCAGGTGCCACCTCTGTCCCCATATCTGCTCCAGGAACAGGGGCCAGTAATATCACCCACAACATCAAAATTGCATTTACTTGCTTTTCCTCCAATGTGATATATGTGATCCTATACCAGCAATCTACATTAGACAAACAGGACAGTCTCTATGCAAGAGGATCAATGGACACAAATCTGACATTAGAAGTGGCAGTACTCAAAAACCAGCTGTAGAATATTTCAGCCTCCCTGGACATACAGTAGAAGATTTACAAGTCACATTCCTTGAACAGGGGAATTGCAAAGGAAGACTAGAAAAAGAAACCACTGAATTGAATTATATTCACAAATTCCAGTCCATTAGCAGAACTATGAACAAAGACAAATGACTTGATGGCACATTACATATATTAACACAAGAGTCCTTGCACATATAACAAAATCTTCTCAGGGAGAATTTTGATCCCAGGGAAACGGACTTTTGGTAAGCTGATCTATTGCTTTCACATATCAACACTAACTAACCATGGTAAAGATCTGAAAGACCTGTATCGCCTCTCCCCGCCCTTTGAAAATTTAGAGCAAGGGACATGATTTGCATTTTTCTGGATTCTATTACATTCCATCCCACTCTCACAACTGTATAAATATGCTTTTTACCTGAGGCCCTAATATTACTCTTTACTGGATTTGGGGAAAAAATGGTTTATATCCAGTTAGGTTTAAAGGTGCTGTCATATTTCTTTTCTTTTTCCCTCTCCCTTCCTCCTTTTTATACTACAACAGACTAACATGACTACTACTTTGAATATTAATTTCTAGAATCCCTGTAAAATTATGTGAATGAATCAGAAGGGAAGACTGCAGAATAAACATCCTTTCAGGAAGCATCAAAAGAAAGGCCACGGCCTCTATCACAGATCGGGAAAGACAGCACTTTGAACTCAGTTCGCAGCAACTGAAATAAGCTGAAGAGAAAGGGGAAATGTGAGAGGAGGAGAGAGAAACCAGAACATTTCAAAAGCAGCTGAAAAAAATGGAATGACAGAGGAGTCATCAGGACTGTCCCTCCTAAATCAGGACATTTGATGGGTATGCTATAGCTCATCGGATATTGGTCAAATTACAACTCCCATTTTTCTTGTCCATTGGTCACGTACACTAGGCTGACAGGAGTTGGAATCAAACAATATCTGAAGGGCCAGAGACTCCAGATCCCAGTTGTAGAGGAGAGCATCCAGAACTATCGCATTTATAAGCATTAAGACAAAAAAAAAAAAAAAAGATACTGTTCACACAGAAATGTTTATGATATTAGTACCAGTGGCTGCCTTTTCCTTTTCCATCAGATAAGAACAAAAGGTGGTTATTGTTGTTGCTGGTCATTTATGTGATAACATGAGACATTTTAAAGCCTACAAATGAGGCCCATTCTGTCTCCAGAGTTGTGCAAGAGAATTTCAAACTGGAGAAAATTGTTTGCATATAGATTGAAATAAAATGTAATTGTTTATTTGCAGAAAACTATACATCTGGAAGTGCTCAAAAGCTGACAGTCTGTACATCTTTCGAACGAGTTCTTGGTGTAATTGGACTGGTCTGCTCTAAACGGAAATAATTTTTCAGCAGCTCTTCCTATTTAAGCTGACAGTTTTTCTGTGCTTTTTCATTAACAGAGATCAAGGCTGGAACACAGTGTGTCCTTTGTGTGCCCTGTAAGAATAAAACTGTTCTATGATACTAAACTATTAAGCTTGAAGAGGTGCAGGCATGTAGAATATAATGACAGACTAGAATTCTCATTTAGTAGCAGGCTGCGTTTCATATGTCCAAAACAGTCTCCCATTAGAAAAAGAAGCAAGTAGTTCAAGTGTAACTCCACACTGTTGGCCATGAAGCAAGTTCCATCAAAAGGCCCTTGGACTAGTTACTTGGCACATGAATTCATTGTTAGGCAACACATCATTTGGTAGCCTTGCAGAAAGAGGTTAGCTTCAATAGGAAGAACCCTCATCCAAACTCACCATCTCTCAGCTGTTACCATTCTGCTCAATGTTTACTGAATTAATTCTCACGTTTTCACATTTTCATGCATTGATAATCCAAGGCCACTTTTCTGATCTGACATAAGATTAGATTATTATTGTTTAAAATTGTTTTAAGCTGTTTAAATTTATTTTCTTGTACATCACCCTGGAAGGGCCTAAATATCTTAAGGGCACCAGATCCCATTTGATCTTGGAAGCTAAGAAGGGTCAGTCCTTGTTAGTACTTGGATGAAAGACTGCCAATGAATACCAGCTGCTAAGGATTCCTTGCCTAAGAAAACCCTATGAAATTCATGGGGTCATCATAAATTGACAGACAGCTTAAAGGCAGACACACACACCCCACCCTGGGATACAGGGTGAAATATAAATATTTAAATACATAACGTACATATATTTGAACATGGAAGCTTTGGACCTGCAACAAATAGCTACCATAAGATCTTGGAGGACTTTCTTTTTTGGAATAGAATTCCCTAGCACCATGTTCACTGGTGAAGCTGGCTGAGGGATATTCTAGGAGCTATATTTTCCTGTAGTGGGCAGTGAAAATCCTGTGTTAAGATGTCCTACCCATTATCTCCAACAGGCAGCCTCTCTAGCCAACTCGATTTTGCTTGTAGTCAACTTCTATGGCGATAAGTACCAACGCTTCTTTCTAAGGCTGTGGTCCTATTGGCCAGTATAACCATACTGATGGAAGCTGTGGTGGTGGCAGCACAGATGGGGATACAATGCCATGGTAAAATTATCAGAGGGGCTGTGGCATTGGGGGCCGAGGCAGCACAGAAATCTATCTTTGTTAAGAGAAGCTTTCTTTGTCTCTCCCCCAATGTCAGTGCAGATCACTATAAGATATGCCTGAGGTCAGTGAGTGCTATGCCTGTATAATTTGTTAAGAGGATTCCAGTCTTCAAAAAGTAACTTTTCCAGATCACCACATCTGTAACTCCTTCCTTTCTACAAAAATGAAACGATTGGCTTATTCCTTTTTACCTCACAGCAACCACAATTGCAGGAGTGAGAAAAAGTAGTCAGCAACAGATCATCTGGCAAATTTTATGGCTCACTAAGAATCCAAAATGAAGTAGCAGTCTATATCTCTCGTAACACACCAGGTAGATAGGGCATTAGAATCAAGGAGAAACAATATCCTTCACCCTCCCTCCTTCTCTTACAGGCAGAGAAGTCTTGGCCTTTGTCAGCCACACCTAGTACACAGTCCTGTTTAATAACATGTCACTCAGATTCCAAACAAGGTTTTTATCATGCTATTCCCCCACCCACCCTGAATTTTTTCAAGAGAAATAGACATCCTCTATCTCCACTTGTAACCTTCCCTTGTTTTTCTACCAGTTTCTCCCCTTCTTCTTCCTCTTCTTCTTCTTCTTCTTAAAAAATGCACTACAGAAGAAAACTCAGAATAATTGCATAGTGCCTTCTCATTTGTTAGGAGCCCATCTGAAATACCTTGGCATGCAAAATCAACAGCCCCTTTATAGACATTATTTCAATATTTATTATAGATCCTTGCAGTTTTATACAAAAATGGGAGGCCTTCTCTCTACGCAACCCGGTACTCTGCTATTTCAGAGTTTTCCAGTTTATCACATGGCAGGTTCCCTCCATGCATACCAATATGCCCATAGAGTTCCTTTGGACCTTAGAAAGAGTGCATGGAAATTGGCTGCATGCAATCCGGCTAGCTCACCATACATTCCTGTTAAGACCAAACGGAGTAATGAGATGGTCAATTGTGTAGACAAATCCAAGAAATAATGACTAGGAGTCTGTAGGGACCATCTGTTCCTCTTCTTTCCCTAAAAGGGGATGCAGGCAGCCTATATGGTATCTAAATAAGAATAGCATTGGATTGTGTGACTTAATGGAATAAGGAAAAGCTTTTGTATCTGAGGGATGAAGAGAAAACTATGTGTTTAGTATCAGGATGGATTGGTGCTAGCAGGTGCTAGACATTCTCCATCTGTGGGTCCTTTTAGCAAGCCAGACTGAATGTTGTGACCAAAAAAGAAAAGAAAAAAGGCAGACATCTGAGTGTTCAACAAAAGGCCCCTCTCCCAACTGAACATTCACATGGCCATAACCACAACTCATTTTAGAAGCTTTTGCAATAGTACCATTCTGGAGAGAAGGGCCTGTAGTGGTGTGTTCCAGTGAACACCTCCTCGTCTGTTCTGAAATTTGCTATAGTTCCCAGTCTCCTCAAGATTTAATTTGAGGTCAAACACTGACATGTGCTACAGCTATTAGATAAACCTTAACAGCAGTAAGTGATACAGGAGATGGTCAGCAGCAAAGAGGCATTCAAACCTTTTTCTGATAGAGCCCATCATCCCCTAATGGTAGAACTAAGCCCCTAAACAACCAATTCTAGCCAGACTATTCCTGGCCAGAAATCCAGTTTCCCAGGCCTGGCTACATGGAAAGCCCCTGGGCTAGCTTGCAGTAGCACCACCATCTGTCCCTGCCAGACAAGGCCAATAGAAGACAGACTGCCAAGGATTTTATATATACAAGGAGAAAAAAAAGAGTGCAAGTGTGACCCACTCCTTCCCCCATAGCTATGAGGAACTGTGCAAACAAGTTAGTAAAAGAGGAAAATTCCCTCCCCCAGACCATTCCCAGCCTTCATATTTTTTTCCCCAGCCTCAAATTGCAAAGCTAGCATAAACAAGTATCAGACACATTCCCTGAAACCAAGTGACTCTTTCTGTTCCACTGAATAGCTGTCAATATTTGGCCATGATGCTCAGAAGGACCCTAAAACCTAGCGACAGAGGCTAAATGCACTGCAGTCCCTGATAATTCATTCTGGAGTGATAAAATGCACTGGGGATAGGGAAAAAAGCCCCAAAGTCCTTGTGAACTGACATCAAGACACATTCTAACTGATCACGGTAAGATCTAGCAAAAAGCTGGTTAATGTTTGTGGAATACCTTCTATTCAAAGTTTAAACTGACCTGGTTGTCCTGCTTTCTTTTTCTGGAAATCACAGTGATTAGCCTGCTCTCCTACACCAGGGCCTGGAAAAGAGTCCACATGATCTATGATGGTAGCAGGATAATTTTGAAGTATACCCGCAGGGAAACTGATATTCTGTTCCATGCACTGAATGACCTTCACCTCAATTCCATCCATTTCAGTCATTTTCTGACACCTCATTTTCTTGATGATACCCTTGGCAAACACAAGTGCCCTTAGCTATATGGGGAGCTGCATACAAACATGGGAGAAGAATCTGCTGCATACCCAGCTTGATCCGACATGGCAGCCAGACTGCAAATGAGCTGCAAAATCCCAGCTACAACCCAGCTCTAAATCAAGCAGCTGTTCAGTGGAGCCAAGGACAGGACCAGATACATTTCTGGACTGGAGCACTGAAAACACCGGCATGGAGCTCAGTTGCAAACACCTGCAGTTCTATTGATTTTTGGAAGAAGAAGGCACCACCAGGGCCTTCCAGCCATTACTGTTTTAATTAACATGGCATGAGGGGCAGAACAGAGCCATAACTTTTGGCCAGTTCTGAACTGTCTTGTGCCCCATGATCCAATCCTCCATCATCCACAGAAGGTGGCCTGCTTTGTATTCATAGGCTCCCACTGTAATGTCGAACCCTTGGTGGCCTGCCTTTTTGTGCTCTCCTTCATATTCTGTTGGTGGTGCCATGGAAAATGTGGAAGTGTGGGGACTTATTGTCATGACAGTCTCCATAGCCAGAGAACCAAGGAAAGTTGAAAGATGCAGTTAGCAGTAATGACCAATATCAACAAACCAGTTCCAGTTATTTTTCATTTTCACTAAGACCCTGTACTTTGCATTTTTGTATTACTTGATATATATTTTCATCACCTCCCAATCCAGAAGCGTTCCCAAAGCGATGAGCAAATAAAAACCATTAAAATGGAACAAAGATAAAAACATATTGAATATGACTCTTCTGCTGGAGAAGGAGATCCTCCTCTCCCCCCACCTGCCTTGCTTTTTCCTCTTTGGGCACCATGCACAGGGCAGGAGGAAATTCCACCCTGGGCCCCTCTGTGCCTCCTTGGAAGCTAATGGGTCCTCACTGTGCTCTCAAGAAGAATTAGGGCAACCTAAAATACTTTGCATGACAACAGGAAAAGGGGGGGGTGCCACATGAGGTCATTGTCCTTGTTAATTTAAAAGGCCCAGTCCTACAGGCAGGCATTTGCAACACTGTTGTGTCAATCACATGAAGAGGAAAAGCTGGAATATTAAGGATTATGTTCCCAAAAATACAGTGTGAAAATCAGCAGGATATCTGAGTTTTTTAAAAAGAGGAACTCCATATTCTATTTCATTTTCTAATACCTTTCATCTTTGATTTAACATACATGCTTTCTTCAGTGCAAAATGTACAGAGCTGTGCAGGGAACAGACCTGTAGAGCTCATTTGTGCTTTCGCCTAGCAACCAACCTTCTTGATGCCTCTGAAAAATGACAGTTTCATTAACAACAAAGATGACAAAAGTCTGCCCTTGTTCCTCAGGGTTCCCTTAAAAAAAACTGCTTGCCCCATTACTGTTGATGACGGTGGTAGAAATGAGAAGCAGTTAGGGTTCACAGGGAAGAACGCAGGAAGCTCATAACATATTTTTATCGCTGCTGTGTTGGCTAAATTGCAATGTCTTATTAATGATCTAATCCTTTATTAAGTTACCAACCACTTCAAAAAAAGTGCTATTTTATTGCCTTGCATTAGGTCAAAATAAATGTCTGTCATAGGAAACATGCAGAGAAAGCCATACTTGAAATATCTTGTTTTTAAAATAGTTGGTTTAGAGGCAGTGTACTTAATCACAGGTTTAGGAATCCCATAATACTGATCTTACAGCATTAATCTGCTTAGCTCAGTATTGTCTACACTCACTGAAGAACTCTCCCAAGTTTTAGCAGGAAATGTTTTCCAGCCCAATGTGGAGATATCAGGGAATGAACCTTGAAACTCTTTGCATGCTAAGCATATATTCCACCATCGAGCATCAGTCTTCCTCTTTCACGTATACTAGAAAGCTCAAGATAGATGGAACGACATAATGGAAAAGAAGATAGCAAGGATAATAGGAACACAGGCAGCAAGGACAATTAGCGGTGGAAGACAGTCAACAGTCTCTCTATCTGCAATGCAGTCTTGCCTCTTTTCCTTCTGCCTTGTAACTTCCCAAGCATTATTGTCTAGCGGTGATGTAGACTCAAGTTGATTGACTCAGACTCAAGTCAGACTTAAGTCACTTCAGTGACTCGACTTGGACTTGACCCAGCAAAAATTACACACTGACTTGACTCGACTTGAGACTTCCATATTTTTAGTGACTGACTTGCTGCCCTTGATTCAGTAACATAACACATCCATCCAGAAACCTTACAACTTCCTGGTCACATGACGATCAGTCTCAAGGCCAAAATGTGGACACATTTCTCACAGGCAACAGCAAATGGATTAGGCGATGGGCTTGAGGTGGGGTTGAGGTCTGCTTGGCAGCCTGTCCTTGCTACGTATAGGAGGAGCTTCCTGAAACTTTTCCTAAGAGCAGAAAGCAAGACTTGTGCCCAGAGTGCAGGGTGCACATCTCAGAGGGGAACAGAAAATGTGTTAGGCAATGGGCTTGAGGAAGAAGGATCCTTCCTTCTAAAGCTCTTAAAGCTTCAGTAATGGTGACTAAGAAGGATCTATTCCTCTGAAAAAATCTCCAGCTTTGCAAATGGGAAGTAAAAAGGATCCTGTTCCCCACTTCCAAAGTTGCAGATGGCAAAATCACACAAATGAAGGGCTGACTCTACTTAAATTGTTAAAACTGACTTTATTCAGCTCTGTCCAGAAATTCTGGAATGCAGGTTGGGATATAAAGTTGGCTTCCAGACTTGAGACTTGACTCGAGACTAGACTTGAAAGTATCTTGCAAGGACCTGAAACTCAACTTGAGACTTGAGAGTAGAGACTTGAGACTTGACTTGAGACTTGGAGTAAAAGACTTAAATACATCACTGATTTCTAGTGAGTCAGACTTTCTTGTAATCTTGGCTTCTAGAGAGAGTTCAGGCTTGATTTGCTCTAGGACCCATTTATTTGTCTTTCTGGCAGTCCAGGATATCTGTAGAACTCTACAGAACAGCACCAAATTTCAAATGAGTTGACTCTCTTCCTATCAGTTTTCTTCACTGCCCAGCTTTCACAACTTTACACAGAAATGGGAAATACGATGACAATGATCTATCTTTACATTTTTGTGTTAATCTTGTTTTTAATTTGTTTTAATTAACTAATATGTTTTAGGGGGATAGAAGGGTTGGAGGGTGGGGAGGATAGGGTGCATTTTAATGTTTTAATGTTTTTATATATTTTTGTAATGCCGCCTCGATCCATTGGGAGAGGCGGGATAGAAATAAATTTTATTATTATTATTATTATTATTATTATTATTATTATTATTATTATTACATTTGAGGATCTTGTCTAGTTCCTTCATAGCCAATCTTCCAAGTCCAAATCTTCTGATTTCCTGACTACAGTGTCCATTTTGATTAATGACTAAGGCAAGGAATAGGAAATGTTTGTCTATCTCAATGTCTTTATGGTCTATTTTAAAGTGATATAAATCATCTGGAGGGTCATTATATATTTTTTTCTTAATATTCAGCTGTAAGCCTGTCTTTGCACTTTCTCCGTTGACTTACTTCAATAGTCACTTCAAGTCTTTGCTATATTCTGCTAGTAGGATGGCGTCATCTGCATATCTTAAATTATTGTGTTCCTTCCTCCTATTTTCATACCACCTTCCTCTGAGTCTAATCCAGCCATGTGTATAATAGGTGCAACATACAAGATAAACAAATAGGGTGATAAAATGCAGCCCTGTGTGACCCTGTTGCCAATTGGAAACCATTTTGTTTCTCTATATTCTGCCCTGATGGTGGCCTCTTTTCCTGAGTACAGGCTACACATTAATATACCGTATTTGCCGGTGTATAAGACACACTTTTTTTCCCTGAAAAATAACTTTTAAAAATAGGTGCATCTTATACACCAGTGGGTCTTTTTTCCCTAAGCCTTTTGCCACTGTGCAAGTTCTCAGCACAGAGGCAAAATGCACTAGAAAGCGAGGAGAAGCTCCAGAGGGGGAAAGGAACCCTTGTGGCTTCCCCTACCCCCACTTTACCTTCCATTTTGAAGGGGAAGAAAAAAGAGGTAGCTCCAGAGTGGGGGAAAGAAAGTTCAGGCAGCTTTCTTCTTGCCCCTCTAGAGCGCCTTCCTCTCCCTTCCCTTCCCCTGTAAACCTGAAGGGAAAAGGAGGGGGAATAAAGATCCTAAGGAACTTTTCCCCCCGCCTCTGGTGCTCTCTCCTTTCCCTTTCCCTGCAAACTGGAGGAGAAAGAAAGACCCTAGGAACTCTTTTTCCCTGCTTCTGGTGCTCCTTACTGTCCCTTCCCCTACAAACCAAAGGGGAAAGAAAGATCCTAAGAACTTTCTTTCTCCACCTCTGGTGCTCCCTCCTTTCCCTTTCCGTGCAAACCAGAGGGGAAAGAGAGATGCTAGGAACTCTTTCCCTGCTTCTGGTGCTTCCTACTTTCCTTTCCCCTGTAAACCGGAGGAGAAAGAGAGATCCTAAGAACTTTCTTTCTTTCTCTGTGTCTGTGATAGATGATGCCTCTGAGATCGAGGAGCAACTGATTGTGCCAAGAACTGAGCCAGTGAGTAAGCAAATCAACTTGCAAACATCCCCTGCACTGGAAGGTCAAGCAGAGACAGAGTTGCCCTGGCCAGCTCATGACGGAGAGGGAACCAGCAGTGATGCAGAGGAGTTGCAGCCACCTATGCCCATCAGCCCTTAATCATGATGAAGGCTGAAACGGACTGCTCAGAGGGAGGCTGCATGGACTAAGTTGAAGAAACAATAACAAGCAGCACTTGTTCACAGCAACTATTTAAGTCTGCTGGCATAGCTGGTCTTTGCTTGCAACAAATTACTAGCAAGCCCTCAGGACCTTCGTGTCTCCTGCTCCCTAAAACCCTCCAGACGGATCTCTTCCTCCTGAACTTTAGGACCGGACCTTGACCTGGCTCAGCTTGCATTTTCCTTGTGTCTGGTGCAGTCAGACTCTCCCTGCAAGTATTCCCAACCTCCCTCCTCCCTTGCTGGCTGAGGTTTGGCAGGGAGAGAATCCTGACAGCCTCTGGAGCTCCCTCCTTTCCTTTCCTCTGCAAAATGGAGGAGAAGGGGAATAGGAGAAGTTATGCTATTTTTAAAAAACTAATACCCCGCAGAAAAAAACATTTTAAAATGAGGTGTGTTTTGTATGCCGGTGCATCTTACACATTGGCAAATACAGTAATTAAATGTTGTGGTACACCATTTCTTTAAGAGCGATCCATAGTTTTTGTGATCTACACAATCAAAGGCTTTGCTATTTTCTACTGCTGCTCTTCCCCAGTAGCTTGTTGAGTGCCTTCCAATCTGGAAATGTCACCTTCTGGCACTATCTCATCACAGGGTTTTCAAGGCAAAAACCTTCAGGAATAGTTTAGCATTGCCTTCTTCTGCACAGCACTAATAAGCATTAGCTATGATGCCACTGCTACTGTCTGTGGGAGATTCTCCACTACGGTCATCTCCCCCGCCCCGCGACACTGCTGCTGCCTGGTAGTTGTTGGGCACATTTATTCTGACTCCTCAGCAAAAGCCCATCTGACATTAGAGGCCCTACTAGCAGCACTGCTGCTATCAACATAGCCTCTTGCCTCACAGGGCCGCACAATCCCACCACCGCAGAAAGGTTGTGCTATAGTGAGGCAATATAGTTAAAAGCATGAAAAAGATCAATATTAAAATTAATGGGATTTGAACTATCAACAACATGTAAAAATAATTTCAAACATGCAGTTAAAAATGATAAAAATCCATTTTAATAAGAAGAGTACAGCAACCTCTTCAAACCCCTTTCAATTAAAAACCTTCAGTTCTCAAAAGCCTCTCAAGATAAGTGATTACAATTTTCCTCCAAGCATACAACTTTTCCTAGGATACACATTTTTCTGTACAGTTTTTGGGCTGAGATCTATATTGTAAAATTGTGAGAAGTAAGTAAACTATGCCTTACCCAGCATATTGGTTTAGAAAATGTAAATTATGTTGGCTTGCTTTAAAATACATACTTTAGACATTGATTTTACACTGACCTCCCACTATAAAGTTGGACATACAAATGTATGAAGTATCATTTCTAGAAGAGAAAGTGTTAAATATATATTTACAGTTTAGGCCAGAGCTTTCCAAACTGTGTGTCGTGACACAGTGTGTCAGCTGCAGGATGCTGGTGTGTCACATGGACATAATGGGTGGAGGAGATGCCTCTTATGCCTTTGCAGCAGGACAGGCCTGGGTAAAGGGGCTGCCCCCGCTGCCACCCTGGGCTGAGGAAGACCCCAGCGAGGGCTGTAGTGAGCCTGTCCTGGGCGGAGGGGCTGTCTCCACTTACTGAATTACTTATTGAATTACTGCATCACAAAATGATGCTTTGTCTAAAAAGTATGTCACCAACGTTAGAAGTATGGAAAGGTCTGGTTTAGGCATACTCAGAAGGTTAGCTCAGGGAAGAATGAACTGGAGCAATTTGCCTTGCACACCCACAAACAAGGATTCCCTTGTTCAGCTCCTATTTTCCACTGCCATATTGCCCACCAGCACTATTTACATATGTTGGTCCTTCTGGAGGCAAGAACAGGGCTCTCAACATCACATCTGCTCCAAGCCCCAAGCCGCCCTTATTCCAATTGTCCTGGTTTAGCGCAGACAGTCCCAATTAATCTTATGCACTCCCATTTCTTCAGCTACTTTTTAAATGTTCTGGTTTCTCTCTCCTCCTTCTACTTCCCCCTTCTTCATCAGCTTACTTCAGTTGCTGCAACCTGAGTTCAAAGCACAAAAGTAGTTTGCACTCAATTAACTCAGCAGGGAGGAGAGGAGGGGCAAAATCTCACCTTTCTGTGTAGGCTCACGCAAAAGCAAATTGCTGCGGTATCCCCTAGCTTGTGTGTTTTTTCTCTTTATAAATTTTGTCAATGTGACCCTACTGTGGTTGCTCAGCTACATGTGTCCCGGTTTCCATCTGTGAAATGTGGGGGGATATGCTCATTCCATATAATGCTTGAAATATAAGACACTGCATTCTCTGGATAAAGCCCATATTTTGTTAGCATCTGAAAAATGTCAGCTGACCACCTTAAGTGCTGATATATTTTATGTTATTTTATTTTAGTGCTTTTTATGCCCTGCCTCTGCAAGGGTCATGCACTCTCTGAGGTAGCACAATGCCAAAAAGTTTACTGTGCCTTAACATCAAACTGTTACATTATTTCTTTCTCTTGCCTGCTGCTCTAAAAATATTGTATGCATTTAAGTAAAGAGTAAAGCATTGTTAGATTTGTTTTTGGAGGATGGTGAAAAATTTCAATAGGTGAGCAAAATTCTCAGCAAGGTGTAAAGTGCTTGGATATGTTCAAGAGTAAATTGAAAACAAGCAGCTTATTTTGAAAGCATTTGTTAGAGAAAAGGCAATAAAGTATACCTTCCCACCTCCAACAATATAATTTTAAAATGTCTAACTGAATATACACATCCATATTTTAAAGTATTTTTTATACCAAAGCTGTAAAAATAGAGATTATGCCTTTCTGAAAAACATGATAATCATATATCATCAGCAAGATTACTTGTCTAACATCTTCTTGTCAGCTAATCCTATTCCAAAATGTAATAGAAAGATGCCATTTTTCTAGCAAAGCAATAGTTGTATTAAGTTCTGTCCTCCCACAGCCGTTTAGAGAGCAATCCTATACTCTCATTACACTGTGCAAGTCAGCCCAAGATCTGCAGTATTCTGGACATGACTTCAACCCTGATCAGAAAGAAAAAAGTACACTTTTCTAAGCAGCACCAAATGGAAATTCCTTAGCAGCATTGCCAGTATGTCCAACAATCATGGCTTTGTAGCACAATGCTAGCAACGACATGGCTGTATCTCCCCCTCAGCCAAAAATGGCAGAAGTCGGTGCGTCCACAGGGACAGAGATATGTCCCCATTATGTCTTCCAACCCACCAAAACACACAAACTGTCAGGTACAGTGATGCCACAGCATTTTCCAACATCCACATAGGCAGAGAGACTTCAGTTGAATCTCTACATGAAGGCTGTACCCCTACATCACTGCACAGTGTCGTGACATGGTTTGACTCCTTTACTGCCATGTGCACTTATTTTAATCCAAACTGAAATCAGTTTGGAAAGCCACACAGGATCCTATCATGTAGTCACATCAGTACTAGGGGATGCTTCTATTGTGTGTATGTATTCCCCATATCAGTTTGTATCTGGTCACACAACCACAGTGTCTGCAGGATTTCTTTTGTTTGGTAGCACCATGCATACACATATTCACATAGTCAAATAGCCTTTTTCTGTTTCCCAATGTTCTGCCTGTCCATCTGCACTCCCATTGGATTGGGTGCATACCTAGGCAGTTATCTCAGCCCTCGCATGCATTGCCTCTGCCCCCTCTAATTCGCTGCCTTGTTTTCTAAATTTAATTCCCAGGAAAGTAAGTCAGTGTAGGATTGACAGAATATGATGGAATCTATTTAGATGTAAGTCCTACTGAACTCAACAGTGCTTAGTCCCAAGAAAGTGTTTTATAGTGATGCCCCATGAGACACCTCTCCCCATCAGCTTACTCAAAAAGACGTCCAAAGGCAAGCAAATATTCAAAGAGCAAAGACGCAAAGTTTCATATATGTCTATAAGGCAAAGGGGAGGAAATGGGAAAAAATAATGCTGATTCTTTTAGGTAATCAGGGGCTTGGGAGACACATCACTGGAGACTTCATGCCACCTACCCATCAGCCACTCACCACCTACCAGTCTGGCCCCCCTCTCACACCCCAATAATCTGCAAATGTGAATTGCGTAACTCACCCCTTGGAAGACTCAGAGGTTGGGGAGGCAGATTGCCAAGAAGCTACAGCTCCCTCTGAGGAGTTGAGGCCTGCAGCAGGGGAGGATTCTGCTCCCCAGCAGAACACAGCAGAGGTTACAGACCCTAAAGATGACATGTCCTCATCCTTCATTGAGACATGGAAAAAAAATGCCAAGCCCAGCCTGGTTTAAGTAACAAATGCTGTCTTATTACACTAATGATACACTTATAGTCCCAGCAGGATGTGTCAGAGGCAGATACTGAAAATGACTTGTCCCCTGTCCTTCATTGAGAGATGAAGAGAGATGAAGAGAGAAACACCAAGCCCAGCACCATTTAAGTAACAAGCACTGACCTCATTAGAACTAATTAGACATCTGTGGGTGTAAATGAGCTGGTCATAAATATCATGACAATTCCTCCCCAGCCTTATTGCTAACAACTGTCTTATCTGCTTGCCTAGCAGCACTCTTTCGTGTTCATATTTTGTCTTGACTGACTATGTTTTGGACTATTCTGCTTACTCTTTGTTGGCTCGTGTACCTGGAGTTCTGACCTGCTGATACAACTCTCAGATTAGCTAAAGACCACCCTATTGCTTCTCTCTGCATCTTGCTTAGATGACCCATGACTAACCCAGACTGGACTGACTACTCAACCATTCTTACACCCCAGCCTGCTGCTGTGGGCACTTGCTGACATGTTCAGGATAGTGTGCAGTGAAGTGAAATTGTGCACACAAATATCAAAGAAAAAAGAAAGGCCAACGTCACTTTTTCTGGACATCGATATAAACAAGGGTACTACCCTTTCATGGTGGCAATGACCAGCTGACTTATATGATCACCTACCAACCTGTCCCACCCTCCCTCCCGCCCACCCCCACCATGATTACAATTCAGGGGTGAAACCACACGTTTTGAAAACCCAGTTATCTCAGGACTCTGCCATCTCATTCTTATGATATACATAGATCATACATTGGAAATATTATGTGGGTGACAGGAGGGAGGAGAAAGATATGGAAGAATGGACACCATTCAAGTTACAGGACTGAAGATATCGACTGAACGTTAGAAGAAGATTTGTGGCAGTAAGAGCCATTCAGCAATGGAACCTATTGCCAAGATGTGGGATCTCCTTTATGGACATCTTCAAAAAGAGACTGGATAGTTACCTGCTGGGGATGCATTAGCTGGAGATCCTGCATTGATCAGGAGATGGCCTCTTCCAACTCTATGATTCTATGGCTCTACCTTACTAGGTACATCTCTGAGAGTAGGATTGTTAAGTCACAACTATCTCAGGCCCTGACATTTCAGAGCCAAAACCTGAGACATAGTGATGATCTCATTGTGATGCCCCAGGGGATGGGTACTGGTGATTTTGTGAGGGACAGTCTCTGGTGATGTCACTAAACCTGATACATGAATCATCTGACACGTTGCACACAGGAAACTGCATTCACACCCCCACAATCACTTTTCAAGGCAACGGTCTTACCCTTAGAATCCCCTCTCCCCCTGAGGATGGGAGAAGTGGAGCCAGGCTCTGAGATCTGGCAACCATATCTGGAAGATAGCAAAATCTGGATGGTAGTCTTCCTTCCCACTCAACAGATCTTTCCGCATAAGAGATTGCTCAGAAGGAGGGCATAAAGAGTCAGCTTTCCTTGGCAGAAAAGGGACAGATGCCCTTCCTTAATAGGATCCAGAAAAGGAAAGAGAGGTGACTTCGTATTGTTGGATATTAACTCTTCCCTTCTCAGCATAGGAGGAGCTGAGGAGCCTTCTTGAACATGATGGAAATCTGGCCTGATTTGTCATCCCCATCCACCATCCCTGGTTGAGTGCTGGCTGTTTTTTATTTATATTTTTTTAGGACTCCGCACATATGTCAAGTTCAAAGTAGACACAATGGGACTTACTTCTGAGCAATTATGCATACAATTAAGTTATTGGTGTTACAAAGCAGTTTCTTGTCATGGGCTAATGCTTTTTAGCTCCCTTGAGTTTGGTAGGGTTTGCTTAGTACCAGCAAAAGAGAACCTAGGATTGTTAACTTCAAATAGTTTGCCTATGTTGTTAATGCAACAGTCATTACTGTCACATTATTCATGGAACAGCAACTTTCCTTCAGTCTCAACCCCATGAAAAGGGAAAGAAAAGAAATACTCAGAAGGTTGCTGCACTTAGCCCCGGGAAAAAGAATGGGCTTTCTGCTGAGAATAAGCTTACATCTTAGCTTTAGAGGAGAATAAAAGTAGAGACACAAAAGAGAAGGACAACTAGGATGATCAAAAGCCTGGAAACCAAGCCTTATGAAGAATGAATTAGGGAGTTGGGTGCATTTAGCTTGGAGAAAAGAAGAGAAGACTGAGAGGCGACATGATAGCTATCTTTAAATTTCTGAAGGGGAGCTAGCTAATTTTCTGCTGCTCCAGAGGGTGGAGCAGAAACCAATAGATTAAAATTGCAAGAAAAGAAATTCCACCTAAACATGAGGAGGAATTTATTTGCTGTGATAGCTGTGTGATAATAGAACTGGCTGCCTTGGAAGCTGGAGGACCTTGGAGGCTTTTAAACAGAGGATTTCAGGAATGATTTAGTTGTGTATGGCAAGGGGTAGCTCTCACAGTGCTTTCCACCTTCAAGATGCTATGATTCTATGAAATTATTCAAGCAAGATTTTTCTTTTCTCTTGGTGACAGAAAAAGGAGGTACAGGCCAGAGGAGCACAAAGCCTTTTGTCTCCTCACACCTGCTCACCCACAGGACTCCCCTTGAGTAGGAGGCTACAAACAATAGCTCTTCCACTGAACAGATGTGACCAGCAGGGGACGTGGAGTGAGGGAGAGAAGGAAAAAGATCCTTCTGTTGGTTTTGCATGCTAAACATGATGATAAAGTGAGGTGCAACGTAAGCCCTGAACCTTGCTGCTCTTCCTGAAAATTTCTAAGGAAACAACCATATTAGAGTCTGGAAAAAACGTTCACATACAATTCAAATCTATAAAGCTCTACATGGTGCAGGTCTGGACTGTATCTCCACATATGAATGTGCCTTTGTTTTGAGAGCTTCTGAGGAGCCCTTTCTCTCTGTCCCACTACCCTCATAATACAGGCTTCCCCCACTTATCTGACAGGTAAGGGACCAGAGCACTGTCAGAAAATGGAATTGATTGAAACTCATCTATTGTATTGTAAGCAGCATAAAGAACATACAGAAGCTCACTTGGGACTGACCCTGTGGCTTGTATGTGCACACTGCTGGCAAAGTCTCTCAGCTGGCTTGGTGCCTTTCTCACCTCTCTCAGCTTGCTTTGCAAGCAGGACATAATGTGAGTAGTCCCAAGTGAGCCTCCCTAGGCAAGAAGAACTGATGAAGAAGTGGAACACCCATTAAATTAACAGAACTTGTATTTAATTTGGAAGCATCAAAAGAACAAGTCATCAGATAACAGGGCACTGAAAGGTGGGGCTTCCTGTACATCTGATGGGAACATGGGAGAAGTCTTCTCTCAGTGGCTGCTTCCAGGTTCTGGAATTCTCATCCTAGAGAACAATGCACCTGCATTGTTATCCTGAAGGGAGGTGAAACTTGAAATCCATTCTTAAGCTTTTAAGAACGGATTTCTCATGGGGAAAGGATCTTTAATAATGTATTGTATTGGCTGTATTTGTTGTTCTAATTTTCAATAGATATGTTTTGAAATTGCTTCCATGACACATTTTAGTCCCTATATTTTTTAAAGCAGGAGCACAAAACACAACAAAAGGGAACAAGATTTTCTCAGTTACATGACATCATCATGGCAACAAAATTAGTAGTAGTGCTCATCGTGCTCTTGTCTGTTCCTTAGGTCTTCCTGAATCAGACTGCATAGTTGGAAGTTGCATGCTGTTATTCTAGTGCTCCTGTCTTTGTTTCCCTCTCAGCCATTGTGTGATGATATATTGGATTTATTGAAATCAATGGCAAAATGCACAGTTAACAATGACCAGGCAGGGTCAATGCCTAGGTTGCAATTCTTGATTCAGAACATGCATACTCATCCAGTATCTCTTGTCCTGCTCCTGATTGCCTGTGCTGATCCAGGCAGGCTGCAGTTCCATTCTGCACTTACATTTCCCTCCTCCCTCTGGCAGGCTAAATGTTTGGCTCAAAATACATTTCTCTGGTCTCCTATTAGCAGTTATGTAAACCTTGTGCCATGCACACACTGGGTGTAATAGATTAAAAGAAAAATCCACCACAATGCTGTAAGAGAGGCTACACTGCTGGTTCTGGTGAAATATTACCAGTATCTTCCCGTCAAGCTGCAGATGTGTTTCTCTTTCATCTGGATGCACATGACAGATAGCTTCAGTTAGAATCAGGTGCCTGAATATGATATACTTGTTGGCAACAGTGTTTGCTTTCTTTGACTGAGAGAGCTTTTCCCCACCCCTTTCTGGTACAATGAGTCCTTTTTTCATGTGTGTGCAATGTGCCTTCAAGCTGCCTGTTGACTTTTGTTGATGCCATGAACTTCATAGGATTTTCTTAGACAAAGAATACTCAGAGGTGGTTTGCTGGTTCCTTCCTCTGAAATCTAGTCTACAGCACTTGGTATTTGCTGGCAGTCTCCCATCCAAGTAAAGGAAGCCCCCACCTTTTGATGTCTTGTTATCTGACAATTGGCTCTTTTCATGCTTCCAAATTAAAGACAAGTTCCACTAATTCCACCAGGGTTCTGCTCTTTCATTAGTTCTTCTGGTGTGTGGAGGGTCATTTGTGTGCAGTGATGTATTTAAGTCTTTTACTCCAAGTCTCAAGTCAAGTCTCAAGTCTCTACCTTCAAGTCTCAAGTCCTTGAAGATACTTTCAAGTCAAGTCTCAAGTCAAATCTCAAGTCTGGAAGCCAACTTTATACCCCCACCAAAATTCCAGAATTATTGGATGGAGAGAAATGAATTCAGTTTTAACAATTTAAGCAGAGTTGGCTCTCCACATTTGCAATTTTGCCATCTGCAGCTTTGGAAGTGGAGAATAGGAATCTGTCTTATTCCTCATTACTGAAGATTCAAAAGATTTAGAAGGAAGGATCCTTCCTCCTCAAACCCATTGCCTAACTCATTTGCTGTTCCCATCCAAGAAATGCACCCTGCACTTTGGGGGCGAATCTGATCTTCTGCTCTTAGGAAATGTTTTAGAAGGCTCCCCTGATAGGCAGGAGGGACAGGCTGCTGAGCAGACCTCAAGCCTGCCTCAGGCCCATTTGCTAACCCCTTTGGTGTTCTTCTCTGAGAAATGCACCCACACTTTGGGCTTGAGAGAGATTGTCATGTGACTAGTAGACAAAAAGAGATGGAGGCATTGTTCAAAGTAGTAAGGTTTCTGGATGAATGTGTTATGTTACTGAACCAAGGGCATCAAGTCAGTCATTAAAAATATACAAGTCTCGAGTTGAGTTGAGCGAATGCATCATTTATGACCCAGTCAAGTCACTGAAGTGACTTAAGTCTGACTTGAGTCCAAGTTTATCGACTTGAGTCTACATCACTGCATGTGTGCGCTGCTTGCAAAGCAAGCTGAGGATGGGGAAAAGGCTCAAAGTCAGCTGAGAGATTTGCAAGCAGCATGTGCACAGTTGGTCTCAAGTGAGCTGCCTTAAGTCCTTCATGCTCCCTGTAGTACAGTACATGGGCTCCACTTTTCAGCCAATGCTGCTTTCTGACAGTATTCTAATCCCTAAGCAGTCAGATAAGTGGAGACAGCCTGTACTAGCCAGGGCTTAGCTTCCCTGCTTGGCTTCCAAGATCAGATAGGATCTGGTGCCTTTGGGGTATTTAAACTCTTCTTTTCTCATATGAGAATAGTTATTGAAACTGCTTTTTAAAAACACAGACATGTGATATACTCATGTCAAACAGCCCATCACATGCCTGTCTTTCTTTTTTTGTTTTAAAGCAGCTTCAGTAACTGTTTTCATACTGATAGTTTCAGAGGTCATAGGGTCAACATAGTTCCCAAATAATTATTTTGCATTTATTATGTTCATATTCATATTTTACAAATGAAACAGTTGTTTTGGGACTATGTTGATCCCACAGTTTCTGAGTCATTCAGTTTGAAACTGTATGTTTTAAAAAAATTTAATTCATGGATTATTAACTTCCAAAAGATAAACACATTTGTAAACAACAGAGGACACAAGGACAAACATACGTTGTGACAAAACCCCAGTCTGCAGTAGCATTGTTTCCTCTTCACAGATACAGCAGCTGTGGAACAAGCTACAAAGGATTACAGACTGGTTAAGCACATTGGAGACAAAACAGACTAAACAATGGAGCAGCCAAAACAATGCTAAGCACAGGCACTAGAATGGATCAGGCAGTGAGAATGGATCAGTTCACAAGCATGATCATATCACCATAGACAGAGAATAATGAAGAAGAGGACTTAAATTGCTTCTTTCTTCCCACACCACCTGTCTCATTTCCTCAAATAAATATCAGTGCTAATGGGATCTGCATATTCTCCAAATGTCCAAAATTGGCAGGCACAGTCTGATTAATCTTCTGGCGTCCCACTTTTTCCATTGCTTTTAAAAATGTCCCAGTTCTCTCTCTCTGGCTATTTTTGCACTAGACTGTTATAGTGCTATTATTCCTTTGAGGCCTCTCCCTAAACTGCAAACCTCAGGATTCCATAGGATATTGAAAGTGGAATAATAGCACTATAACAATGCAGAAATGGCCTCCGATCCTCCCACTTTCCTCCTTTGTCCTCAGCTTGCTTCAGTTGCTGCAAACTGAATTCAAAGTGCAAAAGTAATTTGCGCTCATTTGACTTAATGGTGGGGGAAAGAGAAGAGGGACACAGTCTTGCTGTTCTGTGTAGGCTCAGGCAAAAACAAACTGATTCAGTCTTTCTCAGCTTGTATCATCTTCTTTAATAATAACTTTGCCACTTTTGATGTTGCTTGGCCACATGTCTCCCAATTTTCATCAGTGAAATGTTGGAGGCTATGGATCTGTATGGTGAGCCAAGACATACAATGAGACCTTTACAACTCAGATCTATGCTTGTTTACTTTAGATTCCCACTCGGCTGAGTCCTGTACTCAGTTTCCTGGGAGTAAGCCTGCAGGAGTAAACATAACTTTCTTTTTTAGTAGATATGCATAGAACTGTACTGCAAAAAAGTTCAGAATAGTCAAACTTTAAGCAAAACTCTATCCATGTTTACTCAGCTGTAAGCCCTGGTGTTACTCAATGTAACACTCATAAGCCCATTTATACAGGATTGCAGCATTAATACAGAATTCTACTATGCTCAGCAACCTAAATGAGTGGTAAAATTTTACATGAATGCTGCAGTCTAATGACTGGCATACCTTAAATGCGACCATCTCATCTTGTGATAATATAAGCTTATTTTAAAACTGAAGAAGTTTATACCTGATGGAGGTATTTTTGTTATTGAGAACTCATGGTTGCTTTATAAAACTGTTTTGTTGAAATAAACAAGCAGGGCACAGTGGAAGAATACTAAAGAAACCAGCAGAAATGCTACCTTTGCATGCAGGTACCCCAGAGCACTTGACCACAGTTG
The DNA here is from genome assembly GCA_948474755.1 of Ctenosaura bakeri. Taxonomy (NCBI): domain Eukaryota; kingdom Metazoa; phylum Chordata; class Lepidosauria; order Squamata; family Iguanidae; genus Ctenosaura; species Ctenosaura bakeri. Next base: position 704,717 of record CAOLHI010000180.1, on the reverse strand, counting down.
AAAATGCTTCACTTTCATTAGCTTGGACTAGCACCACTAATCAAAGGCTCTGTACCAATATCTCATCTTTCCTTCCATAACAGTGAGAAAAAAAGAAAATAAAAGCAAAACAAATGGAGGCCCTGAATGTTGGAAGCCACTTGTGGCAGACATTTACAGGGAAGTATTGGTGTGTACAGGAAGAAATTCAGGGTGCTTCTGGACCTGGCTCTTATTGTATAACCCTGCTGCCACATTTGCAGATTGTTGCAGAGGTTGTTGTTTCAGTGGCCCTTTCTGCACGCGGCAAGGGAAACGCTCCCTGCCACTACTCACCGGCTTTTTGGTGCGTCCGGGCAAGTCTGTCGGGACGAGGAGCAGCGAGAGCTTGTTGCTCTGCACTGCTCTGGCGTCCAAAATGGTGGCTTCCAGTTGGGGGAGGCTCTCCACCAACCGGAGAAGATCGTCAGACAAAAGCCCACCCCCGGCAGATCTGCAGGCACGCACTAGTGCGCGCCTGCAAATCTGCACCGGAGAGCGGGGCGGAGCAGCACGGGGTCGCGCACTCTATACTTTTAAAAAACCTCTTAAAAGAGGTTTTTAAAAAGCACGCTGCACTACCAGTTCCAGTCGCTCCAGAGCGGACTGAGGTGCAGAACTACCAAAAGTAGTCCTCCCTAGTCCACACCACGGTGCAGAAGACCTCCATTGGAGGTTGCTCTGCACCGTTTTAATAGGCCCGTGTGGAAAGGGCCAGTGTGTGTCTCCTCCATATATTCTGACTATTTTCTCCATTTTTTTTTTTTGCCTCCTGCAATCCTGTAAGCAGAACAGTTACAAAATGCCTCCTGATTTTGCATCTTTCCGTAAGGAATCGTGAGAATATTTTGCTTGAAGTGAATTGCATACCTTCTGCCTATGCACTTACCTCTGTAAAGCCTCATTTTTCATCACAACATCTAGCATTCTGGAAGAAAGATGGCAGAGACAAGGCTGTTTAAATATGCTTCTAAGTGAAAAGGTGGGAAGGGAATAACACACAGCTTGTTCCCTAGAGGATCCCTAGGTGATGGAAAGGGTTAAACCCAGAATCTGGAATACATTTTTTTAAAGAACCAAGTTAGCATTAGCCATTATTTTTAGAAATCCCAGTTGGTTTATTACTTATTACACATTACTTTACATATTAGTATGTTTTAATGGATTACTTTTTCATCACTTTGGGTTGATTTTTTTTTTTAAAAAAAAGACCCTCAAAATATTTAAAAACAGGAAAACACTCAAAATGTCTCAGACACACCTTCCAAACCTCAACATTTTACTGAGTGACCATTATTTGTTTTAGACATGGACACACACATAGACACACACCCACACGCACCATTACCACCATGATAGATCTTACTATTAATTTGTAAGAATTAGAGGGTTATACCCTCACCATCCTCCCTCCAAAAGTTATTTGTCACAGGTAATTCTAGACATTGATAACAGTAGAGTGATTAGGGCAAGGGTGATAATTGTAGCACACTTTCCTTGGCTAGGGGTAGTTTTGCTAGATTCTCTTCCAACTGGAGCTCCTGTTCCATTAAGGACTCTGGACCAGAGAGAAGCTTATTAGCTCCAGATTTACCTCCCTACTTAATGGTACTGTGTCTTCTCAATCTCACCTTTCCTCTCCAGTGGATGTTTGATATAAGATAGGCAAAGTTCTTCAGGAGACATGAGAGACCCTGAAGACGTGTGGTGAGGCCAATCCATTGAAGCAAAGGTTCTCATTCTTTGATTCTCCAGGTGTTTTGTACTTCAACTCCTAGAAGCCTCTTCCATCATGGCCAGCAATGACAGGAAGCCCAAAACCTCTGAAGCACCAATGATAAGAACTGCTGTAGTAAAGCACAGCAATTACTGTGCAGTTGTAATGCTGTACTTGTGTACTGTGACAGGATCCTAGGGTGACCTGTTGTCTATTTGCTCAATGTGGATGGGCAGCTTCAAGGCCCCTGCTCTCCCTTTATATGGTTCTTCATCTTCAAATCAATGTAGACTAGAGACGCTTTTAAACAGAAGGTTACTATTATTGGGCACATTGCTAATTTTCCTCCCATAGGCTTGAGGTGGTGTAGGAGGCCCTTCACCTTATCCTCATAACGACTTTGTGGGATATCAGGCTGAAAGTATATGTAGCTGACCCAGGGTTCACCCCCAAAAATCTTTGGCTCAGTCGTGACTTGAAGTCCCAGTTGAACTGAGAGCTTTGCGCTGACCACTCTTCAGACTGGCCTCTGTGAAATAGGACATGTGGCCACCCTTGCTTTCCCTGCTTCTCTCAAGAATTTAGAGTGTTCAAGGTTTTCTTTTTTGGCTTCCCCTTTTTCTCCTAGGGGAGATGGGTACAGAAGTCTGCTTTCACTGCTGCCATGGTCTCTTCTTCAGAGCAGTAGTATCAGTGTGTATCAGATAACCCTACATCAAAACTCTCCTTTGTGCTTGTTGTTACTACAACCCTTCTGAAGTCGGTGCACAATAGACCCTGTGGTAAGATTAGCTCTGTATGATGCCTCTTGTTCCTTGGTTTTCTTTTTCTCCCTTCTTCAAAGCAGGGCACCAGTGCTTTGTTTGGGAACCTGATCTACTTCTTCAGCAGTGGCTGCTGCACTCATACAAAACATGAGAGACATCCAAAAATAAAATCACAACAGGCAGAAAGTAATGGTTCATGGTCTTTATCCACCAAGAAGTTCTCGTCCAGGGGCCCTTTCATACCACACAATTATAGTACTCTGATGACACTTCAACTGCCGTGACAACATCCTATGGAATCCTGAGACTTCTATTTAGTGAGACATTAGAGCTCTCTGGCTACCCCTCCCTAAACTGTAAATCCCAGGATTCCATAGGAGGGAAGCAAGGCAGTTAAACTGGAATCATTATGCTATAACTGTAATGTGTGAAAAGGCCTAGGACAAGCCTTATTAATTTATTTGTATTTGTATTTATTTTATTTTATTTATATCCTGACTTTCTTCCAGCATGAGATTCAAGGTGGCTTACAACTGTTTAAAAGCATAGTACAACTTTTTAAAAGAAAAGTTAAAGCACAATTAGATTGGATTGCTATTTTTTTTGTTAAAAATACAAGTTAAAGGCAATTTTAAATACACATTTAAAACATAATAAAATAGACACTCAACACACCCCAACCAGAGCTCCATCTGTTGCAAGATTAAAAACCAAATGCCTACTGGTGAAAAGACAGCAGCAACGGAGCCAGCCAGGCCTCCCAAGGAAGGGAGTTCCAGAACTTGGAAGCAGTCACAAAGAAGGCTTTCTCTCATGTCCTCAAAAAATGTACTTCTGATAGTGGTGGGACCAAGACAAAACCTTTCCACACAGATCTTAGATCTGAGTCAGGCTCCTACAGGGAGATAAGGTATTTCGGATATTGGCCATTTCCGCACTAGACTGTTATAATGCTATCATTCCACTTTCAAAATCTTATGAAATCCTTTGAGGCACCTCCCTAAACTGCAAACCCCAGGATTCCATAGAATGTTGAAAGTGGAATGATAGTGCTATAACAGTCTAGTGAGGAAATGGCCATTGAAAGGAAACTGTCCAAGAGCATCACTTTGAATTGTTGCAGGTCATCATCCACTCAAAGGTTCTGTAGCACAAGACACATTGAAATAAATTGGAGCTGTACGAAAATCTTTCCATGTCCCCATTCATTTCAGTGCTGCTTGCACCAGAATACATTCCCGTGGATTGTGCCCTTTCATTCACTCCCTCCTCATCTCACTTTGAGTTGTAAGTGCTTTAAACTCTACATAAGAAATGTGGATGTCAAAGCAACGTTATCGATTCACGAGACAGTGCTTTTATTTTTATATATATCTATATATATACATGTAGCACTTTTAAAATAAATTCTCATAGTGCTCATCCCCACTCCAACCCTGACACACTTTCTCTAGCCTCACAGGATATTTCTCAGAATACCTTTTTCTTTTCTTTTTTTCCAGGTGGTTTGACATGCTTCAAATATAATCTACTAGACTGTAGCCATCAGCCATTTTTTATTTTCTAAAAATGCCTTGGGGTTGATCCCATGTGGCACCCAGAAGCATTCTTGGAAACAAATAAAATGCTGGAAGCCAGCACGTCACCTTGCAGCATGCCAGCCTGACAGTTATTTCTTTTCAGAAATTCAAATAAAATTCAGGAAAGGCAGAGAGCTTAGCAAATACCAAGTAAGGTCTCTACAGGCACACTAGGCAACCTGGGACTGCAAACTAATTTAAGTGAAATTTATATATACTTTGAATGGGCAGTGTGTTTATTTTTTTAAAAAAATTGTTAGGTTTTGCAACAAATGCAACCACAAGCAAAGAACTGGTAAAAAGAACAGCAAGTTAGACAGGGCTATCATAATTCTGTTTAAATAATCACAAGCTCTAGACAAATTGGTTAAGCCCCTGCACAGATCAGTATGAGCTTTAGGCAGTGGGATGAAGAGGGACGTACAATTAATTGAGTTGGTAAAGTTAATAAAGGGAGACCCAGTATGGTGCAGTGTTTTGAGCATTGGACTACAACTCTGGAGACCAACGTTTCAATCCCACTTGATCATGAAAATCCAGTGTGTCACACATCACACTCTCTCAGCCTTGGAGGAAGACACAAACAAACCCCCTCTGAACAAATCTTGCTAAGAAAACCCCACAATAAGTTTGCCTTAGTATTGCAATAAATCAGAAACAATTTGGTGGCATACAACAACAACAATAAAGTTAATAAAGGAATGTTTTTTCATAATAATCATTAATGCCATTTATGTTTCTCACGGCTAGTTTCCCTGCAAAGGCTGTATGCCACTCCTTCGAAATCTATAAAGACTTAGAGAAATTATTCTCCCCCTTCATCTGACATAATCGCTTCTCTAACTGCTGGGCACATGGAAACAACTAGGGGCCATTTCACACTACAGTTATAGTTCCATAATAATTCATTGTCATGGTAATATCCTATGGCATCCTGGAATTTACAATTTAGGGAGGGGTACTTTGAATTCTTAGCCAGAGAGTTATAGTGTCTGAGCAACCTACAAATGTCAAGATTGCATAGTATGCAGCATAGGAGTTCATAATGCTCTAACTGTGTAGTGTGAACAGGGCTTTAGGTCCTTATGCAGATGAGTAGCTTTGACAGCCTGAAAAGATGATGCCCAGGCCCAGACTTTTATTCTTCCTTCTGTTTTGACCAGTGATAACCTCTTGTATAATAAATAAAATTTGTGCATAAGATTGAGAGGCAGGATGTGGGTTGCTTTTTGTGGTACATCACATAGAAAGAGATCCTGGAATGTGCTACAGAGATTTTGTGCACTTTACTGATACCATTGCTACAGGTTTCCTATCAGATCTTTATGAGTAGAGAGATCACTGTGGGTTGCCCTGACCAAGACTTGACCAAAGAAGGTTAACAGCCCAGCTGTGAGTTTCCATGGAAACTACTCGTTAGAATATTTTCCTTAATTTTTCTGAAAATACCTGAAGGGCCACAAAAGGCAGACTTTCCCCATTCCCAGCTAAGGATGAAATAATCGCAGTATTTGAGAAAGATTTTAGAAAAAAAAAGAATCTAACTCAAACTGAGAAAAACAGGGAGAGACAGGTTTGGCTAGTGTAAGCATCTTAAGATACTGGCCATCTCCCTGGAGATTTGATGTGAGAGCACTGGAATCTCTTGGGATAGTTAAGTGTTACTTTCACCTCTGCTCAGTCTGTAAACAAAGCAAATGTTACCAAATGCCACTAAGCCTCCAGCAACCTGCTGTCAAAGGGAACCTGGGTAAGTTTTGCCCTCCTACATATCTCACTGCGGGAAAAAGTGGAGAAATTGTACGATCTTGTTCCCTGCTTGTACGCTTACCAAGGGCAAGCGTCTGTTTTGTGAGCCCGTTGCCTGGAATGTGTACCCCTTTGCCTCTGCAGCTGCCTCTTAAGCCTGTTTTTAATCCATTTGTTTAATCCACTTTGGTCCAGGTTATCCATTTTCTAAAAGCTCTTACAAAGTAAACTGTAAAAATCCTTCCGAAACACCTAATTAAATTACCCACACCAAGCCTTGTTATCAGCTGATTTTCAATCCTACCAAAATTGCTAATAGACCCAAAGACCGACATGCTGTATATTCTCTGTTGTGCTACTTTGCCTCCTTCTTGCTGGGTTATTATGCCTATTGAAGGCTTGTGATAGTCTCTTCTATATTACACTTTTAATCAATTTCACAGGCATGGCATCCTTGATAGGTAGCAAAGAGAACTGTAAGCAATGCAAGCCCTAGGCTCTTTCAGTGAATGGAGTTATGCATTATAAGAATGTAGCTATGTAACAAGGATTCTTTTTTTTTAATTACTTTTATTAAACAGAATGAAGAAAAAGAAGAAAAGAAAAAAAATGACATGTATAGAAAAAACAAAGGTTTTCACACAATATTGAACATATATCCACTTAGTACACAGAGAACATACAGTACATTACTATGCACTACTAGGCAGACCAATAGCACTAAAATAACAAAACATCAACACCACTGGTGACAAAACAGCCTGAGGCTGATTTTCTTATCAATCCAGCCTCCAAACTAAAAAATGAGATTGTGCGTATGTATGTATATGTGTGTGTGTGTGTGTGTATATATATATATACACATACATACATACATACATACATACATACACATATGATTTTAACCTAAGTAATAATCAGTTCTCAATCTGTATGTATGTAGTTAACAAAATATGTACAAAAATTTTCCTGATCTCATAGTTACAGAATACCCATTATCATAGATAGTTAACTGTGACTACCTTTGCTGACTCCCTTTCTCTATACTTCTCACTTCGAGACTCTTATTAGCTAAATTCTCAATCTCCTCTTGAATCATAATTGATCCCAAATGTTATATACAAGTACTCTAACAATGGTTGCCAAATCTTCGAAAATTTACTATATGGTTTGTTTTCTATCATACAAGTAAGCTGATCTATTCCAGCAACTTCTGCCAGCTTCTTTAATCATGTAACAAGGATTCTTGTAGGTGAGTCAAACAAGTTGGGGTTATATATTGCAAAGTACTCCTGGGGGTGAAAGTTCCTTGCAGGATTTCTCCACAGACAGTCTGCCCAGTGTTAGGGTAGGTGTCAGGATCTAGGTGCTCTGTTGTTCAAATAGGAATGAACAACCTACACAATGTCCCACTCGGCCACCTGATTGTAACCCTGGGAATCTCATGCTGGCTCTGGCAGGTTCTATCAAACTGGTACAGCTTCAAGTATTGTCTCAGGTGATGGACTGTGTTTCTGCCACCTGAGCATGAGCCCAGATAAGTATGGAAGATCTTGTTACCAGATTTTACTTATTTGTTTATTTATTTGTTCAGTTGATAGCCTGCTTCTCTCCTGGCTTGTAATCAAAATGGCTTACAATACCAGCACAAGTTTGACCACCTCAGGTGATGAACTGGCCATAGCAACTTTGAGTATGAAATAGTTGTAATCTTTTTTAGTGGAGGGAAGATGTGAATACCAACAACTTCTTGTTAACTTTCTTTCTTTTTATTAATTTTCATTAATTTCCAAAATTACATTTAAAAAATCCAGAGTGGGTGGAGAAAGCACAAAAGGAAATATATGACCACAGTAATGACAATAATAACCATTGTTCTTATATAATTTACCAAATATTCCCTATAATACATATCAAATCCCTCTTTCCTTCCCTCCACCTCCCTTTAACCCACCCCACCTCAAGAAGTGAATGATTAATTATTTATTCCTTACACTCTTAATTATCCAGTATGATTTTAACTAGAGCGTCCATTATTTTCCCTAATTGCCACCGTTACCCGTACAAGTCTACTATTTCTTAACGAATTGTTAATATCTAACTTATTATTAACAGAGCATAAATCCTTGAACATCCTTAATCCACATGTATATATATAAATAATTTTTTTGTAAAATAACAATCAAACAATTGTACCAGGAAGCTATTAACCAGAACTTGTTAACTTTCCAGGCTCTGGAGTCTTAAGCAGCATGGTGTTACCCCACTAGCATACTCTATCCCGGGAGCTATAAATTTGATATCAAATGTGTCCATCATGCCAGAGAGGTTGCCCAGATGGACATGTAGGCAACACGGTCAAGCAACCAAAACTAGGTCAGACCAGGAAAATCCACAGTCACGTAGCCCAAGGAGACCTCCAGCTGGGCAAATCCACACAAACAAAGGGTCCTCAGCCAGGAGTGGTCAACATGAGGGGATTAGCATGTATCCCCAGGTTGAGCAACTCTGACTTTTGGAAAATCCTACAAGGTGAGACCCACCTACCTAAACCAATCATGCAAACTACCAAATTGCATTGTTTAGCACATGTTCTTCCCGGGAGAGGAGAGGGTCTGCCCTTGAGGTACATTCTGCCCTATAAGTAGTCCTAGTTTTGAGAGTCTCTTTGGAGAACTCCCCACCATGCTAGCAGATCAGCACTCTATTAGTTGAGTGATCCCCTCGGCCGCCTCTTTGCTGAGCTCTGTTTTTCTTGCTGCTTCCTGGACCAAAGACTTCAGGACAGGTGCAGTACCACCTCCTCTACAACCCCTTTGCTATATCCCCTATCCATTTTTCACCTCTTTTCCTTCTCAATAGGCCTTGTGTGCGTGTGTGAGTGAGTGCGTCAATGCGTGAGAACGTTTTCACTAAATAAAACTCATTTATTTTATACATTTGTCTGGCTTTTTGGCTTGGCCTGACCCTGTAAAGTTGGGTAGAAGGTCCTGCTGGGTTACCCTGCCCCTCGTTTTGCTATTGCCGGCCCCTCCTGAAACTGCAAACTCAAGGATTCCATAGGAGGTTGAAAGTGGAATCATCGTGCTACAAGACTGTAGTGCAGAAATGGCCTTAGTAATGGAGAAGAAAAAGAATGGGAATGCTTTTTTCTTTCTTGATTCCTGAATCTACTATCAATCAATTTCATTCGAGTTATAGTAGAAAGCAAGAAGCTGATGCACTTTTCTCTATGTACTTTCTCCACAACATGTATAATTTCCTGAACCTGTGTCATACATGCACATACCCTTTGTCTAAGCTAAAAATCTCAAATGCTTACATTTAGGCTTACCATGAATCTCTATTGAGTAAACTAAGCTAAAATGGGCCTAGTCTCACAGCAACATTGCATAACATACAGCACTTCACTTTAGACTTGTCAGGGAGCAATTTCCAGGTTACACTGTCCTTGTATGCATCAGGAACTAGAGGAAAGCACTGGTACAAACTCCCTTCTTTTATGTCATCATTTCGTTTGAAATGCCTTCAGGATTTTAATACAGACACATGAGCTTACTTTTAAATTTATAGTGTATGAGGCAGGCCAGAGGGTGCTGTGCTCACTCAACTGTTTTACTATCACAGCCAAAGGTATTTATTTACAAACGCATTCTCTGATTTGTACTGAATTATATACTAAAGAAGGATTGTCAAGGAGATGGGGAACCACTGCTCCCACAACTTGCTGTTTCACTACAATACCCATCAACCCTAAAACCAGCCATCCCATGGAATGGAGAAGAAGAGTACTGATCACAAGGTTACTTGTAATGCATCATTATTTTGTAATGAAGTTACCTTTAGTTACACTGCACAGATGATTATTTTGGAATAATAGGTAACGTTTTTTAGTTATTTCTGAACTTACTTTTAAGGATTATTTCCAGACATCAGTTGGAGGAATTCTGACCGATTTCTTCTTTTAAAGGTTGTATGCCATACTTCTGAGACTTACTAATCCTTAGGTTTTTCTAAAAGCAACAAAAGAAAACTCTAACAAAACCAATAGAAAAGTAACTAGTGATGTGAGTAATGCAACACACACACATTTTGTAATGTTAAAGAGTGAATTACTTGTAGGGTGAGGTTGAAATGAGCTGCAAAATTTACTACTTTTAAAAAGGTAATTTCAAATGCCGACTGGGGAGTGGGATGCAGATTTATTTTAGATGGCCACAGTAGGTTCCTTGGCCCTGTCTTCCTGCAGTTTATAATGAAGGCTGCAGCCATCCTTCTTTGCTCTACTGCCTTCTCTACTTGGTGCTGTTCATTCACTTTCCCTGTGGTTTTCCCAATCTCTTTCCTTTCTCAGATTTTCCACTTCCTTAGAATTCCTATTCGGAGTCTCCTACAGCAGTTCCCCTGAGCCAAAAACAGTTGTCCCCCTGGCATTCTACAGGGGTTATGTCTCCATAATCTGGAAATACTGAAGCAGAACTCCTGTATCAGTACTGTGGAAGAGCAAATGTTTGTAAGGATCATGAGCACCAACTAGTGGCTCACTTCACAGATTGTATGAACATGGTGGGACTGGGCCATCCCTATTTTTTAAAAGTCTGGGGTTCCACCCTTGATATTCTTCTGGGGAAAGGAATAGAAGGAAGAGAGTCCTGTTTGCTGAACTTCATCTGTGTAATATAACTTTTGTTAAATGAAGTGGCATGACCTGGACCAGCACAGAACCAGACAGGATACCATCCTGCCCACCTCTTCTCTCAGAAACATTGCTAAATTGGAATGGGACCCAGACCTAAAAAAATGGGGGGGGTGTTTCTTTATTTATTTTTATTTATTCTTTCTTTCTTTCTTTCTTTCTTTCTTTCTTTCTTTCTTTCTTTCTTTCTTTCTTTCTTTTTCTATCTATGTCACACATTGGTGCTAGAATTTATTACACATACCCTTAAAAGCAAACAGTCTGCTATAGTTTTGTGACAGATTTATTAATTTGTACTATGCCTGTGTAATAGGAATGGCAATAAGGAACATCTGTGGCCATTTCTGCACTACATCGTTATAGTGCTATTATTCCACTATCAACATCCTGTAGAAGTTTGGGGTTTGTAGTTTACTGAGGCCACAGAGCTCTCTGACTGAGAATTCTAAATGCTCTCCCTAAACTGCAAACCCCAGGATTCCACAGGATGTTGAAAGTGCAATAATAGCACTATAACAGTGTAGCACACAAAGGCCCTCAGTTTACATCACAAAGGTATCAGGATAGGTAGGCCAGAAGGGAGGACACATTGGGTCACTCAGAATTTGTTGCTATGTCTCCAAGTCATGTCCAACCTATGGTTGTCCTAAGGTGAACCTATCACATGGTCCTCTGGGGCTGAAAGTATGTGATGTGCCCAAGGCCACTCAGTGGGTTTCCATGACTGAGCAAGGAATCAGACTCTAGTCTCCAGGGTCATAGTCCAATGCTCAAACCACTACACTATGCTGATTCTTTCACTCAGACTAGCTAACCCTGTAACTACTGCCCTCTCTTAGGCATTCTTGACTCTTCAGTGCTAAGTGCTGTTGTACTTCCAACAGAACTCCATCTCCTATCAGCAGCAGCAACCATGACTGACAGTCAGGGATTCTGGGAGCTGGAATTCTGCAATATCTAAAGTTCTCCATCCTGCTGTATTGTCACAGAACCTGCAATGACACAGTATGTGTTCATTGAAAACAGTCTGCAATTTGAGACTCAGGCCATTTCCGCACTAGACTGTTATACCGCTATGATTCCACTTTCAACATCCTATGGAATGTTGGCCCCTCCCTAAACTGCAAACCCCAGGATTCCATAGAATGTTGCAAGTGGAATCATAGCGCTATAACAGTCTAGTGCGGAAATGGCTTCAGTGGTATGGAGGATGCATAACTGCCCTGTGTTCCAGCTACCAGGTCCCTCTTCTCAATGTCCCTTTCTTTACATGGAAGTAAATGTCTATCATCCATTTTTAAGAGAAAAAATGAAATTCTGCAGTGAAGAACTAGTGCTGCAATGGGGATGAAAACTTTTCTACCACCCCTGTTGTCACTGAAAGGGTAGTTCCCTTCTATTTCTCTGCACTCTCAAAGAGAAGCAGCTACTTTCTACATAGAAGCTGCCCTTCCCAATGTCAGCTTGTAAATAAATAGCAGCTCCACTAGATGATGACTATTAAACTTTGCACAAATGCCCTTGTTTGCCTTCCAGCACTGCTGATCTTTCACTGAACATTTTTCTCCCTTCTTAACATGAAGTGCCTATTGGCAGGATTTTGAAAGGGACCTTGTCTTTGAAACCTGTGAAGGCTTGGATAGGCATGCCCTCTCCCTCTCCTAAGAGAGGCTAAAGTCCAGCAGATTGTTGGTCTCAGAGGCTATGCCTCACATTGTGTTCAGTGACATGGTGGCAGAGCCATCTTTAGCCCTGTCCAAGTGCCTTCTTTGGTAGGCACATTCTTCATCTGTAAAAATGTGGGGCAATCAAAAGGCTGGTGTAGAGGGGATGGCTATTTTTATAGATGCATTAGCAACATGATGACCCTTTCAGAAATATGCTAGTGATAAGAGGAGCACAAACCCAGGGGGGAAAACAGACTCATGAAGCAAGCACTAGTGTTTGCAAGAATGCAGGTTCACACAAGGACAACTTTCTTCAGGCAAGAGCTGCTTTCTCTCTCCCTCCCTCTTCTCCACTCTTCTCTCTCTTTTTCTTGCTCAGAGAACAGACTGCATTATACTGTCCCTTTAAATAAATCATAATGAGAATGCCAGTAAGATGAAATCTCTGCATTTGTCAGCTTTGTCTCATACACACATCCCCATGCAGGACAGTTCATACTGATGACAGGCAGTATCTGATTCAGAAAATTAGTAACACTGTTCATTTGCTTCTGCATGGATTGCTATGTAGGTGGCATTGATCCAAGGCAAGCTGAAAGACTAATGTTGCTGTGTGTGTGTGTGTTTTGTGTGCGTGCGTGCGTGGTATTATAGAAAAGAAATCAACAGAAAGTGAGGCTTTCCTGGCTCTGTGTCATTTGGATAGCCTGTCCTGAGACGGATGGGGCTGAGGGAGTGGAATCCTATTCGTCTGTTCTTTTGAAACAAATGACTTGTTATGTAACAAAATATTTGGGTATTGTTCAAATGTAGGGGCCGTTAATCCTTTTTTAATTCTTCCTCTTTTCAGCAGGTTTGAAAACTGGAAGACAGGCATCCATCCATTTTATGCTAACCAGACATTGCCCTGCTATCATCAATGGTTATGCAAGATACTCGGTGCAGTTTGGAGTTTGATGTTGTCTTACAGGCTGGACACTATATTTTGGGTACATGTATCAAAAACTCAGGCTGTGTGGCCTATATATTGATGTTAAAAGCATTAAAAAGGAAATAAGTGTGTGACTAATATCTTCACAGTGTAACATGAAACCAGTTCTGAACATTCAGCCACAAAAGTATAAATATAAGATAAAGTAAGGTAAATGTAGGAGAGTCTTGCTGAGAAAGAGAGGAAACCTGGAAAGCTGAGCAAGTAGACTTAGGCCATTTCCACACTAGACTGTTATAGTGCTATTATTCCATTTTCAACATCCTATGGAATCCTAGGGTTTGCAGTTTCGGGAGGGGCCTTTGAGGATCCATAGGATGTTGAAAGTGGAATAATAGCACTATAACAGTCTAGTGCAGAAAGGGCTTCAATAAATGAAAGAGACCTTAGTCATGTTGAGTGATGCTTGATAATAGGTAGTCAGCCCCCAAAGATAAGTAAAGTTGGTCCCTTATTGGTATAGAAGATAGAGATCAGCAGGTGCAATTTAAATAAGGATGTGTTGGCACTTAACAAACACCAGTAAACCTCATTTCTAATTGGCTGAGGACAAAAGACCAGTTAAAGTTTTGTTGATTGCCCATTGAAGACTCGTAGAAAGTCTAATATGGTTGGATGAGTTGTGACCTTGTACAAAAGACCAGGAAAACTTGTCACTAATTGGCCAATAACAAAAGACCAGTGAAGGGTTCTGCCTATAGTATAAAAGCTGGTCCAGAAAAAGAGAGAAGGAAAGCAGCCTGCAACTGTTTCTCCCAGACTGTACCTACAGCTGTTTCTAACAGCTGTCCTGTCTGCAGTGCTGTTCCTGGCTGAATGCCATACCAGGCCTAACAGGTTGGTATGACAGAGAAAGGGAAAGAGCCTCCCCTCTAGATATCAAATAGACTATGGCCATTTCCACACTTGACTGTTATAGTGCTATTATTCTACTTTCAACATCCTATGGAATCCTCAAAGGCCCCTCCCTAAATTGCAAACCCCAGGATTCCATAGGATGTTGAAAGTGAAATAATAGCGCTATAACAGTCTAGTATGGAAATGGATTACATAATATATATATATATATTTCTTGTCTAGTTAGATAAGTGCCCGTTACAGAGATTACAGATACCTGTCCTTTTTAATATATAGATACATGCACAGAGATGCCTATAGAAATGAAGAATTCATGTATGGATGGTTTGAAATGAAAGATATATGTGTAGACTAAGAAGTCTATGATCCTTCCCAAAGGAGTTAGAGTATGTGTGTGTGTGTGTGTGTACATGTGTATGTTAATGATTTGCTAACGTAAATAAGCAACTTAAAATATTACAAAACTGTATGTTTATCTCCCCAAGCCAAAGTGCAGAGCACAACTAATATCACAGGAAGAAATAGTCAAAGGATTTCAATCAGTTGTGTTCATTAACAAACACAAGTAAGTCTTGAGCAAAATGTAGAAATGTATCCTCCCTTCCCAAGAAGAATCCTCCCCCCGCCCAAGCTTCTAGGCAGGCAGACAACCATTTAAAGAGTCTTCAGCTTCCTTTTCCAATGGAAACTCAACACCCCGTGGCTCTTGGAGGCCACTGGGAATTATCAGGCATCATTGGCCAATTTTGTGTGGAGTTCTGTTTTATGTATTTATTCACAAAGTTATATGCTTCTGCATACCTGGAGAAGGCACACCAAGTATCCAGAAATTACTGTCTTATTTGTAGATGGCTCTGAGTGTTGTTTTTTTTTTTCAAGGTGATAAGCACTTGACCACCAGAATTTCGTACTTGTATTGTTGTGAGCACCCCATCTCCCCAAGCTGTGAGAAGTTCCAGAGATTGCCACACTTTAGAAAGAGTTAACCGGAGCCTTGTGTTTTGTAACATTTGGTTGATATACAACTATACAGTTTGGTCATAGGTAGAAGTACACAGTTTTAAAACAGCCAAAGACTGCAGCTCTCTCCTCTGATCTCTGCTGTTGCTTACTGAGTCACAAAACTAAATTCTGTGTCCCTTATTCATTGTTCCTCTCAGTGGTGGAGCTTGGCATGTATGGAGGTGGAACAGGAGGGGGCAGGGCTACAGCATGAGGGGCATGGCCACTGTGCATGGGGGCATGGCTGCAGTGTGTGGGGGTGTGGCCAGGGAGCATGAGGGTGTGGCTACAGGTCAAAATGCCCCCAAGACGTTGCCATCTGGGGCGAACTGCCCCCCTACCCCCCCATCCCTACACAACTGGTTCATCTCACATAAGTATTCAGTGGTGGGTGAGTCATCTCCAACCCAGACCATCACTTAATCTTCTTGGGCCATTTTAGCTCCCATGGTAGGGGACTGCTTGCAGCTTTAGATAACAAGATAATTTTTATTTGATTTATTTTACGTATTACATTTTTATCCCACCTTTCTGCTAGAACATAGTATTTAAGACTGCTAGCAAGCATACATGAAAAGAGTGAACAATAAAATAATTCAGATCACCACAGTAATCAATAACCATGAAATCTTGCTGCTTGAAAAGGTCACATATGTTTTTCCACTCCTTCCTAAGTGCATGGAAAGTAGGAAATGATAATTCTGAGGGGAGTGCCCTCTCGCTCTGCAAGCAACATAAAAGAAAGTAGCCTTCCCATTAGTCTGTTAAAGAGTAACTCTCCCTCTCTCCTCTCTCTCTCTCTGTGCATATGTGTATGTTTAAATAAATATCTAGATAGACAGACAATACACATACACAATGATTGGCAGTGGCTATAAATACAGACTAGACAGCCATTAAGCATAAGGAACTTAAATAAAGCTTAAACTTTCAAGGGCTTTTGTGGTGGAAAGGGAAACGGCTATATTACAAATTTATACTGAGCTCAAATAAATGATGCATGGGCACTGAGTGTCCTTGCTGTTATTCCTGTCAAGTTAGCTTCAGCTTTGAACACCACACTTCAAATGAGCCAGTTCTCTATCAGTCAGCTTCCTTCACTGTCCAGCTTTCATAACCAAACACAGAAATCAGAAATATGGCATAGATAATCTTGGCTTTGGCATTCAATGATATATCTTTACACTTGAGGAGCTTATCTAGTTCCTCCCTAGGGGCCTTTCAAGTCCTAGTCTTCTTCTGATTTTTTTATTATAGTCTTCATTTTGATTAATAACTGATCCAAAGTATAGTTGATCTATGGCTATAGGAATATTTTAACTTTATTTCACTCACTATGGATTGCTTCACACATACATATAAAGTGGGCCTTCTTTACCTGCAACCTCTGGATCTGCAATTTTGAGTGACTGCGGAGTGTCACATCCTTAACTTAAAATGGTGACGATATGAATGCAGTGAAGTGTCCATGCACATGTTGCTGCCATTGAATATAATGTTACACAAATATTTGTGATGTCCAGTATTTACAGAGGTTTCTGGAATGGAACTTCTGCATATACTGTTACAGCACCATGCACTCCTCATAATTGCCATGGTTTAATTGGCAAATAATATTAGATTGGCACCATATTAATCGGCATTGATAAAAATGATATCTGAAGTGACAGCAAGGTCATGCTGAAAGAGGCAAATTACTGACTACAAATGTGACATGGCAAGCAAGGTCAGCCCCACCTACCTCTTAGGCAAGAGACCCAGTCAATTTGGGACAATAGGGCAGCCACTGTGAATACAATAGGCATGAAACATCAAGCTGGACTCTCAGAGCTGAAATAGGGGAGTTCCCACCAAATTGTGATTATCTTAACCCTGGTCCCTGTACACTTGGATGTTTCCGTATTGTCTCCCCACCTCTTCACAATACTCCATCCAGACTTCATTGTTTGTGTTGCAACTCTCATTGTCCATTTAACTGGGAGTGCAAGTCAAAATCATACCCATAGAATGTTTTTCAGGTACAAATATCCCTGATTTTAGACTGCTCAGTGCAGGCTCTTGCCATTTTGAACACCACTCTGTCCACTCCATTCCTGAATGAGAACGATCCTTAGGTTTTTGCCTAAACTAGATCGCTGCTTTCTCTTCTTCTCTCTGGACTGTTAAATATCATCCAAATCCCTCAGTGTGTGAGTGTTTGAGCTTTTTGCACGCTTGTGTGAATCTTGTTAATAAAACACATTTTTAGTTATATTTCTACTTTCTCACTGGTTCTTTCCTGTGTGAGCCTGTAAATATCAGAAGTCAAGATCTTGCTAAGTTGCCCCCCTCTCACAAGCCTCCTATTTTTGAGCTAATTATTTCCTATCTTTGAATGGAGATATTGGTACTGCACGGTTTGGGGTAACAATACAGAGGGCCCACTGTATTCACATATATGCATGCTGTAAAACAATGAACGAGAGCTCATGTGGTACTCTACATTACTAATAACTTGTCTATTTCTGATTAGCTTAGGCATCTTACTGTTCCACCTTTGGCTGTTACTCCAGCAATTAAAACAAAACAGACAAAATCTCCATGTTGCTGCTTTCTTTTTAATTCTTAGGAAAATATATGCAACCTTTCTCAAAATATGTCCCAATATTTCTGTCCATACCACGCGTATTTCTTGCATTTTCTGATTCCACAGCAACAGAATGGAAGGAAAGAAGATGTAGCCTTACATAACTTTGTGTTAAGCGACAACAGGAAACAAATTGTTAAGAGGAAAGGAAAAGGAAAGGAAAGTGTTTTGACCGTAACAAATTGGCCTTTGCTACAGAGTGTCACAAGAAATTACTCTTAAAACAAACCAACAAAAAAAATTTACCCATGAAAAACAGAAACCAAGGGAAACACACAGACTGCATGACAGGAAATCCATTAAAGCAATTGGCATTCATTCTGCTAAAGCTCCAAGATTTATAATAGATGTGAAAGAGATGCAGTAAGTTTCAGGGAAAAGGTGACAGAAGCTGTGAAAAAAATCATAGCTCTTAGTGACACCAAGCCTTGGATTTGTACCCTCTGTTCCCATGTGAATCCATTTCCCCACAACTGCTTTTGTATATTTTTCACTTTGTTTCTGTTGTTTCTGTTTTACCTTGTGAAAAAGAATACTGTATCACTTCAAGTTTGTTTAAACTTGCATGCTTGCTTGAAATCATCACTTTGCATAACATTTGTTATCTTGATTTCTGGGGTCCCTTGGGGGACACCTCAATGTGCTCCACATGATGGGGAATGGAAACTAGCTAAAGCATGAGCAATAGCAATGTGAGAGGCAGGGTAACCTAGCGGGGTCTTTTTACCCAGTTTTTACGGGGTCAGGCCAAGCCAAAAACCAAACGAAAATGTCCAATAAATGATTTTATTGAATGAAAGTCTCACACACCAATGCACTCACTCACACACTCACACAAGACCTATTAAGAAGCAAAAGAGAGGAAACTGGATAGGGGAATATTGAAGGGGTTGTAGCTGGGGTAACATTGCACCTTTTCCTGAAGTCCTTGGTCCGGCAGAAACAGCGGAGAAGTGGGGCTCAGCATGGAGAAGGCTGAGGGGATTACTCAACAGACGGAGCAACGGTCTGCTGGGATGACCAGGAGTGATCCAAAGAAATGCTCAAAAACTGGGACTATTTGTAGGGGAAAAAGTATCTGGAGGGCTAATCCTTTCCCGGGGAGAACAATGGGTGTTACAATGAGAAAGAAGCTCCATGATGGTAACTTCCTTTGTGTGATGAGATTACAAGGTGTTGCCAAAGTCTTAAGATCTTCGGCTGCATTGGGTTGTGGTGTGATTTCATGTAAATGGTCCTCACCTGATAGGATATTTGCTCAACTTGGGGCAAACGTGCTAATCCCCTCAAGTCTGCTTCTCAGGGGCTGAGGACCCTTTGTTTATTGTGGGTTTTTCCAGCTTGAGGTCTCCTGAGGCAATGTGACTGGGGATTTTACTGGCCTGCCCTGGTTTTCGATCGTTAGATCATGGCTGCCTACATGCTCATCCGGGTGACCTCTCAGGCACATGGAATCATATTTAATATCAAAATTGTAGACGCCGGGATAGGGTTTTTCCAGTGGAGTAACACATTATTTTATAATCGTGACATAATGTAAGCCAGCTTTCAACAATGCCATTTTTATGAGGGAGGGGCTGCCATTCTACACTTTCTGTATAATTAGATGATGATGATGATAGAATCATAGAATCATTAAAAATTAAATTATGAGATTTTAAAAAGGACCTTGAATTTTCAAAACACACACACATCAAAAAAAGAAGTTACTTAATACAATGTAGCAACTACAGTCATTGACTCCCATGAAATATCAGACCTTTACTGGAAATTCCTCCTCTTCAGCCTAGTTTTTGAGTATTACAATGGGAGGGAGTTTGGAAAAAATTAAATGAACCAGTACTGATTCAAAATATAATTTGTTTTTAAAATGGCAGAAATTTATAAAACAGAAGTGCCTTATCACATGTGATGGTATCACCAGCACCACTCTTGTTATCTGCATACATCCAATTACTTTGTGAGAACTGCCAATTGTTGATCCTCACTGTGATGTATGTATACACATAGAGAAACACTAACATATAAATCAACATACCATAACAGATGTGGTGATCTACAAACTGAGCACCCTTTGTGTGGTTTCCTATTGAAACTCCTTTCTTTGCAGATAAAAATAGAAGATATGAGGCAGCTATAAATCTATCACAGACAGAAAGACAAGAAGAAAGATCTAGCAACCTAAGTGCAGTTGAGGTTTTGGGCAATTTCCTGTTCCAGCCATAACTCATTTTGCTGAGTCAAATGCCAGTTCAGAGGACAGACCACATTCTGAATGTAACTTTATGGGTGACATCAGGAGGCAGGGTTCAAAAATTCCAATGTGGAGGCCATCCAGAGTCCTATAGCACCTTCTTATTCTGCACTAATCACAGCACAATCCTAGTATATTATTTGTTGTTGCTGCTGTGTGCCTTCAGGACATTTCTGACTTATGGTGACCCTAATATGAACCTATCATGGGGTTTTCTTGTCAAGATTTGTTCAGAGGGGTTTTGCCTTTGCTTTCTTCTGAAGTTGACAGAGTATGAGTGGCCTTAGGCCACTAAGTACGTTTCCATGGCCAAATGGGAATTCAAACCCTGATCTCCCCATGTCCTACTCCAATATCCAAACAACTACAGCATGCTGGCTCTTATTAAATTCAGGATTATTTACAAATGAGCCCTATTCCAGATTGGCCAAACACTTTGGGATTTGGTTGGAGTTGTAGCTATACTTATCAGAATTTTTTAAAAATATCCATACGACATACCTCTTGCCCCAGACCGTTTTTTGTAAATTTCTGAGATTGGCCATGACTTTTTGAACCCAGAGGAAAGATGGGTTTTTTCCCCTTTTTTCTTTTTCTTCTCTCAGGAGTTTCTGGTACAGCAGGAATCCTATGTCTATATTCATTGTCTAGACTCTTTTTGTATTTCTGGGTAGTTCCACTTATGATGTATTGACTAAGGGTGACTTTTGCCATTGATGTTTCTTCTGACCTTCCTTCCTTCATTACATTTCCAGATACCCAGCTGAACACTCTGCATTCTGCAGTTTTCACAGTGTGTGTGTGTGTGTGTATATTTGTATTATTTTTCTACAATGATAGCACTACAGTGTATAAGACTTTTCCTTTATGACATTTTTGTGCTATGGCTGTAAAAAATATTGTAACATAAATACGTGATACGAGTAACATGGATAGGAAAGAGGAGGGTGTTGAATTCATGGAAGGAATGATGGAGAAGGAAGGAAACTGCATCCCCACCACAGTTAGCTATCTGTCTGCCTCTCTGAATCCATGCTGTAACATCCCTTGTGATAATTTACCCACAGTTGCCATTGTTGTGCAATGGCTGTATGCTCTGTGCCCAAACAAAATAAGCAACAAGCTTATCTTACCAACACTTCATTATAACTTTCTCAAACAATTAGATTAAGTTACTTTTTCCTGTCTTCTTTTCCTGTTGTTCATTTTCCAACAAATGGTTTGTAACAGAACACAAAAACCTTGTTTTGACTGTTAGAAATCAAGAATGAAAGGATATAAAGAATTTGCCCAAAGTGAAATTATATAAAAGACTTTTGGTCAGATAAAATGATAAATTTAGAGAATTGATCTGAAACCTATAGAAGAGATCTGAGTTATTTGCCTTGTGTTCTATTGAAAAGAGGACCTTTCATACTATATAACTATAGCACTATGATTCCATTTCAGCTATTATGGCTCCAGACTACGGAAATCTGTTTGCACTATGGCTCTCTAGCTGAGAATTCCAAATACTCCTCCCTAAGCTATGAATACCAGGATTCCATAGAATGGAACCATGGCATTTACAATAGAATCATAGAGCTAAGACTGTATAATTTGAAAGGGCCCCTGACAAATGATTAACTATCTTTTTTTACTTGGGGGAGATGGTCTATGGTCCAAACAGCAAGATAGTTTGCTTCAACATGTTGTGAGGTGCCCATTCCTTGCTTAGACCATGAGCCACTGTGGAGAAGCATGTATCCAACTCAATATCATGGATGAGAACTATGCAGTGTTCCAGGCCATTTCCACTCTACACTGTTATAGTGCTATTATTCCAGGTTCAACATCCTATGGAATCCTGGGGTTTGCAGTTATGGGAGGGGCCAGAGGCCAGAATTCCATAGGATGTTGAAAGTGGAATAATAGCACAATAACAGTGTAGTGTGGAAAGGCCCTCAGACATACCTGTCCTCTGTCCTAACCAGCATAGCAAATAGTGGGGAATGCCAGGAGCTGTAGTCCAATAACACTTGGAGAATTATATAATTAACACCCCTCTCTCCCCCTTCTATCTGCTACAATGTAGAATTAGATATTTGTTTCTTTAACTCAGAAGTGAGGGCCCATCCTTCCCTGGCCTATACTGGAACAGTTATTTAAAATAAAAAGCTGTAAGCCGAGAAAATTCTGGAGCACTTTTGTGTTTTCAAACAGTTCATGCATGCATCCTTCTTCACGCTTGATGACACACAAGGATTATGTATTCCACTAGGGTTTAAACCTGAATACAAAATGAGATAACAATTTCTTTGACTTCATTTGAACACTAGTTCCTTCAGCTTTTGTGGTAAACCATGGTTAACCTTCACAGTTTGTTGTCTCTCTGTGTTGCGACAGACCTGCTGCTAGTAGAGATAAAACTGCCAGAAGTTTGCTGATGTAGACCCATCACAGACGGCGTACATTCTTACACTGACTTTCAGGGAAGGACCGATGAGGACTGCCATAGTGGGTCCCTGCATGCCAAGATTTACCATTACATCACTGACACTCCACAATTGCAGTTTGACACCACTTTAACTAGCATGGCTATATCCTATGGAATCCTTGGATCTGTAATCTGTTAAGGAGCTTAGAATCCACTGAATTGCATCAGTATGTTCTCCTGAAAAATAATCCTAACATCATGCCAAACTATAAATCTCAGTATATCAAAATGCTGTAACTGTGCAGTATGTATATACAACTACTCTGTTGCTTCAATTCTGTACTTTATAGAAGCTTCTTCCATTTAATTTCTTTGGTGTCTGTTTACACCTTGGCTAATATATTGGGTCAGGGAGGTGGAAGGTTTCAAGAGTGATACCATTGCCCTGTGCTACCCTAAGAGAGGTGGGAGATGTTGGGGTCCATCCACAATGCCTTACAATTTGGGGGAATTACAGCTTAAAGGAGGTCTGCAACAGGAGGGTAACAGCAGGATCTTTTCACCTATATATATATACCAGTATTGACTGTAGAGAGGACTCCAGTTAAAGTTAAACTAAGTATTCTATTTGAATTGACAAACACACAAGAAATCAGACTCTCTTAAGAACCATACAAGGCTATCAGAAAGTGAGGGAAGAAAAGTTGGATAGGGAGAGATTGGGTGGAAAGGGTAATGGCTACTAGACCTGAAGAAGGAGTTACAGCGGAAGGACTCAGACAGTTTCTGAGGGAAGCATGGAGGAACAACAGTCTGGGGCAGTATGTACTATGTACTAGGATCGGTTAGGGTTGAAACTAGGGTTTTTATACCCTGTTTCACACCCTGAAAGGGTGTGTTGACAAAGTCATAATGGTTTTCTCATGGGACTGACTGGAATGGGCTGACTGCTTAACTCCAGAGTCAAAACACTGATGGGACTCATGACAATCTCGTAATGTTAGCTCAGGTAGGGTGTTTAAGGAAGATCTCCGTAGGGCAAGATTGAGGGATGGTCTCTGATTGCTCAGCGTTCTGTGGAGTTTGTCTTTCATTGTATTAAAAAATGCCAAGAGCCTGAAGCAGTGAAATGATTAGCACAAACCCATCGGTGTCAGGTTTTCCGCATAATCCTATCTGAACTTTCATAACCCTGAACACACTTCCAGCCAGTGTAAACTGAACACATTCTCTGGCCAGCGTGACCACAATTGTGTTCTCCAATCATTAATAGGTTAAATTTATGAAATCATGTATCTTATTGGAGAAGTGGTAGGTGTGGTAACACCTGCTTCTGATGGGCAAAGGTTCGCCAGGTTGAACAATCCAGCAAGCTGCTTCTTTCTTTGTTTAACAGAAGAAAGCAGTTGATTTCTTCAGTGGCATTGTTAGGAGTTCAGCAACGCTTAGCACTGAAGAACCCAGAATGCCTTGCAGTGGGACAGCAGTAATAGAGTTAGTTAGTTAGGGTGACCTGAAGTGTCCTCCCTCTCAGCTCTACCTTTCCTGATTCCCCTGTGATGTCAACTAATACTCTTAGAGATGTCTCTCTGCTCCTTCTCAAGACCCCTCCTATCTCTTCCCAGTCCTTCCTGACAATGCAGCTAGACCAGATAGTACCTAGTAACTTTCCTATCTTAATATGGAGTTCCTATAATAAAGCTTTAGTTTATTTTCCTTTCAGCCATGTATCTTACTACTTAATTAGCATCACTACTCCGCTGCAAATAGGCACTCTCTGACAGGCATCTGCAGAGATCCCAGTTTCTATTTGGCAATGGGAACAAGAATGACACACTTGTATGAAGAATGACAAACTTATATATGCTTGGCCCTAAAATCTTTGGGTGAGAATAATCAAGGAGTAACAAAATGCCACCATAAAGAAACATTTAAAACCCACAGCTTATTTTCTTTTTGAAAATCCACCATGGATGATCCTAGAAATCTTGATTGCTACATTGCTAAAGAGAATTGCAAGTATGATCCAGCAACACAGAATAATAGAGATGGAAGAGACCCCAAGGGCCATCGAGTCCAACCCCCTGCTATGCAGGAACACCCATCAAAGCATTCCCAACAGATGGCCATCCAGCCTCTGCTTAAAAACCTCCAAAGGAGGCTCCACCACACTCCCAGGCAGCAGATTCTGCTGCTGGACAGCTCTGACTGTCAGGAATTTCTTCCTGAGGTTCAAGTGGAATCTCCTTTCCTGCAGCTTGAATCCATTGCTCCTTGAATAATTGCAAAGCTAGTTGCAAAGCCCTCACCCACACTTCTGGGCCTGTTAAATGAAATGTTCTCTGCAGTGTTTGCCGAAGGACTTCATCATTGGGAGGGTGTTTCCCTTGTGGGTTCTGCTGTGTCCACCTGCCTTGCCACACTTCCAACTAGCACCTTTTGCTAGGAAGTTGCTGCTAATTTGGGACTATGAAGAGGTCTTTGTGCTATTTTTCAGCATGCTCTTTAATTACGATATCTGCTTGGGAGAGTTCCTCCGCCCCATCTTGCTTCTTTTACTTAACTGTTTCTTAGAGGCCATCAGGAGACCTTTAACGATGGGGATTGAGGGTACCCTTTCCTGGCTAGAGACATAGCAATATGAGGGTCTCTTTTTTTAACCTGAGAGTGGGCTATCTGAAGTGGTTTTGGGTTACCTGTCCCTCTTTTGATGTAAATTTGCTATGGGCAAGCTTTCCACCCATTAGGTCTTTGAATGCAAACTATTTATTCAGCGGGCTGTGTAATGTTGTTGTTGTGTGCCTTGAAGTCATGTCTGACTTATGGCAACCCTAAGGCAAACTTATCACAGGATTTTCTTGGCAAGATTTGTTGAGAGATGGTTTGCCTTTGCGCAAGTATAATATTGGCAGTTGATATGGCTAATGGACCTGTTAAGATGTGTTATTTCAATTTTTTAAATGATTTAAAATACTAATAACTGAGTTAACGTTATGATGTAACTGTAATTGTAGCTTCTGTATTCTGTTGTTTTTGTCAACTACCGATAAATTAGGTATGGCACAAATCTAGTCGCTAAGGCCAACTAGAGCAGGCCTATTGAATAACAGAATTTACCTAACTGTTCCTTTACGATTCAGCAGCTGATTTAATGCAGGTGTGAAAATCACATTACCCTCCAGATACTGTTTGGACTGCCAGTCCCAGCAGCCTCAGCAGCAGCAGCAAATAATGCAGGGCGTTACAGTCCAGCAACACCTGGAGGGTGGCACGATTCCCACTCGCCTCGTAATTGGCTTGAAGCCTGTGACTGTGACGTCCTTGCCCTCAGGCCTATGACTTCGGTCCACAGCGGCAGAGCTACCCGTTGTCTTTGCCCTGTTGTCTCCCTTCAGTGTGATCTTCTCTGCTGCACTTGCCAGGATTAGCTGGCAAAGCCCGCAAGTTCTTCAAGTGGGCTGGTTTTCAAAAACTTTCCTGAAAGGAAAAGGGGGGAAAAAAGGTCTCACGTCAGCCTGAGTCACTCCTTGCTGCTGCCCAAACAGCAGGAGAGGAAGCGCGCCCTGTCTCCAAACGGAGCGGCGCCGCTTCAGACTGAAAGGAAGCTCTGCGGACCGCTAAACACCCACGGCCTTGAGCAACCGAGCCCGGTCCAAGGCGGGACTGGGCTCCCTCTGCCAAGTCAGCGACTGGCCTCGTCCCGCCAGCCGGGAGGGGAAACCCCGCGCTCGCCTCCCTCCTCCTCTTCCCTCCTTGCTCTCCTGAAAACCCGGCCGCAGCCCGTCAGCCGAGACAGCGGGGCTGCTTCCCGGGCTCAAACGGTACCGGCTGAGAGGCAGCCTCGTTCTTCGGCCCAGGCATCCCACCCGCCCGGCCCGCCCACCCGCTCCCTCTCCCGCCCGGCAGAAGAGGAAGGACGAGAGCAGCGCTCGGCACCCTCCGCGCCATGGACTCGGCCGCCGAGACCCACGAGCTGAACGGCCTGACGCCGGGGAGCGGCAACGGCGACGCGACGCCGCTTCCTCCTGACCAGGTAGGTCGGAAGGGACGGCGGGGAGACCCGAGGCGGGCAAAGCGCACGCGTGGAGAGGCGCGCCGGCCCCTCAGTTGTGGCTCGTCTGAGCCCTTTCGCGCCTCGGCAGCGCCCGCGGCCAAATGGGTTTCCCAGGGAAGGAAGCAGCCCGGCGAAGGCGAGCGCCGAAGGCCTGGGGCGACGCATTCAGGGCGCCTCCCGCCGCTGGACGTGGCTTTCGGGGGCGGCTCTGAAGGGCCTTTTTTGGCCCCGGGCAGTCAGGTGCTCAAAGGTCCGCTTTTCCAGGTAGCTCGGAGAGCCGGGGGCCCCCGCGGATGGCGCGAAGAATTTTTTATTATTATTTTTTGGCGCGTGGGGGTGCTTTCCTGTGGTGTTTGGAAAAGTCATTCCTTTCGTGCCGGCCTGGCTGCTTCGGGGCGGGGATTCCCGCAAATCCTCTCAAGTGTGGGCTTTGTTTGGAATCCTTCCACGAAAAGGCTGGATGTAAACAGGAGGGAAAGATTCTGCGGGAAAGGAGCCTGAGGACATCCATCTGTACCGATCTAGATGTCGATGTTAGCCTGCCCTGTTACTTTTGTTCAACCTCCTTGAAGCTGTTCACATGTTTTCACTTGTACGTAAATTCAGCAGTCAGTGCAGTAATTAATTTCAGTGCAAAATGATAGTGTGGGGCATCCATTCTTACACTGTTATTTTGCTTCTTTGCAATACTTCACCCATTGCTCATGGCCTATTCATTCTAGGGCAGTACTATATGGGTATAGTGGTAGGAACAAGGATGGCATAGTGGTCTGAGTGCTGGACTAGGATTCTGGGAGACCAGGGTTCAGATCCCTGTTCAGCCATGGAAACCTACTGGTCAACTTTGGACAGGTCAGACACTGTCATAAGAAAGCACTGGCAAGAGATCCTTTGAATAAATCTTATCAAGAAGACCCTACGATACGATTGCCCTAAGTTGGAGATGATGTGAAGATACAGCACAACAACAATGTACACCCAGATTGCAAGAACCTCTCTATTGTGATCAATTCCTGATTTGTACTTCTAAATCTAGAGGATAGGTGGGCAATTTGTAGCCCTGCAGATGATGGATAGCAATTCCAAACTTCCCTCATCAATGGCTGTGCTGGATTTGCAGCCGAAGAGTATCTGGAAGGCCACACAATTCTTGCTCCTCACAAGTAGATGACAGTACTGAAGCCAATACTTTTACACAGTTTTCCTCCAGAAGCAGATTTGAGGCCAAGGAGTGAGTGATAGGGTGAGACCTATCATTATGTTCTAGCACAGCAGCAAACAGGCCCAAGAGAACACCCTAAGCAGAAAAATGATTTATTGGATTCCCTTCCTTCATGTTCTTGGCCTTGCTTTAAAACAAGTTGAAAAGTCATCTGAATTGCTCCCATTTCTCCATCTTTTCCCTTTCCCATGAAATAGTTGTCAGTAAATGTATTTGCCTTTTACTATCAATTTTATTCTATTCTATTATTCTATATTTTATTCTGTTTCAAAGTTTCAGAATAGTATTACAGACAGGGAGATAAAAACAAGATTCAGAATTGGAAAATAGACCAGACCTGGAGGAATTCTTCTCTGGTTGAAAGATGAAAGAAGAGTGGTCACAGGACATAATAGCAAATCACTTTGAGGGGGCATATGGGGGAACTTGTCTATCCACTGGTCTATCTTAAAGAGGGAGTTGTAGGAAAACCAGTTCCTGTCCAAGGTTTTCATGTACTTTTAATTGTTCAGTTTATCAGAAAATGACTGTAAATACTTAATAGAGTGAATTTATTAATCATATTTAGAGACTGATTTCAGTGTATCTGTTCAAAATATCACTAAACCTGGATACAGTCTACAAATCAAGAGTATATTACAGTTCTTTGAAATACCATGGATAAAGATAATGCAAACATGTGCTCAGCTGTGGCTGGTGGCTTCTGTGTTCCTAGACAATTGGCTCTGGCTATTACTCTGAAGCTATTCAAAGTGCTTTCTGCATGCACCCAAATAGGTTAGACACTGTGGATAGCTCCTTTAAAGTCTGGACTAAAAATTATAGTGGATTCACTGGCACACTAGCATTAATGTGATCGGGTACCACTGGTTGTGAATTGGTGGTACACTCCATGACTTGATACTGTTTGTACTGCATTGCCTGTTTGGTTTTGATCTTTGCGCAAAACTTTGTGCTGCAGGTATTATCTTCTCCCTTTTGTCAAACTTCCTTAGATCTAATTTCAGCTTCTTTCTTTTTCTGATATTGCAGGACAGGGAGTGGACAGATACATGCTCACTGCACCTGTTTGCCTAAGACAGGGAAAGCTTTCTGCTAATACTCACTGGGCCTCTAGGCCTGGCATTTGTTTCTAATCCAAGGGCTGAAAGTGGGACAACATGAAGTAAGAATCGATCCAGATATCATGACCCTACACAGATACTGCTTTGGGCTTACTAGCTAGCCCCTTCGCCTATGCCTTGGTGCATAGAAGACTTGGGAGAGAGGTGAAGATTTCTCTCATTTTTATCAAAGAACAGAAACAGTGAAAAAGTCACCTCTCTGAAATTCCTAGGCCCTCTGAGTATACTAGAGAGTTTTCTGGAAAGGTGGAGTTTCATCCTTTTCCTCTGCTTTGGTTTGGAGGAGTCTAAGAAATACTTGCCTTCTTGCAGTAATTCTTATCCAGACCTCAGCATGAGAGATCTTTGGGGAACAGGAATATGTGCGGCTGGATCTCCTTCTTCGGGAAAGAGGAGCACAGATGAGGAGAAAAGTCCCTGGTTTTCTTCCTGGTGAGCAGATTTTGATCACCTGTCAGCCAGTACAGAATGTATTTCAGTTACATTTGAATGACCGCAGAGCAACTTAGCAACTCAGAAGACTCTTTCATTCAGAACAGATCTCTCTTTGTCTAGAAATTAAGCATGAATCTGTTATTGAGGGAAATTGCCAGTGGTTTGGGAGGAAGAAGCTACTGAGTGATGAAAAGCCTCTAATTTTTGAGTGGTTTGTCAACTCCCATTTTTGGGATAAATATGATCAAGCCTGTAGTTTACTTCAAGCAGCTTCCAGTAGTAAAAATTTCTTCAGTATGGTTCAATTTGGTTTCTGGCCTAGCTATGGAAGTGAGGCTCCTTTGTTTGCTCTCTGGAATGAGCAAATGTCTGGAAGTTGGGTGCGGCAGTAAAATCAAATTGATTTTCAGCAGCCCTCAGAATGTTTTATTAAATAGAACACCACAATATTCTGTTGGAGAACCCAAGATATCTACCAGGTTAGAAGACTGCTTTTAAGTGGTTTCACTCCTTCCTAACATGCACACAGTTGTTCTAGTCTTAGTAATTCTCCAAAAGAAACTCACCTGTCTTTTCAGATTTTTTAAAAGAACATCTGTATGAAGCTGTTGCAAAATATTATGTTTTTTTAAAAAAAATTATTAAAATTTTCAATGAAAAACAATTTTAAAAACCCTTCCTGCTTCCAGACATCAATTTTCCCAGTTGAATCTGAGTTTAACATTTCATTCCATATAAACATTCAGTTCCATACATTATCTCTATTTTACAACAATCATAAACTATTACTTTTAGCTTATATTTTACTATTTACACCTCAATTTGTCTTCCTTCTTTCTCACAGCCTTCTTTCTTTTCCCCTATTTCATTCTTTTATCCAGTTCAATACCTCTTGCCATTCTCTTTCAAAGTCCTGGATTGGCTTATTTTAAAATATTATGTTTTTAAGTACATTTTTAACATAATAATAGAATCCAACTCTGTTTTTCTCAGGTCCAAACTGTTTCCAGCATGGCTGCCTCTGTTTTTCCAAACATCTTTATACATTTTGTTTGCTTTTTTGAAAAAGAAAACTGGTGATGTTCTACTTGTGGTTTAATTCTATCTCTGAAAGTTTTGCTATAGTCTCACTTTATTGCATACATACATTTGTACTCGTATTGGATAAACTCTGTTTGCCTAAGCAATTTGCATTGCTCATTCTGATTTCTGTGTAAATCTACTGCATGTTTTCATTTCCAAGGTTGTTGGGCAATTTCTGTTATTTTGAAGTGAAAGAAAGGCCAGTTCACCACAAAAAGAGAAGTAGTGTTCTCCGTGTATAATGTGGGAATATCCTCTCATAAGGTTTCTTGCAAATGTGGAATGATGCATTTGTGGGATTTCCCCAGGCAATATGTAACATGAGGCACCCCAACCCCACCATGACACTTGGTGATCTTGTGCGTGCAAACATTTCTTGGGACTGCACTATATGGTGGTTTTATCACCACAGCGTTCTGACTGTAAAGAACCATGGCTATTTTGGGCTGCCTAATATGTGTCCTTGTAATACAGAATAATAAAATAATAATAAATTTTTATTTGTTACCTGTATGCTCCCAAGGCTCAAGGTGAGGTACAACATAGATACAATTAAAAACAAATTGCAACTGAAATACCCTGAAACACAAAACCATTTGAAATACAAATATATCCTAATTAAAATATATCATAACTAAAAGTACAATTAAAAGTACAAATACAATTAAAAATACAATTAAAAGTATAACTAACCGTGCACTTTAAAATGGACTGGGTAGGCCTGCTGGAAGAGATAGGTCTTCAGCACTTTTTTGAATTTGGACAGCATATTTTGTTGTCAGATCTCTTCTGGCAGGTCATTCCACAGTCTAGGGACGGCCAACGAGAATGTCCTTTGGGTGACTGTTGCCAGTCTAGTCCTGGCCTGTTTAAGTAAGCGGTCCCCAGAGGACCTGCATGTATGGGGCAGTTTGTATGGGAAGAGGCAATCCTACAGGTAACTTGGACCCAAACCATGTAGGGCTTTAAAGGTAACAACCAACACTTTATACTTTGCTCAGAAACTAATTGGCAGCCAATGGAGTTATTTCGATATTGGTGTGATATGAAGCAGATGTGCTTTCGTTACAAACATAGGCAGGAAGCTGTCAGAGAAGATGAGTGGTCTGAAAACATCTGAGAAAGCCAGTCCCAAAGACATTTGCCTTCTTTTAGAAATGGATAATTTCCACTAATTGTGACATCTGGATATACAGTCTGTATAACAAGAACAAATAAGAAAAAAACAAAAAGACAGTTTCACTTTGAGGTGAAACATATCAAAAACCACCACCTTTTCTAAGGAGGAGAAATTAATATATGGAAATTTTTGATATTATACTTCAGATGCAGAACTAATTGAGTCAATGTACTTATCATACTTCTGACACTTAAGAAGTATTAAAATAATGCATTTCAAATCATTGTATAAACAAAAGTAGTTGCCACCAGTCTATTTCCACATAGAGATCTGAGTTCATCATCAAAATGGCTGAAACAAAAACATCCCTTTAATATCTATATCTAAATATCAATTACAGTAGCAGCTGTTGGCTACAGTGTCAGTGGGATGGCTAATCCATTCTGTGTTCTAGTCCAGACTTCAAAGGAACTGTCCAAGGCACTGAATTTATTTAGGAATTCGGTTGGCACCTTCAATAGCTCCTTTGTAGTTTGGACTAAAACCCAGAGCATATTTACAGTTGCATTGATACCAGCCACCAGTAATTACTGATTCTCTGAATTCAGCTTTTTGCCAAATGGCAGTATGTAGTTTACATCTTCAAACAGACAGTGTAGGTGTGAAGACAGGAGCTGGCCAAGCCTGGGCTGAGGGCAGCTAATACAGCTTAGGAAATACTGGCCCTTTTCGCAGCGCCGGTGCTTGCGCGACGGAGGAGGGCGGCTCGCGCAAGAAGCCTTCTCCGGGAGGCGGCCGCTTCCCCCTCCTTCCTTCCGCAGGCGAAGGAACGAGCGGGGAAGCGGCAGCCTCCCGGAGGCGGCGGCGGCTCGCGCGTCCGTCCATCCCCCCCCACGTGCGCGAGAAAGGAGCCTGTCCCCTCCATCCCCCCCGCGCACGCGCGAGAAAGGCGCTTGTCGCGTCCGCCCCCCACGCGCGCGCGAAGCAGGACGTGTCACGTCTGTCATGCTAGCGCCCCGCCCCGTCCCTTCCTTCCGCAGGGGCGGAGGGAAGGAAGCGCGACCCAGCCGGCTCCCGATGCTCCGCACAAGAGGTAAGTGCGCGTGGGCGCCGGGAGCGTTGCGCGAGCGCGGGTGATTTTCGCTTCGAAGCGAAAATCAAAAAACCCGTGCTCGCGCCGCTTCAGCCCCGTGAGCCCGGCGGAAGTGGGAGTGCGTCGTGCGGAGCGACGCTCCCACTCCCGCGAGGCTCACGGGGCTGTCGCGCGAGAAAAGGCCCGTGCGAAAAGGGCAACTGTTGCAGGGATGGGGGGAGGAAATGGTACAAAAATTGAGGCTTGTCTTGGTCAGAAGACACATAGGGAAAAGCTGACACAGAGGTAAGGAACAGATTTTGGAGAGATAGGAACAGATGGAATAGAGACAGGGGAGTTGGACAGAGGAAAGGACTGACTGTGACTTTGAGGAGCCATGGGAGATTTCTATAAATATGGAAAACAAAAGAATGTCCCACAGATTGGAAATGAGTAATATACATTACAGTCGCTAGGAAAGGGTACCTCAGGGATTACAATAACAAGACCATTGCATTAATTTCCCATGCAAGCAAAGTGATTCTCAGAATTCAACAGCAAAGAATTCTGCCATATATGGAGTAAGACATGCCAGATGTCCAAACTGGGTTCAGGAAAGGAATAGGCACTAGGGATCAGTTTGCAAACATATGTTGGATAATGGAGCATAGAAAGAATTTCAAAAGAAAATCAGCCCATGGTTCATAGATTATAGCAGAACTATTGCTTGTATAGATCATGAGAAACTAGGGACTGCTCTTAAAGAAATGAGTGTGCACCACAACATTTGATTGTCCTGATGTGTAACCTGTACGCAGTACAAGAGATGATTGTTAAGACAGAACATGGAGAAACAGAATGGTTTCTAATAGGCAAGAGTGGAAAGACTGTATTTTATCACTCTATCTGCTTAACTTGTACTCTGAACATATCATGTGTAAAATCGGATTAGACTTGAGGAAGAAGGAGTGAAAATTGGAGGAAAGAACATCAACAGTTTAAGATATGCAGATGACACTGTACTACTAGCAGAAAACAGCAAAGACTTGGAACGGTTACAAAAGAAAGTCAAGGAACAAAGTGCAAACATAGGGTTACAACTGAATATTAAGAAAACAAAAATAATGACCACAAATGATTTATATAACCTTAAAGCAGATGATGAAGTCATTGAAATAGTTGAAGATTCTCCATGCCATGGCTCAGTCATTAATCAGAATGGAAACTGCAGTCAAGAAATCAGAAACCATAGGATGTTGCAAGTGGAATAATAGCACTATGACAGTCTAGTGTGGAAGTGGCCTTAGAATTGTGGGGTTGTTTTTTTTTAATGCTTATAAGTTCTGTCCGCCCTCCTTCTAGCATTCTAGTGACATCCTTATGATGATTCTCTTCTCTTCAGGTGTGAAACAACTTCTAAAGCCTCATCAGAACTCAGACTTGTATGTTATGTAGAAGTAGCTGAAAGCCTTTTGATTTGGGCTACACATTTTGAGGACTACAGTCTTTGGATATTGTTTACAAAATATAGTTTATAAATTTTTCTAATTTTATACATCAGTGGTAAAGTTAAAATTTGTGGTGTTTTCATTTAAGTTACTGCTTTAAAATATCCTTGAACCTTGATAGGTAAAATGGATTAAATATCTAAATAAATTAAAGAAACTACACGCAAAAATGGCTTAGTTTTACATGTTTGCAGACCTGAAGGGGAGCAGTGGGGGTTTTAGTTAGATAAGAAATGCCTGCTTGAATAATGCTTGAATACCAAACTTATCATGCAGAATTAACCAATGAGGCCTACTAGCTAAGCTTCAGTTTTTGTTCTGTAAATCCTCATAAGGGAGCTGCATACAGTTCAGTGATTCTCAGTTGTATGAAAACAATCAGTAGCACAGCAGAAACAGAAAAGAGCTCCAATCCATAGTACAGGGAATAACTTGACTCTGAGCTAATTAGTCTGCAAGCCTGAAGACATTAGAAAATGCATGTGTGTCATAGTATTAATCCCATGACTCAAATCCTTGTTGATCTTCTCATCTCATCCAAATGGAGATCCGTGTGCAGGCAGGAATCCCTCTGCAATTTAATAGGCATGTCTGCAAGCCTCAGCAGGAATTCCGCAGGATATAACTTTTTGGAGTATCTTCCAAGAGAAATTCCTGAATAAATGAAGGCCTAGCTAGGTAGTTAAAAGGTCATACTTTGTGAAATTGCCTTCATATTGTAGCCATTCATCTTCACCAGAGTGATTTGTACCTGCACTTAAAAAAAAAATGGAAGTAGAAACACAATTATATAGGATTTGGGGCAAACTCTAGAAATTTCACTGGAGTCTTTTCCCCATTTCTTGATAGAACAGCTTCAGAAAGTCTAATTCCCCTATTTCTAATCAACAGATCTGAAATCTCTGAAAGTTTTTATATACAGATGTATGTACTTAAACAGTGTATTGAAATAAATTATTAATACATTAACTCCAATCCAAAGTAGATGGATTCAAATTTTCTAAGGGGATGGGGTCAACCTCTAGCATACCACTAAACTTAGCATTAAAGACATGCCTTTGGCGTGAGCAACCTGGCAGCTTGCCATTCTATTTTGTGAGGATTCAGAAGCAGGACCTGGGGTTGATCCATGTATTATCTTTGTAATGATGAAAGAACTGGAAATGGTGTCTATGGGACAGATTTTTCATTTGACATGTACTGCCAACCATTATATAATTATTTTGCTGTGTCACTACAAGCAGCCACAAGGTAATGCTGGCATAAGAACAGCTTGGATCTTGACTATTTTGAAGGAACATATTTTCAAATATAAGCCTGCCCAGGCTCTTTAGTGGAGGCCTTCTCTCAGTCCTACCACTTCAAAGGGTGTTTGGTGATGTTAGAGGGGGCCTTTTTGGTGGTTGCTCCCAGGCTGTGGAATTGTGGTTGGTTTTGTTCTTTTCTCTTCATGTGTACAGGTAAAGACATTTTCATTTAGCAAGGCTTTTTAGTGTGTAGGAGTGGTACTTTTTATTGATCTGATTTTAAAACACTTTTACAGCCAATAATGTTTTAATAGTGCTTAATTATATTTTAAGTGTTTTCTGCCTATATCGGCACTTGCTTTTATATTTTTTCAAAATCTTTGACTGTATTTTTTTACGTCTTGCCTTGAGTCTCAGTACTGGAGGAAGATGGAATAAAAACTAACTAAACAACTAGAATAATAAAAAGCTCCATGTTACATGGAAGAATCATAGCTGGTGTTTCATGTTACGGTGCTGTTCTGAACGGTTCATTATATGAAGGTCATTTACAACTTTGCCATTGTGGCGAAGAAGTTGTTCAGACAAGCGCTTAGGTTTTGTATAAACAGAGAAATCTTCATAGTGCCAACTTTACAGATTGGATTCTGTACAAGGCTGTAAACATTAGAAGATATTCTTTATCATCCTGGTCAAATCATTAATGAGATTCTTTAATGAATGAAAATGTCTTCATTTTAGATGTTAAATACTTCGGCACAGGCTTAGCAGCTTCTCTGATTCAAATTTTTAACAGGAGACTTAAGCACTGCAATAGAATGAAAATATCTACACTGAAAGTAGTTATTATTCTGGGAAGCAGTTCATTGTAACAATTAAATATGTGAGATTTCCATTTAAGTAAATGTTCTTATATTTTCCTTTGAGATTTAGCCTGAAGGAAACCAGTTCCTTTTTTACTTTAAATCCTTAACCAGGCTTTACCCAGGCACTCCAGCAAAGCTGGATTTAAATTGTGCAGTATGAAAGCCTTTGTTTGGGCCTTCAACTTAACTTGGCTTAGGTACAGCTAATTGATTTACAGATGGCCACTATTCTAATTCATCACTTACACAGTGGCATGGAACCACCTTCACCTTAAAAGAGTGATGTCATCCCAGCTTACATCCCAACACCATAAATTGACCTTAGCTCATGAACAACCAAAGTCAGCGGAAAGCTAATGAGAAGCAGGTTGGCATGACAGCAATTAAAAGTTATATTCCACCTAGTCACTGGTTAAATGAACAAGTCTCTCAGTGTAGTGTAGCTCAAAGGGCTCCACCTAACTGAAAGTAATAAACAAACAAGTTCCTCACTCCTTTTGCTTCTTTACCTACATTTTCCTGGCAAAAATATTTTGGAAAAAAACAGAGTGGCATTTCTGAATACTTAAAAAGTTGTGGAACTTAAGGGAGGGATGAGTTAAACTGAAATTCCTGCCTTCTCCACAAGCCCTTCAGTTTGTAACTTTTATTTGTACTTTTGGAAACAGCAATGACAGGAAAGCTCCTTTCTACACAGATTCTTGGTCACAGAACTAATCTTCTGAATGTAGCTCATATTCCCGCAAATAACTCCAGTGATTGCATTTCATTTATGTTATTGATGGATCAGGAGCTGATTTTCTGAGATTAAATGATTTTAATTCTATCCTCTTAGAAAATATGTTTGACAGGAACAGAGCGTAAGATGCTAAGCAGAACAATGCCCTCCTGCATGCCAGAATTAACATATCGTTTTAACATAATTCCACTTTTGAAACTTCAAGTAGAAGAACCTAATTAACAAGAAGACAACAAAGAGTCAGGCAACACAGAAGTAACAAAATAATTACTAAAGTTATTGTTTTCAAAAACATTATTAATGAGCAAACAGCATGAAACCACCGAAAGCATAACTGGTATTAAAGAGGACGTTTGCTTGCTAATCTTAGGCCATTTCCGCACTATACTGTTATAATCCTATTATTCCACTTTCAACCTCCTATGGAATCCTGGGGTTTGCAGTTTAGGGGGTGGCCTCAAAGGCTTCTCCCTAAACTGCAAACCCCAGGATTCCATAGAATGTTGATAGTGGAATAATAGCACTATAACAGTTTAGTGCAGAAATGGCCTTAGGTTTGTTAATATGGAATGTCAGCATACCATCCCTAATTATGGAATGGGGAAAAATTCCTGGCTGATGCAATGGAGATAAAGGGAAATACCATCCTTTCTGGAATATGTCACTCAAAGGCTGTCTGATCCCACTCCATACCCTTCCACTGCTGCTTAGGAAACTTGATGTAAGCAAATATACTAGAAATTAAACATTTTCTTGTTCAAGGGAGATATCAACCTATGTGCTGCCTCATTTCCCAAAATGCACATCTGTCTATGTGCAATTTCAGTTCCTTAAAAGAGCATTTCATTTGATGGTATGCCTCCTTATTCCATTTCAAATATTTGAATTTTCTATATGCAGCAGATATTTTCCTCTTGGAGATTGAGGTCTCTTTAAAAAAAAAAAACTGCTCTTGTTTACTCAATAATACATCAGAAACCACTATTTCTGTATTTTTAGTATAGATGATGTCACACTTATCTGTAGTCTTTATTTAAAGCCTGTTTATTCTGTCTCCTCAGCCAAGAAGCAGGAGCAACTCACATGTAATAAATAAAAACAAGGCCCAAAGACTGAAAGCAAAGTGAGAAGGAGATGGGGAGGAAAGAAGGGGAAAAATAAGCAGGGCAGGTACAACAGCTCTGCTTCCCATCTCATCTCCCTTTTTTGTAGCCTACTTGGAATGGTGGTAGTATACAAATGTTTTTCATAAAGTAAAATTTATTGTACTTATTTGCATTTTTCATTTGTTGCTTTTATTCTATATTTAGGGCTATATGATTTGTGGGTGTCTGCTATGCAACCCAGAAAATTTTTATTATAGGGAGGCAGAGCTTGGAAAAGTTACATGTTGAACTCCCAAACTCCAGCTGGTGGATTCTGGAAGCATAGTTCAAAACAAACAAATAAACAAACTCCCACAACTTTTCCCATCTCTTCAGGGAGGCATGTAAATATTATAAATACAATAAAGCAAAAAGATTTGATAAGAAGGGGGTGGAAATTGCAAAAAGAATAATGGCATACAGTAGTTTCCATCTCATTATGGCAAAAGCCATGTGGTGTAATATTCAAAGACACAAAATATGTTAATCTGGATCAGTGAGTGAAGCACTTCACTCTGTGCACCTGATAAAGTAGACTTAAATATCTACTAACTTCTTTCTCTCAGCCTCAAAGATGCTACAAGGTCTCTTTGCATGTGGTACAATGTTAAGGCACCAGAATAGGACTGGAGATATCCAAATGCCAATACCCATATAACCATGAAATCTACTGTGTGATCTTAAATCAACTAATCTACCTGGCAGGTAAACCTAAATAAGAATCTGTATGTTGCCATTAGCTGCTTGGGGATAAAAAGAAAGAAAGCCTCTTTACAAGGAAGAAGAAGAATGGTCCACATGATGCCTACCTGCACAAACACACACACACACTACACCTGTCCTTAAAGATGCTGGTGAACGCTGTTGAGCCCCCCCTTCCCTCAGTCTCTTCTGAGAGTATATACTGTGCCAAATGTAGCCAACCATTACCATGAAAATAGAGCTCATCTTCACCTCCATAAATACATAAGAACCCTGCTGGCTCAGGCCAGAGTTTTGATATTAAAATTGCAACTGCAGGCAAAGACTTTGGCAATTATATTAAGCCCAGCCTGTTTTTTAAAAAAAGTAATTACTTTCCTTCAGAGCCCTCTGGAACACTCCATATTTTGCTGGTCTTGTTTCCTAATTCATTATCTGATCAATAAATTGTCAAGCTTCACATAAAAATATATATATACCACTTTTTTCCTGTTGATTGTGTGATACTGACTGCTTTACTGTTTTGTAACTGGTTGAATAACATCCCCTTCCACAATGCAAGCTGCTGTGAACACCAAAGTATGACTCATACCATGTGATTTCTAAATACCTTCTTGATAAGCACAATACTCTTGCAGCACTACTAAAACCTATGCTGTGCTTTTAGTTTCAAATAATGTGGCAAGAAGGGAGAAGAGCAAACTGAATCAGTAAAGATGATGCCAAACTGATTTACACTGTCATCTCAATGGGAACATTAATACTACATTTTACCTTGTATGTTGCTACAATTTTACTCCCATGTCAACATGTCTCTCCACTTGGCATGATGACAAAGATAGATAACCAGTTTCCCTGATTATCTTACTGTGTTATTGCAGTAAATGGCTGTGCACATTCACCAAGACCTTGTTTATGGCAAGTAGGACTGATGACCCATTTCTCATGAGCTTCTACCATGGCAGAGGGAGGGAAACAACAGTGATCTAAAGCTGGGTGGGTGGTTGTGCAATGGTGAAGCCCACAATATCCTATGAAGAAACCTTCAGGTAATAGTACTATCTTGAAGAGGAAGAAGAAGCAGCAGCAGCAGCTTGATAATTTATTTCTACCACCCCTTCCCCATTTTACTGAAGGAAATAAGAAACCTAGCTACAGCTGTCTTATATAAAGTTCACGGGGAGGGGGAATAATCACTTTCGAGCAGAAGCATCTGGCCAACTTTGTGTCATTTGGCACCAACCCTCACACAGGAAGTCCAAAATCTAACCTGGTTTTAATTCCATACCATTGCAAGAACTCATTCACCATATTAATCATTAGCACACATGCAGAACCCAGACTATAATTTCTTTTAAATGGAAGGTTGAGACCTTGAGAAATAGAAAAGATGCCCTAAAATCAATTGCAGTTGCAAGGTAGGGGAAGTTGCTTTTGAGGGGGCTGACCACAGGATACTAGAAGTTGCAGTCCATAAAAAGAAACTTTTCCAGACACTACTGATGGACCCTTCTAGATCCTCCCAAACACCTTAACTTCCAACAGCTCAGATAGCAGCTTCCAAGAAGCACTTTTAGTTATTCAATAACCAGTGATTCAGTGGTTTCTGTTTAAGCTTGGCAAGCTTAGCAATGAATTGGAGTCAAACTGAGGAGGGTTTTTTGGGGGGGTGCAGTATTGATTTTTCTGATCAAGGTTTTTCAGTTAGGAGAAAAGTTTGAATAAATGAGGGGCCCATTCACATTACACAATTATAGCAATATAGTTCCATTATAACTGCCATGGTTCCATTCTGTGGAATCCTGGGATTAGCACTTTTGGGAGGGGCATTTAAAACACTTAGCCGGAGTATTCTATTGGCTCAACAAACTGCAAACTCCAGAATTTCATAAGATGGAACCATGGCAGTTAAAGTGGAACCATACTGTTATAATGGTGCAGTGTAAATGGGCTGAAGTTCAAAGAATCATAGAGTCGGAAGAAATCACAAGGGCCATCCAGTCCAACCTCGTGCTATGCAAGAACACACATCAAAGCACTCCCAACACAAGGCCAATAAGTCTCTTTTTAAAAACCTTCAAAGAATGAGGAGACTCCACCACACTCCAAGGCAGCCTATTCCACTGCCAGACAGCTCTGGCCGTCAGGAAGTTCTTCCTGAGGTTCAGGTGGAAAGTTCTCCTGCATGAATTTAGAAATGTTGGTTTTATTATCAGCTAGTATATTTACCTGGTGTTGCCCGAGATTTTATTTTCTCATAGATAATACTTTTTAGAAATAATTTAGGAATTACCTTACTTTACTTTAGGAATTAGATGCGGTTGAAATACACAGGTTTGCGATCCTGTGTCTCTAATTCCCCAAATTGTGTTGTCCAGTATCAGTAAATTTTCCCCATATTTTCCCATCCAATCTGTATCCAGATCTGTCAGCATACAGAAGTTTGGTTCAGCATACTGAGGCTTCCTTCTCTTCCTTCTTGCTACTAGGCCTCGTCTCCATAGCAACCAGCCTGAGGCCCAAGAGCTCTCTGGCTGACAATTCTAAAGCCCCCTCCCTAAACTGCCAACTCCAGGAATTCCATAGAATCTTCACAGCCTTTGCCTGACACAGACAGACTCACAAACCTTGACTTGTATATATTAGATATAGAAGTTTGCTGCTGTTTCATTATATATTTTTTCTTCTTAGTAACTGGAAAGATATTTCTCATAGAATATATTTATTAGTCATGATTTTTTTTTAAGTTTGAAAGGATCTGTGTAAACATCTGATGTCTAGTACCTGAAATAGCAAAGAAATGTGAAGTCCTGATGGTTTGATCTGTGTTTTCAAAGGTATGATTACGGGGTGTATTATACTGCCAAAGAAAAGAAAAACCCAACCCTTTCCCCACAGTAGAAATTCCAGCCTAAGTAAATAGTTGCAAGTTAAAAAAACATCCCTGAGGTACACAATTTAAATACTACCTATACTTTCCAGATATTTTAAAATTGGTTTCCACATGAAAAGCATAATCTGAAAACCAGGAAAATACTTTGTGGAAAAGAAAAGCATTCTATAAAAATAAAAGTAAAACTGATTTTATATACTTAACACTGGTGTGTGCCAGAGTTCTTCTGGCACTGGCATTGATATCAAGAAACAAAGATGCAGTTTGGATCAGGATCACGTTAGTCAGGCAATCTGAGTAACTGCATTGGAAAGATAAATAAATAGGGAGGGTTCTGGAGGAGTATAGCCACACACAAACACATGCCGTGTTGGGTGTCAAAACTCTTCTCCATATCTTCCAGTCATAGTGCTTCTGAGGCCTTTATGGAGCATGAGTGGGGTAGTGAGAGAACTGGGATTATATGTCCTGTCCCTGGTTCATGAATTCATTTGAAATTAAATGAGATACTAGTCACATACCACTCTTGTGTGTGGAGGTCTGTCTCCAT
This sequence comes from Ctenosaura bakeri, assembly GCA_948474755.1. Lineage (NCBI taxonomy): Eukaryota > Metazoa > Chordata > Lepidosauria > Squamata > Iguanidae > Ctenosaura > Ctenosaura bakeri. The sequence goes on along the minus strand of CAOLHI010000180.1, from coordinate 662,616 downwards.
GCAGTTACAAACTGAACACATATGGTTCCCAGGGGTCTCTTGGACAAGGAGAAGGGATTTTAAGCCTGAGGGCCAGATTTGCTCATATTTATTCTTCTGAGTGCTACATGCTAGTGGTAGGCATTTCCAAACCCCGCAAAGTGGGCAAATGTGAGAGGGACCAAAGCAACATTGTTTGTCTCTTCTTCTCCTCCCTTCTTGCCCTCTATTGCTTGCTGTCTCTCCTCTTCTGGCTCCTCATTATCTCCTTCTCTCTTTTTCTTATGCTCTTTAGCTTCCCTCTTATCTCCCTCTTTCACCCTCCTCCTTATTTCTCTTCATTCCCTCTCTCCCATTCTCTCTCTCTCTCTTTCCCCTGCTAATGTGTCTGCAAGGAATTGTACTGAGGGGGGTTAAGGCAGGGTTACTACTTCCCTCCCCACCTTCCACTTGATTTCCTCAAAAAAGTGACTGCTTCCCCCATGCAGCAATTAGCATTAGAGCACTTCCCAATGCCTAAACTCTAAAAATCTGGCTATTTTTCTAAGGCTAATTGCAACAGAGAAAGAGAGTGCAAGAGCTCCCAAGCTAGCTGAAAGATACTGAGAACTATACTCCAAAAAAGGAATTTTTCAAGTGGTGCCCTTTCCAGTCTCATTGGAACGGGGGCTGGGGAGGCCCTTGGCCACAAGCAGCAATGTTTTGGGGGCATTCCGGCTCGTAGCCATGCCCCCACATGCCCTGGCCACACCCCCATGCACTGTGGCCATGCCCCACATACCACAGTCACACACATACACACACTGCGGTCATGCCCCCACGCACCGTAGTCCTGCCCCCTCCCCCCTCCACACACTCCAAGCTGTGCCACTGGCCCTTCCTAAAGCATTGGAAGGATATGCAAAATGCCTATAGTGTGTTCCATACCAGAGTTCCCTGCAGAGATGTTTCTGTTGTTGTCTTAATGTAACAGGACCTTTCAGTCATGCAGCCTGCTGCCTAGAATTTAAAGAATACTATCCCAACAGACTTGTATAATGTGATCCCCCCTCCAACACACACCACAATATCTTAATTCTAGCCAGTGCAATCTTTGACACTTCAGGCAAATCTATTCACATGGAATATATTCCATATAAAGATATGGAAGATTTCATCATAGATTTGAGAAGGACACCACTGAACTTCTCATTAGAAACTATTTATAGTGATAGTTAAGTTTCCAACAATTTCTCAAAATAGGTTTTATGACTGATGGACACAAACCCTGATTGGTGTATTTAAAAATATCTTCCAAATATAATATCTGCCCAGAGAAGTTTCATATGACATGGTTCAGTAATACTGCTGCTTTTTAAAGATAGTTTGCAAGTATGAGGTTGTTGTTGTTGTTGTTGTTGTTGTATGCCTTCAGGTTGTTTCTGATTTAATGGCAACCCAGAGGCCATTTCCACACTAGCCTGTTGTAACACTATGATTCCACTTTCAACATCCTATGGAATCCTAGGGTTTGCAGTTTGGAAGGGGCTAGCCGGCCCCTCCCGAAACTGCAAACCCCAGGATTCCATAGGATGTTGAAAGTGGAATCATAGCACTATAACAAGCTAGTGCGGAAATGGCCTAAGATGAACATATTACAGGGTTTTCTAAGGCTGAGAGTATGTGATGTACCCAAGGTCACCCAGTGGGTTTCCATGTCTGAGCACGGAACTGAACCCTGCTCTCCAGAGCCGTAGTCGAAAGCTCAAACCACTATACCATATTGGCTCTAAGTGTGAGTTTACCTCAGCTTATCCTGAACTTTTGCATATATGTGTATGTCTGTATGTATGTGTGTGTGTGTGTTTGTTCCTGCTTTTATCCTATATTTGAAGTTCGAGGACCTAGAATGTCCTTTTCTCTCCAAGTGGGAGTCTAAGGCTAAGTCCAATGTTAGCCACAATAATATACCCTTTTAGTACAGTGAGTTCAGAGCGAGAACAAGAATAGTGACTTTGAAATACCCTTACGCACATATCTTAAAATTTAGGTGGAGTTGCTGCTTCTTTTTCAAATTGAGTGTGAGAAGAACAAATGAATAATCTTGCAATTCTTCCTCATCAAGGGCCGTCTCTAAAATAATATCCATGTCCATCTTGGATTCTGTGTGGTTTATTTCATAGGCCTTCCAGAAAACACAGAACTCCTTTTTAGGTGGTTCCATCAAGTCAGTGTCCAAGTCAAAACCTCTTAGGGTTAAACTATGGCCATTTCTGCACTAGACTGTTATAGTGCTATTATTCCACTTTCAACATCCTATGGAATCCTGGGGTTTGTGGTTTAGGGAGGGGCCTTTGAATACTTGAACTGGGTCTTTAAAATTATTAAACCTTCAGTGTTTATAGCTCATAAATTCTGAAGCAATTGTCAGAACTGGAACTATAATTTGGACTGCAGTTTTAAAATAGGCTAGTGCAACTGTTCTAATTGTGTTTGACCAGGTCAGAATCCATTGGTAGTTCGAACTAAAGAAGATCCACTCTGTTCAATGATATTTACTAAGTGTTGGTTCACTCGTCATTGAGTGAGTTTACTCTACTTGGACTAATTACTAGCATTCAAGCAACAGTATATAGGGAAGCCCTGTTTTCTTTCTTCCTTCCCAAGGAAGTTTATTGAGGCCCAGTTAGAATTAATCAGACTTATACTTCTCCCACCTAACTATCTTTCCCTTAAATCCTTCTTTAATATGTATACTAAGAGAGAAGGAAGATGCTGAAGATACTGCTTTCCCTCTGGCAAGTTAACATGGGCCATTTCCGCACTAGCCTGTTATAGTGCAATGATTCCACTTCCAACATCCTCTGGAATCCTGGGGTTTTCAGTTTTGGGAGGGGCTGGCCGGCCCCTCCTGAAACTGCAAACCCCAGGATTCCAGAGGATGTTGAAACTAGTATCATCACGCTATAACAGGCTAGTGCGGAAATGGCCATAGTGTTTGCCATCCTCTTGTGATCATGTTTCTTCTGCCATCTAGAATGCTGCTCTTTGACACATTTCAATTTTTGTCTTTCAGCCTCAAAGACAGTGGCTGCAGAGAAACAGGCCAATTAACATTAACCATTATGCCAATAAGAAGAGTGCAGCAGAGAGCATGTTGGACATTGCTTTGCTCATGGCCAATGCATCCCAGCTCAAAGCAGTCATGGAACAAGGACCTACCTTCTCATTCTATGTCCCACTTATTGTTCTCATTTCCATCTCACTCATACTTCAAGTTGGAGTAGGTGTCCTTCTAATATTCCTTGGTATGTATGATGATATGAATAATTATTCTTCCTTTTCTGCCATAGTGCCATAAACTTTAGAATTGTCATATTTCTGTTTGAATAGGGGGTGCTGATGTTCTTTCTATAAGGCAGTTCTGTTGAAACGAAGATATTTACAGTACTCATTAACCTGTTTCAGGTGTTCCTTCTCCATATGATTTTAATTATGTGGAAGAGAGAAGTGAAAGCAATCCTGGTTGTTCCACTCTTGTGTTCCCTCTCTGAAAGGAAGAGTCTTGTATATGCAAAGCTTAGAAAAATTACTTTTTGGGACAACTCCCAGAATCCTGCTATTGGTTGACTGGGGAATTCTGGGAATTCTCACCGGGGAAAAAAAAACACTTCCAGGTTCTGCTATATACATAGGCTCAGCCTGATTTGAGATCCTGCACAAGCATGGTGTAGTGGTGGTTTGAGTGTTGGACTAGGTCTCTGGGATGCCAGGGTCTGACTCCCCATTCAGCTGTGAAACCCATTGGATGATCTTGAACAAATTCCCACTCTTTCAGCCTTAGAGGAAGGCCATGATGAACCTCCTCTGAATAAATCCTGCAAAGAAAACTGTATGATATGTTATGTTATGTACCTTCAGGTCAACGGAGTTGTCTTGACAGTACATAACAGTCAGGATACCAATCATGGGAAAAGTTTATGTGTCTTCCATTGACAATGACAGTCTTTCGTTTCCCTCAACACATGGGCTAAGAGCAGCAGGAGATGTAATGGCAGTGGCAGTCCTGCCAGCCACCCACTCTCCCCACTCCATATGGTTACAGTCACATGGGAGCAGGATGCCTAAAAAATACTAGGGTTTCCCAAGTGCTTAAGAACTCAGCAAAAATATGTTCGGCTGTCTGGATGAAAGCCAGGAGACCTATAGATAGGTATGCCAAGTCATGATTTGGTGATTTGGTACTTTAACCCACTTAATGCAAACAGTGTGTTCTGCCATGAAAATTGTTCTACATAATATACTTCTCCATGCTGAAATCTGAAAGGATACATGCATAAAACTAATTTTTCCTTGCATAAGGCAGAGGTGAGCCCATTTCAGGTTTTCAAAATCAACTTTTGTAGATCTACTTCTTTGTTTTGGATTTTTTTTTTACCAGAATCTCAAGATTTCCAAATAAAAGACAATTTGAGGGTAATATTAAATATAATAGAGCACTATCAAAAACACAGTGAGAAAAAACTAGGTGTGATTTTCCTAGACACGGAGAAAGCCTTCAATAATGTTGATTGGAGGTTTATAGAAGAGACTTTGCAAAAAATAAATATAGGGGAAAATTTATCAACTGGACAAATAAGATCTATAAAGGCCAATGGGGAGAAAACATCTAAAATTAACATCAAGAAAGGGACTAGGCAGGGATGTCCATTGTCGCCTTTAATCTTTTTGATTATCATCAAAGTATTAAACATACAAATAAGAAAAGAGTCAGAAATAGAAGGAGTGTGTATCCAAAATCAAGTATTTAAAATCAGGGCATTTGCGGATGATATAGTCATTCTACTAGATAACCCCACCCAAAGTATAAAATGTCTAAAAACCATATTGTATGAATATGGAAAAATGTCTGGCTTTAAGGTAAGTTCGGAGAAAACAACTATAATAACGAAGAACATGTCTACTCAAGATGAAAAAGAATTGGAAATTGAATCTCATTTTAAAATATCTAAAAGAACAAAATATTTAGGAATTAATCTAACCAAGAACAATGTAGATTTGTATGATAAAAATTATAAAACAGTATGGTTGACGGTTAAAGACGATCTGAAAAGATGGACAAAATTGGATTTAACATTAATGGGAAGGGTTGCGGTAATTAAAATGAATATTCTGCCAAGGATGATTTTTTTATTCCAAAACCTACCTATAATAGCTAACGATGCACCATTCAATCAATGGCAGAGAGACCTTTCGAAATTTATCTGGAACGCTAAAAAACCCCGAATAAAGTGGAATTATCTGAAAGATACTAAGGAAAGAGGAGGGTTAGGAGTTCCAGATTTAAAAATATACTATCACGCTTGTTATATAGAATGGTTGACTACCTGGACTGAATTGAACGATGAAAGACTTGTAGTGTTAGAAGGAGCAGATCTGCCCTTTGGGTGGCATTCATACCTTTGGTATGGAAAGGCCAAAATAAACAGATTTTAATAACCATTTTATCAGGAAATCATTACTAAGAATCTGGTTAAAATATAAGAGGGAATTTTATCCAAAACTACCAATGTGGGCCTCCCCTCACGAGGCATTTTATAGGAGAGGAAAAACTGAGATTACATAAATGGATCACCTATAAAGAAATATTAAAATGCCAAAGAGATAAGATCTATTTAAAAAGCAAAGAAGAGCTGATTGAAAGTGGTATAACGACTCACTGGTTACTACAGAGGCAGTTAGCAGAGAATTTTAAAATAGATCAAAGAATAACAGGAATAGAAACCAAGGAGAATGACCTGGATAAACTGCTAAAATCAGGAGTAGAACATCAGATTGCAAAACTATACAAACTTTTACTGAGATTGGAACTGGAAAAAGAAACTATAAAAGAAAACATGATAAAATGGGCACAGAATATTAGGCGCCCAATACAATTAGAAAGTTGGGAAAGCTCCTGGAAAATGGTATTTAGATTATTAAAAAGTGTATCTCTAAAAGAAAATTATTATAAAATATTTTACAGGTGGTATTACACTCCAACCCAATTAGCAAAAATGACCAAAACTAAGAAAAACAAATGTTGGAAATGTAACCAAAAGGGAACTTCATATCATTTATGGTGGACCTGTGAGAAGGCAAAAATATTTTGGACGCAAGTACATAATAAGATAATTTAAAATATTAAAAATTGAGTTTACAATGCAACCTGAAATATACCTGCTGAACATGTATGATGGGATAAGATTGTTAAAAAAAAGATCCCAAAGAAAGTTATTAATATATATGATTATAGCGGCTAGGATGACCTACGTGAGCAAATGGAAGCAGGAGGAAACACGAGAGATACAAGACTGGTTAATTAAAATATATGATTTGAAATGGACAAATTAACAACAATATTGTCCAAAAACACTATGAAACAATTCAAAGAAGACTGGGAGCCAATCTTATCTATATTTGAAGATAACTGGGGAAAATTAGCTATAAAAGGAATAGAAGAATAAAGGTGAATAAACAAAATAAATTAAAAGAGAGAGGCAAAAGGTAAACTTGTACACAATAAGGAGCTTTTCTCCTAAAAAGAAGCAAAGTGTGGAAGGAAAAATAAAAGATAGATAATTTAGATAAGAACAACCACGGACAAACAAAAATATAAAGGGGTAATACAAAAAAGGAAGTAGGAGATTCTAAGAGAAAGTAATGCAGGGTAAAATAGAATCAATATAATGCCAATGACATAAAAAGAAAGTAGAGATTTATGGAAAGAAATATTTTGTATAATTTATTGTTGGACAATACTAACTAGGAGTAACCAATATGAACAGGAAAAGAGAATAAGGGAAGAATATTACAGGAAGAAATAACTGTGTAACTGTGTAACCGGGTAATGGAATGTGGTTGTATGAATAAATTAGGAAAATTAGGAAAAAATATGAGTGGTATTTATAGATGGAAAAGTAGTTAGATATGGATGATGAATATAGGAAATTTGATTTTGATTAATGGTTTCTTTAAAGTTAAGCTACATATATGGTTTGTGTTTTTAATTTGTGTATAATGTTTGAACATGTAAGAAAAAAATGTGGTTATATTGTTATATCGGTTAATAAAAAGATTTGAAAATAAGATTCTCAAATAAAGGACATACAGAATTAAAAATTCTGAGGCCAGGAATTTAAGTACCAATTGGCAGTCTCTCATTCTTAAGCTATGGGAAACAGGAACTGGTGGAATGTACATTTGATTCTGAGAAGTAATTTTTAGCTCAGTAAGTATGTAGAAACTGTCCTTTCAACCCTAGCATTTATAGGCTGAATTATACTTACTTCTCTTCCACTAGGAAGGTCATGCTAAGTATTTTAACTACTCTGTCATTTTCTAGATATATAAATAGTATTTCTTTGAGTTACAGCTTTGAAAACAAGAGCACTGTACCTTTATTAGGCTATCAAAGTTTGGAGATCATCCATGCTTTGGAAAGATAACAGTAGTTGAGAAGAGATTTGGCTTCATATGCAAGACCCTGTAGCTGTGTAATTCCAAACTTGCTCCAAAGTAAACTCTACTAGTTTGAACCAAAATAGATTTTTTGGGGGAGAAAAAAATCCCCCTGAGTATCTTATTTATTTTTTAGCTTTCATTTTTTTGTGATCAGTACCCTGACTATTTTCTATAACAGACTGTTCCAAACAGCACTTTGAAATGTATTGCCTCTCTGAAATATCTGTTTTTGAAACAGCAGACACCAGATAGTTATCACCTATTCCTATCCATCTATTTGAAAAGGTGGAAGATGAGATAACTACATCACTCCAGTTTCCACTTAGGGATATCATTCTTAAGTTGCAGCCTCTCAGCTCGTCTGATGGTCCACTAAAAGACAATGTTTCCACCCATCTTGGGAAACACTGAATAAACTCCAACATGGGTCCCACTAACTTAGGGCCTTTCCGCTCTACACTGTTAGTGTAGTACTATTATTCCACTTTCAACATCCTGTGGAATTATGGGGATAGTAGTTTATAGAGCTCTCTGGCTGAGAATTCTAAATGCTTCTCCCTAAATGATAAGCCCCAGGATTCCATGGGACGTTGAAAGTGGAATGATAGCACCATAACAGTGTAGGGCGGAAATGGCCTTAATTAACAATAACTTACAGTGCATCAATTTCAATGGCTCTTTTCTAGCTAGAGTTAACACTAATCCTGGGTCTGGTCAATTTTGTGGAAAGTAAACCGTTGTTTTAGAGCCAGTGTAAGGTAGTGGTTTTGGTGTTGGATTACAACTCTAGAGACCAGGGTTTAATTCCCTGCTCAGCAACGGAAACCCACTAGTGACCTTAGGTGCATCATACACTCTCAGCACAGAAAAGCTCCTGTGATAGCGTTTCCCAGGGTCATCATAAATCTGAAACATCTTGAAAGCACGCAACAGAACAGCAACAAACTGTTGTTTCACCTGGGATTTTGTGTGAAAGACACCAGATTTTCTTGCATAGAGGGCAGGACTGATACAACAGACATGCCTTAAGGGCCCAACTTTGAGAGATTCATACACACACACACATGCATGCACACACACAATTCAGTTCCTGAAGCAAAAGAAAGGGAGGAGAACCTATAGCCATCAGCACAGTTGTCAGTGTCTTCTCATATTATTGATGGTGGCAGCTTCACTTTGATGAACATACAGGTTTGGTCAATCACCATTTTCTCTAAACTGAGATTTTGAGAGGCCTTTTGGATACAGGGGTTGCTTTGGTTGTTGGCATGCCTAAATTTTAAGACAGAAAGGGAAGGAAGGAAGTGGTCAGCTCAGCTGCCAGGAAAGCTTTCTGTGCCTTTTGCCCTGGGTTTTCAAAGTAGCTTTCTCTTAGCAAATTTCAAGCCTGTATTTTTGGAGTAGGAACTTTCCCACTTCCCTTCCCTATCTCTCATATGTTTTCCATTGTGAGAAACAGAAGTGGTTGAAATCTTTCAGCCTTTTTCCCCCCATTGTTGACTTAACAGCAATTTTTTTCTATTCAAAAAATAAGAAGAAAAGCTTGTGTTCCTTGTTCTGAGCTGAATTGGGAAGTGAACAAAACAAACTCTTAGTCGGTTTGAAAATGCCAGAATTTCCTGCCCAGATAACAAAATTTAAAAGCTATAAGGGTGCTGGGAGAAGACACTTTTAACAGGAATTTTCCCATTTGAGTTGTGTATATCAGAAGAATCTTCTTATGGTGGCACTAGACCACCACATATTCATTCTATCAAAAGCTTACTTTTAATAATAGGAGCCTTTTCATTTCTTTTTTTAAAAGTGAAAAAAATAAAGTCTGTCTAAATGACAGTGGGTTTAGATTACTATAATAAAATCCTTAACAATACCCATACTTAAGAATGGCTGTGAGTTTAGTTCCATTGTATAATACTATAATAATGGAATAGGATTACTGTAATTTCTTCTGAAAATTCAGAACCTTGCTTTCTTATTACGCATTCCTGCTTTTTTTACAACATTCTCCCATGCCCACATTTTTGAAGAATCATTGTGTGTGTCAGCTGTACAGCTAGATGACTTTGTGAATACATAATTCAGAGAGTTACACACTGAGCCAGTAACAATCAGAGCAGTCTATTGGGGGGAAATGCCCTAATGTTGTAATCAAACAGCTATACTAATTCCTGAAAATTGGATTATGGCATCCAGAAAACACCAGATTGTTTCCATTTCTTGGAATCATGATTTAATTTTAGTTTTAGTTTAGTTTTTTGCGTTCTTGTGGTTTCTGAGACATGGGATGCTGTGCCATGGGAATTTTGGATGGGGATTTCCAGGAGAGGTCATACAATAGCCTGTTTCCATCTCTTAGAGAAGTCTGCAAAGTATTTTGTGAGACAGAATAGGAATCCCACTGTTCAAAGAATCATATACTCTTAGAGTTGGAAGGGACTACAAGGGCTATCTTATACACAACTAAACCACTCCTATGAAATAAGTCTCCTGTACTTTTTCTGTAACTGGTTCAACAGGCATGTGTACCTTTTTATAAAGTAGTATTTATGGATTGTATTTACGGATGCATTTAGTTATTGTATTTATATACCACCTTTTCTCACAAAGTGGCATCCAAAGCAGCTTCCAAAAAAGTTAAAAACATTTACAACAATTAAAAACATTAAATTATAAAAACATATTTTTTTTAAAAAAAAAAAGCTTAATCAATAAAAGTTCCCCAGCTCACCCATTAAAGGCCTGCTTGAAAAGAAATGTTTTTGCCTACAAAAGGAGAGCAGGGAGGGGGCAGCCTAGCCTCCCACGGAAGAGATTCTACAGGTTGGGAGCAGCCACTGAGAAGGCTCATGTCCCTACCAGACAAGCCTGGGATGGTAGTGGGACCGAGAGAAAGCCTTCCCCAGCAGATCTTAGGGCTCTAGCAGGGAGGTACAGTTTTTCAAATAGCCTGGACCTAAACCATATGGGGCTTTATAGGTCATAACTGGCACTTTGAATTGTGCCTAGAAACAAAGAGATAGCCAGTGACGCTGTTTTAACAAGCAAGTTATATGCTCCCTTATAATTGGCCCCGGTCAGCATTCTTACTGCTGCGTTTTGACAGAGGCATATCTGGGGGTGGGGCAACTGGGGCATGTGCCCCAGGCACCAATGCCAGGGGGTACCAAAAAGAGAACCTCTCCATCTGCTCCCCCACTGCTGCCTGCCGCTGTGCACCCACCCCCACCACTCACCCTGCCCCACCCGGTTTTGCCCCATCCCTGCCATGGTCCTTCCTGTCCCAGAGTGGTGAGGGGGCAGTGGCAGCAGCATCTTGAGTGCAGCTTCAATGCTTGCCCTAGGTTCTGTTGAGCCTTCATACGCCACTACATTTTGAACCTGCTGAAGTTTCTGAACAGTTTCCAAAGGCAGCCCTATGTAGAGTGTGTTGCTAAGATGCCTAACCGACATATAATCAAGGCGTGTCTCACTGTAGCCAGATCTGACATTTCAAAGAAGGGATGCAGCTGGCACAGAAGTTTTAACTGTGCAAATGCACACCTGGTCGCCGCTGAAACCTGGGCATCCAGGCTCAGAGTTGAATCCAGGAGAACACCAATGCTGTGAACTTGAGGTTTCAGGGGGACAGTAACCCCACCCAGCACAGGCAAAGCCCCGTTCCCTGATCTGCCTTTCAGCTGACTAGGAGCACCTCTGTCTTGTCTGGATTAGGCTTCAATTTGTTTGCCCTCATTTACTGACAACAGATGTTGGTTCAGCATAGAGACAGTTTCCTTGGAATCAGATGGAACAGAGAAGTAGCATTGAGTGTCATCAACATATTGGTGACACTGAACCCCAAAACTCTGAATGACCTTTCCCAGTGGTTTCATGTAGATATTAAACAGCATGGGGGACAAACTGGAACCCTGTGGGCCAACAGCCAGGGAGTTGAACAAGAGTTCTCCAGCACTACCTTCTGAGTTTGTCCCTCCAAGAATGACTCGAATCACTGCATAACAGTGCCCCCAAGTCCCATCCCAGGGAGTTGGCCCAGAGGAATACCATGGTCAATAGTATCAAAAGTCACTGAGAGGTTCAGGAGAACCAACAGGGACACACTCCCTTTGTTTAGTTCCCTGCATAGGTCATCCACCAAGGCAACCAAAGCTGTCTCTGTCCCATAATCAGGCCTGAAGCCAGATTGAAATGGATCTAAATAATCTGTTTCATCTAGAAACCCTTGGAGCTGGGAAGTCACCACATGCTCCAGAACTTTGTACTTGAAACTTTTAAAGCCCTTACTTCATTTTTCTTATTTTGCTGGAATCACCTTAAACAAATAAAAATGAGAGAAAAGTGAGGTGATTGTGCAGCTTTGCCCATCCATATCTTCACAGCCATTGCTCCGGGGATAGACTGGAACCCTGACAGTACTTTCTGGCTCATGCATGTTCATGGCAGAAAACACAACAAAGGAAAAACATATTAGACTCAGTTTTGTCCTGTCTGTCCTTTCCTTTATGACAAGCCAGCTCATGAAAGTTCATTTGAGGAGAGAGCTGAGGAACAAAAATGTGGAACACTTTTTCCAGACCTCATACAATTCCATGCATGAGCATACATATTTAATTTAGCCCATTTATACATTTTTCAAGAGCTGGGAGTAAAAATAACTCCATGTGAGCTACATTTCTGTTCATCCAACTCCCTTAGCCTTTAGCAAAGAGAAAACACAAGCGGACAGATGCTTTGTACAGCCAAAGCTTTGAGTAGGACTAAGCATCACTTGCAAGTCTTTGACCCATGCCATCTGGTTAAGCGGGTGTAATGTTCCCTTTTTGTAAAAATGAAAGTGGTAAGAAGAAATAGCCTTAGAATAACTGATTCTAAGGCAAATAAAGAGGAAAATTTTGGCAAAGACTTTTTCAGAAATCAAAAGCTAAGTTTCCATATACCATTTAAAATTAGAGAACCTCTGTAGATTCTAGATTATGGAGTCTTTTGAATCCATATAGTCATTTTTGTGGCTGATTATAGTAATTATTTCCTTAGTAAGAACATTTCCTTTTAAATACTTTAACATGCTTAAAACTGGGCCATGTTTGCAAATCTTTGTCAAGAACCTAGTGAAATGCCTTGAGAGAATTATTACTGTTATTATTTATCTCTTCAGAATCTGAATCAGCCTTTCCCATCGTATTATTTTCCAAATGTTTTGGACTGCAATTCCCATCAGTTCCCATGAAATAGACAAGTGGTGAAAACATCTAGAGGGTGCTAGATTGGGAAAGACTGATCTCTGAACAGTTCCACATTTCTCATATGAGATCTTTTGTTACGTGATTTCAAAACATTATTTCCTTATGCTGACTTCTTTTCATTTGAAACAGTAATTAGAAAATGGGGAGGTGAGAGTGGATACTTTCAAGTCATTTCTTATTTATGGAAACCTTAAGGTGAGTGTTGCTGGCAAGATTTATTCAGAGAGGCTTGCCGTTGTCTTTCTCTAAGGCTGAGAGAGTGTGTCTTGCCTGTGGTTAGTCAGTGGGATATCCATGGCTGAGCAGGGGTACAAACCTGGTCTCCCAGAATCCTAGTTAGAATCAAACTCCTACACCACGCTGACTCGGCTTAGAAAACATTACACATGTAGTAGATATTTAGAAAACAGTAACAAATACCAGCTGTGTGTGTAATTGTACTCTTGTGATAAATTCATCTTTTTCCCTCATTGTTTTTTTTGTTTTTTGTTTTTTGCAGTCAAATATGATCTTAATAATCCTGCAAAACATGCCAAGCTGGATTTCCTGAATAATCTTGCAACTGGACTGGTGTTTATTATAGTAGTTGTGAATATCTTTATTACTGCTTTTGGAGTTCAGAAGCCATCAGCCTCAGTCAGTAAGTAACAGAGAGGTAAGCTGCAATCTCTCATCTATGGTTCCTCCAGATAGGGCACATATATCAAAAAGTTCCTGGAGGTTTGCTGGGGATTTCAATATCTGGTGGTGCTGTAAATCTCAGGGGTTTAGTTTTTTTTAAACTAACTGGACAATGTTTCTGTTGTCCCAGATTGATTTCTAGCAATTCCTAGCATGAGCTACAACATTTTATTCCTACCTTCATATGGGTTTCTTTTTAATTCCAAGATGTATCAAAACAAAACAAAACCTCTCCTTTTTTAAAAAATTAGCCTTGTAGTGCATCAGTGTCTCAGTGAAATGGAATTTTACACTATAACACTATATCTTTAAAAACATTTTGTTTCATTTAGAGGGGAAAAAAAGCTCTTTATACAACAGGTTACCCCAATGCAGGTCCAAGAGTTCAGTACAAGCAGCTCCCTGATAAGAAAGGAACAACTGGACTTGGAGGTGACAACAACTGGCCAAACCCTAGGATGTTGGTTGCAAGGATTCACCCACTAAGCTGGCAGGACTTGTAGAATAGTAGTCTTGTGGAACAGATCTATTTCAATCTGCAGACAACATGTATACTTCTAGTGTTACTACTGTTCCTTGCATGGAAAGACCTGATGAAACTAGGTCATTTATTCACACAATGCAGCAGAAATATATTATGATATTAACTAGGTTTGGACATAATGCTGCAGTATAGTTGAGTTATCACTTGCACATTCCATGAATTCCCCTTTCTTCTATTTTTCCAGAACAGAAATAAGATGAGATTGGAAACTTCAGCTTCCATTTTCACTTCATTGTAATCTTTAATTTCACCTTTGTCCAAGACCGGGATTCGAGGTAGTCATTGCATGTGAACATGGACAAACTGTGGTTAGTCTTAACTGTGATTTAAGGAAACAAGCGACAATCAGAAACCCATTTAAATTATCTTTTTCTTATCCCAAACCATGAGGAAGACGAACTGCAGTTTGTCCTGGTATGCATATAACAACAAACTTTGGTTAGCTGAAAAAAGGAATAAAACTTTTCTCATTCCAAAGGAGAGGAACCCAAATTCAGTCAGATAACATTAAACTGTGATTCAGCATTGTGACCAAAATTATGCCGGTGAATCGGGATGTGGATGAAGATTTACAATGCCAAAGGAAAACACATAGCCTGGAATCTTATTGATTTATTCCAACTAGAGTAGATCCATTGAATCCATTGCTGAATGGAGAATCAGCATATGAGTAAATCCAATTGGCTGAATGGCTCTGTTCTAGTCAGAACAAACAATAGGATTTAGGTCTAAGTGAAGTGGTTACATTTGTGGAACTGTGCTTACTCAACTGTGAACTGAATACCTCTGATGCGTAATTGGCAAAAACTACATGGGAATTTACACTTGTTTATGACACTGGCAGGACTCCAGCCATATTCTTATAGGCACTTCCTTCTGTTCTGCTGTTGTCCCAGGAACAGAAATTTTTGCTTATTTTTCCCCATCAGTGAGAGCATAGTCAAATTCTATGCTATTATACTAAAAAAAAAACTTTTTAAGGAAGATATGAATTCATGTTAAACCACATTTTTAGTACTAAGTATATGAAAGACAAATTCTGTGCTAATTTATGCCCAAATGCACAGATTATTTAAACTAGAGGAGCACCCTCCCTCTTTTTCCCCATACACACTTCACTTCATCTCTGCCGGAAACCCAGCCTAGGAAACTCTGGCACACAATTTGCTGTGATATTTATGGAAATGTAGAGCTATTTGGATTTTTCCCCATTAGACAGTTTAGAAGTATGGCACGCCTCAAAACAGTCCTTGGGCTTTTCTGGGTTTTTAAAAGCTTTAGGTCAGTTCTTTGGCAACAGACAATCTTGGCAGAAATTTATTCCCATGACAAGCAGCCTCCCCAATACTCCTTTACAACCACAGCTCCACATTTAGCCCTTCAAAAAGCTGTATAAAGAGAGAGGTACATGTTGGCAGAAAGACGGCTGAGAATACGAACTGTTAAGGAACAAAGTAAGGAAACTGTAGAGCAGGAGGGACAATGTATAACCTAGCACTGTAGTACTGAGTCACTCACTTATTGAGCTGTGACTGATAACCTTCAAAAATGAGGTCATCATCATGCAAGCCAGACCAAACCTGATCTGCTCTGATTTTGGAAGTTCAGCAGATCAGCCCTGGTTAGTCCTTGAAAAGAAGGTTATCAGGCAGAGATTCCCCCAGTAGGGCCAAGAAGGACTCCTGCCTGTAACCCTGGAAAGTGCTGCTGGTCAAATATGACAATACTGGACTGCATGGACCAAAGGTCTGATTTGGTATAAGGCAGCATCCTATGCTGTTGAGTCACTTGGAGTCAGCAAGTGAGACTGATGAGTCTCAGCATAAGAGAGAAAGTTGAGCATAGGATGACCAGATAGGGAAAGAAAACCATTTAGATGAAGAGCATAAGAGAAGAGGCAAGGAAAATGAAGACAAGGTACAGCCCTCACCTGCCACAGGAAAAAAAACTCTGAGGAAATGGGTTTCTCTGTTTTGTTTTGTTTTGTTTTGACAAATTGAAACCTTTATCCTGTCTGTGGCTCTTAACTCTGGGAAGTTATGGCCATTGTTTATCCAGCCTTCAGGCCAATTCAGCCTCCAGTTACTGTCACAACACATTAAAGTCACCCTTTGCACTTAATCCCACAAAGGGCTACTGCAATACTGGAAAGCCAGACTGAGACATAAAGCAAGCACAAAAGTGTGGACCCAACGTTCATTTTATCTCATTCAAATGATAGAAGTAGTTTTGAAATTAAACACAGCCATATGTATAGATGTAACTGCTGGCTTTTCCATATAGACTATGATTAATTTCAGTACAGTAACAACATCCTAGTCTGGTTAAGTTACCATCAAATGCTTAGTGGGTAACAAAACAAAACACCCACTAGCCCTTTGGCATACTAAAAATGTCAACAAATTCAGGTGTTTTGGACTAAAGGCAAGATGGAATTCCTGGGCTGTCTGCCAGTACTCCTCCTACTCTATAGTGTCATTTTGCCATGTCAGAAGAGTAGCACCAATATTTGCTGATGCCATCTGTCAAAATGACAGGAAGAGAAACACTCTTTCCAATAGTCAGTGAAAGGCTGTATGGCTCAGAATTATTTTAAGCACCATGAATACCCAGTAGAAAAAGAGGAAGACCACGTTACAGATGGAGAGACTCAATCAAGGAAGAAATGCCCCTGAATCTATAAGACCTGAGCAGGGTGTTTGAGGACAGGGTGACTTGGAGATCTCTCACCCATAAGACTGCCATAAGTTGAGATCGTCTTGATGGCAATTAACAACAATTAACCTCTGTCAGAGCTGGAAGTCAATTTTAACTTTCCATGGGTAAGACTGTAAAATGTAGGTTTTTTTAAAAAAATTATTGTACTATTTTTGTCTTCTTTTTTAAAAAAATAAAGCAATAATCAAAATTAAAATTTCATTTATATCTTACCTTGACTACTGTGGCCTTTTGCTCTCTAATCTGCTGCTGATTTTGCACCAATGTCAACTCAGCATTGTAGGGTTCATTAAGAATATCAGAAAAACTGTGGTGGATCAGTCTAAAAGGATAGTCAGGACAGCTTTCTGTTCACACGGTGGCCAACTGGCTGGCTGTTGAAAACGTTCCAGTGAGACATAAGTGCAACATCTGCCTCTGATACAGAGGTGAGACACAGCCATTCTGACTAGTAACCACTGAGGGTTTAACCTCCATTAATTTGTTCAACCCCATTTTAAAGCCACTCAAGTTGGTAGCCATCACTATATCTTGTGGAACTAAACCCCACATTTTAACTATATCTGTCCCATCATTCATCTTTAGTGGATGACTCCACTGGATTCTAGTAATGTGAGAGGGAATGAAAATTTTCTCCAAATCCACTTTCTCCCAGTTCACACTGTAACTTTAAATGCCTCTATTGTATCTTGACTACTAAGAAAACAGAAACAGGACTGGGCTCCAAGAAAGTTTAAGTGTAATTGAAGTAATTTTCCCGTGGTTACCTCCAGTCCCCAAATGGTAAAATTTGGTGTATAAGCTTCTCAGGCAGAGACCTTCTGTTATAAAAAGCAATATGCTTTTTGTCTGCTAATTTATGGTCTTGTGAAAGTAGTAGTGTTGGTCCTGCTGGTAGAATAGTCCTCTTGAGTTCAGGACATGTCCAAATTTTGGGTAAAGGTTAAAAGTAGAGGACACTCCAGGTAAAAGTCTGGTAAAGGCTTTATATACTTGTTAACCTACTGTTAGATACATTTCGTAGAATTATAGAAGTTAGAAAGACTTGGCTGTCATCAAGGTATTCCAGAACAGAATTAATGGAGAGGTCTAAAGTAGAAGATTATCTGTTTTTTTAAAAACAGACACAATTATGTACCATGGATCCTTTAAATTACTTCTTCTTTTCTTTGTTCCTTCTTTTCTTTGTTCCTTCTTTTCTTTCTTCCCTTCTTTCTTTTCCCAGAGACCTGAGCTTTTGAATTCTGTAAATAATTTCTGTGTATCAAGAAGATTTCTCTTGGATAGAAGACATGAAGAACTTGCTTGAATTGTTTGGCAGAAAGGTCATTCTGTACAATTTCTTAACTGCGCACAAGGATGATGAACTTCTCCTGTTGGGAAAACTGAATTAAATTTTGCAGTGCAAGAGATTCCTCCCAGGGAGATACTGAAATCAATGTTTGATACAGGCATCAAATTTTCATATAGAGTTGGTGACATTCTATCGCAGAAGACTGCTGTTTAAGTTTTATCTTATGACTCCATCACAGCTGAAAATTTCTCGCTTCCTTTGCCTTTCCTGAGAGGTGTTGAACAGCATGGCCTTCACACAGGTATTGAAAAGCATGCATGAATTCTGCATAAAGAAGGACAGATAATTCTGCCAAAATCCTCAAAATTCTATGAACTAGTGTTTTATACAACTTAAATAACAGATGCAATTTTATTTGTTTTTTTAATCACAGTTAATATTTCTCACAGGGCATTTGTAATCATGTAATCAAGTCTTGTGGAAGTATTGGAACAGTCTACTTTCAATTCACTGAAGGCTATTTGATGATAACTTACATTTATTCATGGTTTATTTCTCAAAGTCCAGGTCTTCCAAAGAAACAAGGCTTGAATTTCCTTTCCATTTTTTAAAAATTATCTTTATTATTCTGTATGAGTTTATTGAAATCATAGTGTCCGTGGAACAGTTAATTCAAACAGGAAGCAGTATCTCAAAATGAAGTCCACAATATACATAAGAAAAGCCCTGTTGTCAGAGGAAAAGCCTATCTAGCCCTACAACCTCTCTCACACCTAGATTCCCCCATGGAAAGCCCAACATCAGGACCTGAGCACTGTCTGGATAAGAAAGGCTCAGCTCTGGTCTCTAATTTTTCCAATGATTAGTTTGTTTCCTCTTTATCTCTCTGGCGTTCAGGGCCATTCTTACAGAAGCCATGGTGCATTTGCACACAGATGCAATGCTGTCTGTTAAGCTGTGAACAAAAGCCTCCTTCAAGGGGGAAAATAGGGACCCCACAGTTCAAAACACAATCACTCTTTTTCAAAGGTGGGAGAATGTGTTGTCATCTGGACTACAGAATTGGCTATTTGCCATCCTTGCCCCATTTGGAATCAGAGTGTGCTTGAGAGTGCTGACCCATACATGTCTCCTAGATAAGCCCTAGTAAGTTCAGTGGGGTTTGTTGCTCAACGGGAGTGCAGTGGCTTGCAGCCTACAGGTATTTAAACTATTACCCTTCCAGCAAGCCATCTCCCTCCGGTATAATTTTATCTTCATGTCTGTTTTCTTTGAAGAAGAAAGCATCATTTTTAAAAGAGCAATCTCTCTGATAAACCTAGAGGTGAGTCAGGAAATAAAAGTATCCAGAATACATACCTTTGCTGGCAATTGTATACATCATATTATTTTCTTTAAGAAGCCATATTAAGCATTTTATACCTAATTTATGATACATTAAGGAGAACCTGCCTTCAGTTTTAGTTTTCTTACAGAAACTGGCTGAGATATAACAGTGTACTTCATTATCCAATGCTACTAGAATTGACACTTTCCTCCTTTTTCCTTCCTTCCACATCTTCCTTTGCCCACGCCAAAAAACCCATTCTAGAGATTTTCTCAGCAGTCCAAGGGAGGCTGTTTGGGAGGAGGCTGCAGGAGGGACCTGGAGTTGCTGATTCTGGTGGAAACAGCAGAATCCAGCACAAACATACCACTGGATCACAGCCATACTTTTATCATTACTGTACTTCATTATTTCAGTGTGTGTACATACATACATATCCATCCATCTATATATAGTATAGCTCATTATGGTAGACTATCAGAGTGCTTATTGTAGCATTTTCTTTTACCATTTCACTTGTTCATCAAGTTTTTCCCCTGATTATAAGTGCAAGCCATTTTTAAAGCAAAAGCTACATTACTTTTTCTGTTTTCTTTTGCTTTTTCTTCTTCTTTTTTTGCTTTCTTTCCTTTTTTTCCGTTAAGAAAATAGAAGAGAAGGAACATATGAAAAATAGTTCTGTTGGTTTTTGGATTCTGTTCTTATTAATTGGTTTTACTAATAAAAATAATGGATTGGACCCAAATACTTAACGATTGACCCGCTGAAATATGTGGGGCTTGCACTGGTCATGATCATCTAAAATCCCATTTATTTCATAGAGTATGGATCCAACACAGTGTCTTCAAAGATGTGCAAAAATATTTTTCTTTTTTTTTGTTGCTGTTCAGATGTATATAAGCTAAAATGTTCTGCAGAACTAGTAACTGGTTTAATTAATAGCTTTTGTACTTTCTTATTAATTACAACTTCATAAAGAATGCAATGCAACATTCAGCTAACTTATTTCTATCCCTAATATAATATTCAAGTTCTTGTTGATTTTGTGTTTAAAATATTACTTTTTACTTGAACAGTGTAATGTAATCTAATATGATCTAGTTACAGCATAACTTGGAACAAATATTTTATAGAATGGAATGTATAATTTTTTTACAAATTTTTAAAGATTCTGTAAAGTATATATGGTTATTTAAAATTTTGTGACATTAAAGTGGCATTAATTTCATAACGAGTTAAGTGGACTTATTCCTGTTGATTTCCATGGAATTAAGTGTGCTTAATTCTGTATTTGGCTGAAAATATTTATGAGTTCAGCATGGAAGAGGCTCATGAAATAAATCTGAAAAGTGTAGATGGGGAATACCAAAGGGTTCACTAAACAGATAAATCCTATACTATATTCCATACTGTTACCCATTTTTCCTCCCGCAACTGGATTTCCTCAGAAACAAGTGCCTCAGGAATCACACTTGCTATTTAAGTCTTAGTTTACCTTCCAGTGACCAATCACAAAACAAAGCATGCTAAATACCAGGAAGGTAGGTGGGAAAAATCACATGCTATGATAAATAGAACTGTCTTTTTCAGAAGTGTTCTGAAAAATATGTGATTAATTTACTGTCTAGTTTGAGCAAACTGTTGTGAATGTATCCTTGTATGTATCCTTACTGGATTCATAATTTTTGTAAAAAAACAAGCAAAAAACAGTTACATCAACAAGTATGCACAGGAACTCTCAGCCACTGAAGAAATATAGTAGATTTTTGTGGGTGCCTTACGCAGCCTGTCACTAATGATATCAGAGGACAATCTTGTAGATGCCTGCAGTATTTTACAGCCCTCTAACACTAGTGAATGAAGGGAAAATCCCTCGTCCTGTCCAATAATAAGTTACTGTTGTTTGAAGAACAAGGAAATGCAATATCTCCATATCAGAAGTTCTGCCTTTGTGGGAAACTTCTGGCTTAAACAAAAGTTTAAGTAGTCTAAAATTATGTTCTCGAGTATACTAAAATTATGTTCTAGAAAGACTTCCAAGTCATGAGAACTAGATATTTATATCCTGAGTGCCTCATCACAAAATGTACACAGACTTCTATAAATGTCTTTTGCTGGAAGTGGGATCTGAATAGTTCTGATCCTTCTACTCAGGTTAGGATGCTTGTTTTGGTTTGCTTTTTAACATGCAGCTGTATTATATTGTTGGTGCTTTAAGTATGAAGATGAATTTTACATCTGTTATTGATCAATAAAGCATTTTTTATTAGTTGGCTATGCCTCACATTTTGTTTATACCTTCACTTTTTGATTAATCTGCAATCTTAAAGTGAATGAGCTTGAAGTGAATGAGAACAGTTTCATTGAGTCAGGTCATTTTATTTTTATGCTGCACGTTCAATTTAGTGACATTAAAATAGACTTTGGGATTGGGTTGTTTCTGATTGACTTTCTCCCAGAGTTTAGAAAACTATGTTTGAAAAGGTAATTAGCATTTCTGAGACCCTAAACATAGTACCACTGCAGATGCAGTTTTTACAAAGTAACTATTTACTTTGTATTTATTTCAGAAGAGATTAAAATATTTACTTCTAGGCTAAATAGCTAAAATAGACATCCAGCATGCTGTAGTGGCTTGAGTGTTAGACTAGGACCTTTAACACATGAGGCAGGTAAATTGCACTTACAGCAGGATAATAGCATTTTTGGCTGGGACTTATCATGTGACCTGCTTCATCTGTTGTTTTCCAGTGGGAGATCATTTGGAAAGCATTTCTTTTACAAAGGAGGGATTAATCCATTAATGATCTCTTTTGTAAAAGAAACACTTTCCAAATAGTCTCCCACCAGAAGAACAACAGAAGAGGAATGAGGTCATATGATAACTTCCAGCCAAAGATGCTATTACCCTGTTGTAAGTGTGATTTACTTCCCTCATGTGAAAAAAACCTTTAACAGTGGTTCTTTACCTGTGGTCTGTGAACCCCCAGGGAACCGTGGTGTTCTCACAAGGGGTCCATAAAGGCTTGACGAAATGTTATGAGCTTTTGTGGTTAAAATAGAAAGGAAAAAAGCAAGAAAGACAGATGAATTTGTATGGAATTATTCCAATAAAAATATTATATTACAAGTATATGCATTTACTTATTTCTCCCTTCTCTCCAAATGTGAAGTCTTTGGATGCACGTTAGGGTTTTAAATCTTGAGTTCAGTCTTGGTGGTCTGTTGCAACAAAAGATACTTAAGGGAGGTCCATAAAGGAAAAGTTAAGAACTACTGCCCTAGGACTCTTAGAAACTGTGGTTGGAATACTTGCTGAGCCACGGAAAGCCACTGGATAACCTTAGAATAGCCACTCAACCTCAGAGGAAGGCAATGGCAAACCTTCTTTGAACAGCTCTTACCAGGAAAATCCAATGATAGGCTCTCCATGTCAACATGAAGGCACATAACAAAAGATTTTTTTAAAATTACTTTCTTAAAAGGACAGAATCTCACAGACCATTCTCAGGGAAGGCCACATATCAATAACTAAAACAGTTGCAGTTACACTGCAAAAGGACTGAAATTATTTCTCATCAAGTTGCAATTGTAAGGTAATTTACTGATGCCTTTGTCATCAACCCCCTCCCCTCAATTGTTTTAATTGGTACTAGTTCTTTCTGTGGAAATTTACTCCTCGTAGAAATACCTCTATGCAGTGATGTAGACTTGAATCAATAGACTCAGATTCAAGTTGGACTTAAGTCACTTCAGTAACTTGACTCGGACTTGACTCAGCAGTAAATGAAGCACCAACTTGACTTGAGACTTGTAAATTTTTAGTGATTGACTTGCCGCCCTTGGTTCAGTAACATAACAGTCATCCAGAACAGCAGCTCCATCTCTTTTTGCCTACTGGTCACATGACGATCCATCTCAAACCCAAAGTGTGGGTGCATTTCTCAGAAGGGAACAGCAAACGGGTTGGTTAATGGGCTTGGGGCAGCTTTGAGGTCTGCTCAGCAGCCTGTCCCTGCCGTACATGAGAGGAGCCTTCTAAAAAATTTTCCTCAGAGTAGAAGACAAGACTCGCTTCCAAAGTGTAGGGTGCATTTCTCAGAGGGGAACATCAAATGTGTTAGGCAACAGGCTTGAGGAGGAAAGACCCTTCCTTCTGAAGCCTTTGAAGCTTCAATAATGAGCAGTAAGAAGGATCCTATTCCTCACTTCCAAAGCTGCAGACTCTTTTATGCCCATTGGCACAAAAGCCTCCAGCTTTGAGAAGGGAGAGTAAGAAGGATTCTATTCCCCACTTCTGAAGTTGCAGATGGCAAAATCACAAATGTGGAGAGTCAACTCTGCTTAGATTGTTAAAACTGACTTTATTCGACTCTGTCCAGAAATTCTGGAATATAGGTTGGGGATTTCCAGACTCGAAACTTGATTTGAGACTTGAAGGTAGAGACCTGAGACTTGGAGTAAAAGATTTAAATACATCACTGCCCCTATGGGGATGAAGTAATACAAACAAAACAGTGAAGTTCTGTATTTGTTCACTGTTTAAGGAATTTTTGTATTGCCTCTATATCTCTAATATATCCCTGATAGTTTAATGGTAGTCCACGGGTGATAAGCCCTCACTCAGCCCCTGTCACAGGTGACATTTTAGAGCAGAGGTGAGCAATTGTGGAATGTGTTAGCATTCAAGACTTTAGGGGTGGCTTACCCCATACCTATACCCACTCCTACAAAAGAAAAATTAATGTTTTGCCACCAGATGTCCCCAAACACTCTCTGGTGGGACATGGGGGCATTCTCACCATCCAGTGGGGAGGGCGTCCTTGGGCACTGAGGATCATTTGGGAAATTTTTGCAAAAAATTTGTTTTGACCCCCTGGACAGGTCAAGGAGGGCTTCAGACATGGTGCAAATGCCTTCCACAAAACCTAGAGATGGGGGCAAAAAACCTGAAAAAATAACCTCTGGAGGCTGCAAAAATGGTCCGGGGGGGCTGCATGTGATCCATAGACCACTCTTGTTTTAGAGGCAAGGCAGCTTTCAAGAGCAGCTTGATCTACAGCAGGGATGGACATGCATTAGGAAACTGAGGGGCACATTCATTACAACTCCCATTTTCTGTGACCAGAAGTGGTGTTTTGGTCAGTGGGGGGAGGGTGGATTTTTTTTGCTTTTTGTTTTCCATAACCATGTCCCATGAAGACTTTTTCCAGTGTATTATTTTTTTCAAAGTTAACGGGAGCTTCAAGGGGCCCAAGGGCAGCAAGGGCCAGGGACACACACATGCACCACAGGGTGTGGAGCCCACAGGCCACAAAATTCCCACCTTGATCTACAGCAATAAGTAAATGGTGTTTTTCAAAACTTCTCATAATGTGAAAAACTGCAGTTCTCAATTGCTGTAGATGAAGCCATTGGTAAAATTGCATAGCTGTAAAAAAACAATAAAAAATCTGGCAACCCTTGTTCCCACTTGCTTGTGCCAGAGCTGGTTTGTAGCACCCACTGGCACTGTCTCAGTTTCAAGCCTCAGACTAGCTTTGCTTCTAGCCAGAAGTGAACAGGTACAGATGAGCCGCTGCTATCTCCTCCTTTCACTTCTTATTGTATTTACCTGGACGAATATCACAAAAGGCAGGCTTGCACCTGAGAAACCATGGAGCAAGAATGAACAAATACTGCTACACTGTCTGGTTTCAGTACTCTTAGTCTACATGGCAGATCAAGAGTGACCAAGATTACAGGTTTTGAATGATTTTGCTTACTCTGCTGAAGATTCTAGTAAACAATGCTGAGGAATTGCTGTTTTATGGGAGTTTTAAATGGCAAAGGCTCTCTGAGCCCCTGTGCATGACAATAAACCCCACAGTTTTATTTCCATTCTTCCTTATTTTGCTTACTCTGCTTTTTACAGTATCTGCATTTTCACACTTCCTTCATTATTCCTTGCTTTGCCTATCTGCCAAGCACTGTTTCCTCTTATCTAGCCAGAGTTTCCCATTCAGTTTGTTCTTTTTCCGTTGTGTGGACATTCAAGGCCAGTTACAACAACTTTCTAAATACAAAAAAAATATATATAATTTACTGCATACTGGTAATTTAGAGTTTAGGCATGCCCAATAAAAGACTTTTTGCTATTTCTCATTTAAAGAGCAAACTGCTGAGTTCTATCACAAGCACTTTTTAAAAGTCTCCACTTTACAAATAGTTTGCTGTGTTGGATGGAAGTTGTTGGAGGGAAAGCATAAAGAAAACTGGCTTCAGTGGTATTATAACTGTTAGATGAGGGCAGTGTGGTGTTGTGGTTAGGAGTGTTGAACTGAGAGGTGAATGATCCAGGTTGAAGTCCCCACTGAGCCATGAAACTCACTGTTTATCTATTTATTTATTGAAATATTTAGACTCCACCTTATTTCAAGAGACCTCAAGTGGGCTTACAAATAGCATTAAAACTGGTTAAACAGGTTAAAAAACAGGAAGATAATTTAAGTACACTAAAAACATATTAAACAATATGAGTGAAAAACAGATTTAAAAATGTAAAACTACTGTATATATAACGGTCTTTGGGATGAATGAATGAGGACCAAAGACTTTGGTAAACACCCAAGTTTTAACTTGATGGTTAACCAGCATGAGAGTTGGTGTCAGTTGGGTCTCCAGGGGGAGAGCATTCCAAAGTTGGGGTGCCATTGTTGGGAAGGCCTTCTCCCATGTCCTGACATAGTGTATTAATTTCACCGGTGGGACACGGAGGAGGGCCTTCCCAGCAGATCTTAATCCTTGAACAGGCACATACAGAGAAAGGCACTCCCTCAAATACTGAGGTCCCAAACCATTTATCATCACACGCACCTTGAATTCAGAACAGACGCATACTGGCAGCCATTGCAATTCTTTTAATACTGGCATTACGTTCTATCTACACGATATTCCAGTTAACAGTTGAGCTGCTGCATTTTGTACTACCTGCAGCTTCCAAGTCTTCTTCAAGGGCAGCCCCACATAGAGTGCATTACAGTAGTCTAATTGGGAGGCTACCAGGGCACAGACTACAATGGCTAGGGTATCTCTTTCCAGGAAAGGCTGTAGCTGGCACACTAGTCAAAGCTGGCACCACACACTCCAAGCCACATTGTCCGCTTGGGGCTCCTATAACAGGAATGGGTCTAGGAGCACTCCCAAGCTATGTACCTGCTCCTTCAGGGGAAGTGCAACCCCATCTAGAACAAAATTTTTACTCAGTTTCCAGACCCCAGAACAGCCAGTCCACAGACACTCCATTTTATTGGTATTCAGTTTCAGTTTATTGACCGTCATCTCACCCATTATGGCATTCAGGCACTGGTCTGGCACCCACACAATTTCAGCTGACTCCTGTGACAGGGAGAAATAGGGTTGGGTGTCATCAGCATACTGATGGCACCCCAGCTGAAACCCCCTCATGATCTCCCCAGGTGGCTTCATGTTGATATTGAACAGCACGAGGGATAAGATGGAACCCTGTGGCACTCAACAGACCAGTCACAATGGGAATGAGCAGGAGTCCCTGAAAGCTGGTCTCTGAATCCAGCTTTCTAAGTAGGAATGGAACCACTGTAGAACAGTGTCTCCCACCCCACAGATCATGGTAAGATACCGTGATCAATGATATCAAAAACAGCTGAGAGATCCAGGGAGATCAACAGGGTGGCATTCCCCTGTCTTTCCCTCAGACTAAGCCATCAATCAGAACAACTAAGTCTGTTTTCTTTACCTGAAACCAAACTGAAATGAGTCCAGATAATCTGTTTCCACCAAGAATACCTGAAGTTACCTAGCCACCTCATGCTCAAGCACCTTGCCCAAAAGGAGTTTTTTTTTTTTTACAATAGGGCACTAGGAGATCTTGAGCAGTTCAGTCTCTCTCATCTCAAAGGGCTATTGTGAAATGGGAACAAAACAATCAAAAACACTATCTTGAGCTTATTGGAGAAAGATGGGGTACAAAGTGCTCATAGACAGGAGCCCTGCCATACTGCCAGTTCACCTTTTCTACCATTCCTGCTAATCCCTACAGTGGTGGCAACTGACCAGTGTATAACCCCATTCTGAGCAAGTCCATCAACCTGTAACATTGTTTCAAAGGGTAGAGAGGAGTAAGTGGCAACCCACATTCATTAATATTACTAAAAACAACAACATATAATTAAAATGGCAACAAACCATTAGGAAAAAAAACGAGCATAATTAAAACTAAGATCCCCAAGATGATCAAAGGTGCAGAAACCAAGCCTTATGAAGAATAACTGAGGGAAATGGGTGTGTTTAGTTTGGAGAAGAGAAGACCGAGAGATGACATGATAGCTATCTGAAAAGATGTCACCTAGAAGATAAAGCAATCTTGTTTTCTGTTGCTCCAGAAACTATAACATGAATGAAAGGATTCCAATTGCAAGCAAAGAGGTTCCTCCTAAAAATTAGGAAGAACTTTTATACTGCAAGAACTTCTCAACAGTGGAATAGACTGCCTTGGGGTGGTGGCCTCTCCATCATTGGAGGTTTTTAAGCAGAGGTTAGGTGGACATCTTTCAGGAATGCTTTGTTGTGTGTTCCTACATGACAGGAGGTTGCACTAAATGGCCCTGAGGACTTTTTTTTTTCAACTCTAAGATTCCATGAAAACAGTAAAGCCATTCCTTAACCCCTTCTTTAACAACTTTCAGTTCTCAAAATCTTATCGGAATATTATAGGAAAGACAGCAAAGAGAAGGCCACTGAAGCCTCCCTGAGATGAATGTTTCAGCTCCAAGGACTTCTGCCAAGAAGTCCTTCTGTTGCACTCCCACCAACCATGCCTGCAAAAGTGGTGGGAATGAGACAAGGGTCTCTCTTGAGGATATCAGGGCTTGGACAGGGTCATATGGGAAGATACCATCTTTCAGACAGCCTGGATCTAAACAATACAGAGGTTTCTAGCTAATAATCAGCACTTTGATGTTGATGGACTGCAGGTCCCACCAGCTATAGCCATAGGGTTGTCCCTCAGTTAAGGACCAGAAAACTTGTCCATAATAGGGATGGCAGAGTTCCCAGACTATATTGGCATGTTCCCTGTTTGAGGGTTGGAAAGTTTTTTTCTCTTATATAGACTGAACAAAATGCCAAAAAAATCCCATATTTTGGGGTGTGGGCTCCTCATAAAGACAAAAACATGTGCATGATACATTTTATGAATATGGATAATATGTCAGTTCTGTAGAGAAATGCTAGGTTAACTGAAATCACTATTTTCATTTGGTAGTCAGAGCCACCATGGTGTAGTGGTTTGAGCATTCAGCTACAACCCAGAAGACCAGGATTCAGTTCCTCATTTGACTGTGGAGACCCACTTTGGGTGCATCGCACATTCTCAGCCCCAGAAAACCCCATGATAAGTTCACTTTGGGGTCACTATAAGTCAGAAACGACTTGAAGGCACACAACAATTTAGGTACTACACAAGCTTGTTAATAGCTATTTCCTGATTGTCAATCCTGCATATCATGAATTTTGACCATCCCATATTGATAATTTGAAAACCTGGCAACACTAGTTAGCCACCATAGCTGTTACCCTGATTTCTGTGGGTCCCGGGAGGGACACCTAAATGTGCTCCAAATATTACAAAGGTAGGGAATTAGCTGAGAGCACAAGCTAACACTACGAGAGGCAGGGTAAAGTAGCGAGATCTTTAACCCTATGTTTACGGGGTCGGGCCATGACAAGAACTACACACCGTTGTTCA
This sequence comes from Ctenosaura bakeri, assembly GCA_948474755.1. Lineage (NCBI taxonomy): Eukaryota > Metazoa > Chordata > Lepidosauria > Squamata > Iguanidae > Ctenosaura > Ctenosaura bakeri. The sequence goes on along the minus strand of CAOLHI010000180.1, from coordinate 633,582 downwards.
ATTTAAAAGATTTTATTGTAATGTCCACAATTCGGCACGCACAGACACACGCACTCACGCACTCATACAAGAACTGTAGAAGTAGAAAGTGAGGAAAATTAATAGGGGTTTTAAGCAGATTTCTGGGGTGATACTCCATCCGATCCTGCAGTCCAGGGGAAGAGAAATACAGTTCGAAGCTTGGGTTCATGGTTTCCCAGCACGTGGAGGCTGAGGGGAGGCTCGCCAAACAGAGCGGCAGCAGTTCAGGGTGCAAGGAACAAGCATTCCAACAAGAAGCTCAAACTTGGGGTTTCTACAGGGAGGATTGTACCTGGAGGCTAGCCCTCTCCCGAGGAGAACAATAGGGATTTGAGTGGAGACAAAGCCTCTGAAAGGTCAAAATTGAAATTGATGAGATTTGGCCAGCACTGCCAATTGTTAGAACAGTATGCAGATGAGGAACGCTTAGCAATTGTATAGATGGATGCGCTAATCCCGTCAAGCAAGCAGTTCAGGGCTGAGAGCCCTTGCATTTGTCTAATGGTTAGCTGTGTCTGGAGGACACCACTGGCTGTGCGACAGATTGCTGTTTACTGGCCTAGACCTAGCTTGCATAATTAAGGCCATATGGCCGTGCCTGCCTACACAGGCTCTCCGTGACCATTTCAAACACGTGCAGTTCATCTCATGGAGTGCCACGTGGAAATATTAACCATAACCAATATGAAACTTCTGCTAGTTCAAACAGCTGCAGGCAGACTGTTTGACTAGAACAAGTTACAAGGACGATACTACTCCTCTGTTACAACAGCTCCACTGAATTTTGCTTGTTTTCAAGCACAGTTCTCAAAATGCTGATTATGATATATGTGTCTCAGGTCCAGGCCCTGTATGAACCTGTCCAGACCCTGACACAGTCAGGAGAGGCCTTTCTTTCATTCCCTCCACTATCATAAGCATGAGTAGTGAGGATGGAGGTCAAGGTCTTCTCAGTGGCTGCTCCTGAACTACGGAACTCCCTTCCCAAGGAGTTCAGAATGGCCCTTTCCTTCTTGTCCTATCAACAAGCTTTATTCTGACAAGATGATAAAACAGAAAGTTTTTAAAGAACACATTAGGAAGTGCTATGTTGTTTTAAACTGAACTGCTTTCAATAGCTTTTTATCTTTTTAAAATGGATTTTATTATTTAACTTGATACTGGGTTTTAATACTGTGAATGGGTTAATTCTATTTTAATGTTGACTTTTTGTGTATTTTCAATTGTATTGTTCTTTGAAATTGTAAGCCAATTTGAGTCCGAATCTTTACATGGAAAAATTGTCCTCCATGGCCCCTCAGTTGTTGAACTACAGTTCACTTCCGAGAAAAACAAGAACTTTCCTGGACTCAGAACAATACAGGGAGGCAAAACGGGGCTAAATTGTCCCCATTTCTGAAAGAGGTTATGGAGAACTCTTTTACTGACTTTAAAAAAAATCAGGAAGGGATGTGACATTCCAGGGTCCCACGGGAGGTCAACATGCCTCCCAGCACCTCTGCTTTACATTTATATACTCTAAAATAACATTGTCTCCAGCTGTCCCAGTTGGCAGGGACAATCCCAATTAATCCTCTGTCATCCCACTTTTTCAGTTGCTTTCAAAATGTTCCACTTTCTCTCTATTCCTCCCACTTTCCCTCTTTCTTCTCAGGTTACTTCAATTGCTGCAAACTGAGTTAAGTGTTAACCTTTCCAAGCAGACTCAGGCAAAAGCAAATTGCTTCAGCCTCTCCTAGCTCATCTTCCTCCCTCATCAATAACTTTGCCTATCTTGACCACACTCTGATACTGCGTAGTCACAAGTGTCCTTGTTTTCACTTGTGAAATGTTGGAAGACATGAAAATAATGTTATTTGTTTTAACCAAGTGCTGCAGCCCTAGTTTTGTTTGTGAATATGGAGTAGTAGTATCTGATCTGTGATTAGTGGCTTGTGCAGGTCAAAAATATTTTGTTTGCCCTAGAAAAGTGTCACTTTAATGCAGCACCTAGGGCTAAATCCAACTGCTAGTTCTAACTAAGGGAGGCCCATTAAATCAGTGGGGCTAACCAATGCATATATTTACCATTCAGTAATTGATTTAACGGGTCTAGTCAAACAGAGGCCATTTCCGCACGGGCTTAAAGAACCGGTGCAGAGCGTCCTCCAGGGAGGACATCTGTACCTAGAAGCAGACTGGGTTGGACCTACTTAGTGTAGTTCCACACCTCAGCCCGCTCTGGAACGACCCGAAGTAGTCATCCAGTGTGCTTTTGGAAGACTGCTTGAAACAGATCTTTCAAAAGCACAGAGCGCGCCACTCCGTGCCCGCGCTCTGGTGCAGATTTGCAGGCTGTGATCTGCTGGGGGTGGGCTTTAGGCTGGTGAGCTTCAGCGGTTGGTGGAGAGCCTCAACCAACTGGAAGCCACCATTTTCATCCCTGGAGCAGTGTGGAGCGGTGGCCACGCACTGTTCTGGACCAGCCTGGACCCAAGCGTGGAGCCAAGAAGTCCAGTAAGTACCGGTGCAGGGCAATTCCCTCGCCCCGTGCAAAAATGGCCAGAGGCTTAATGTCAGATAGAGATTCTGCACAGCAGGTCAGCCAGGGAAGACAGTGCAAAGGGAATTTCACAACACTTGCACTGCAGGTATGTGAGCAGCTATTTGGATCTGGGCTGGAAGTGGTTATGTATAAGCAGCATTGCTTCATCTTAATACCCTATCTTAATTAGATGAAAGGCTGAACAGGAATGGAAGGAGATGACCCAGTTCCCCAGTGCTTCCTTCATCTTCCCTCTTGAGTGCAGTCCTCAGTTTCCATCCTGGATGCCCATCCCCATTCCCATGGGATGGAGAGCTGCATTTGGACAATGGCTGTGCATGTTTTCTTTTGTACTGAGGACATTGGTTGGATAGTACCTTGAGTCAACCAAGTAATTTAAAATACTTGGGACACAAAACTATTCCAAAGTTACCAAAGATGAATGTGGACATAGGCAGGTGGAGGTAAGTAAACAGAAATGGGGGGTTTGCTTTTGTGGGGAAAGCTCTGCATCTCCACCATACATTCACACCTGTAACTGACTGCTGAAGGGAAGGAAGCAAATGGGTACCACTCCCCAGGGCCTTGCCTTTCTTTCTTTCTGCATTTTGGGCTAGCCAGGTGAAATAAGGGACAGAGGCCTTTCCCTTTAATGGCTGTATAGAAGAGTGGATTTCAGCAGATGTTGAAAGGACCGGCAATGTTAAAGAACACCTGCTGAAATTTCTTCTTCTACACCAGTCATTAAAGGGACAAGAGCCCTGCCCCTTATTTCTCTTGGCAACCACATCTGCACTCTGCTCAGTGAGCAACTATAAATAACCTGTTTTCTTCTGTGAGCCTAATCCAAGCTTGGAAGTAAACATAGTTCTTGGTAACCCATTTTTATTAGGGCTAATGAGGGGTAACAAAATGATGTTACGGAACAAGTAGAAATGATATTGTCACTTCTTCAGGTGTAGCAAGTAATGCTTTCTAGTTACTTTTAAAAGTTACTTTTAAAGGACATTTTATAGGAATTCTGAGCAATTTTTCAAGTTTTATGTATTTGCATAAAATACCTCCAAAAAGTAATTAAGAAGACTACTGGAAAGTAGCAGGCAATATAATGAGCCATATCACTGAGTTACTTTTTAAATTTTAAAAAAAAATGTAACACAATGGATACACAATGTATCTCTGGGCAATAAGTTCCCTGGTAACATATAACTTCAGTACATTCCCAAGCTACCTTTTTGTGTATATTCCTCCATTTTATTTCCTCAGCAGTCTGTCACATATTCAGACATGCCATCCATGTGTCACTGTCCTTATATGGAGTTTGCTAAAATGTGAACAATACTGCTTGATCTTTTTTCTATTGCACCTATCTAGCCAATAGCAAGTGGCCATTTGGTCCTTAACCATAGTATGCTGATAATTTGTAAGTGTCTGAGTTACCATAGTATGCTTATAATTTTGTAAATATTTGAGTTACACATAGACTTTGCTGGATGCTCTAACAGCTAAGTCAATGGGAAATGAAGACAGAAGCTACACAGGTTTCAAATAATGCAACATCTGTTGTGAATGAGGAAGTCTTCCGTCAACATTTCTCTTCTAGTGTTTTTTTTTTCCAAGTTCACCTCTCTTCATAGCTTAATTTATTCCCCATGCAAAAGTCTGGTAGATGTGTTCTCCCTTAAATGTAGCCCACTGACCAATATGTCTAGTTAAAAAGAAAAGAAAAAGTGTGGTGTCTAAAATGTTCAGATTCTTCTCTGTAGCCACTGCTAATTTTAGAGTTCCACCCCAACTTTCTGACGGTACCAAGAATTTTCTTCACAAGGAAATTGGTTTCCAGAGCAGAGGCACATTTAATAATATCTGCCTTGGAGCTGTAAATATGTTATTCAAATTTCCAACTTCTTGTAATTGGTAGAATAAAGGGGGAGAATAAAAGAACAAATTACTAACTTTTAAAAGGATGCTCAACTTTCCACCTTTTCATTGGCCTAGCTGTTTCCATTACTCTTTGGGGCCTGTGGCAGATTTTAGGTAATCTTTTCGCATTTTGAGTTTACTAAAGCACAGGTGCAGAACCCATAGCCCTGGGTGCCCCAAGATCTTAAGTACACATATCCTATTATATCCATTATATTTTCGTACACATTGCTCTTTTCCTGTAGCTGTTCAATTCCTTGCAACTGTTTTGTGCTTGCAGGTGTGATGGGGATGGTGAGAAGAGAAGAGGATGCCGGGGTGAAAGTGTGTGGACACACACCATTTCCGCACTAGCCTGTTATAGCGCTATGATTCCACATTCAACATCCTATGGAATCCTGGGGTTTGCAGTTTCGGGAGAGGGCAGAGAGGGCTCAAGCCTTTCACTGGAGACTAGGCGAGGGGGACTAGATTCCTCTCCCCAAACTCGTCAGACAAATTGGACCACTAGCATTGTTATGTAGCTGAGTTTCCTTAGGAATTATCAATCTGACATCTAGTAAATGACCAAGCACATTCCCAAAGTAAGGCAGTTTTCCCATGAACAATGAAAGGCTGCAAGCCATTTATCCTATGCACATTTATTGGGTGTCAGCAAATTGAACACATGCAGGGGGCTTCTAAATATACACTGTGCTTGTGAGACTCTTCAAATTTAAGGATGACTGAACAATAACAGATGTAAGAAATTATATGTGCTCTCCCTAACTGTGCCCTACACTTTATTCTCGACAGTTCAGGTTTGGCAGCTATATATGTTTTGTTTTTTGTTTTTTTTATAAAGAGTATTATGTGTAAGGTTCTGTATCTTCTAACATCTCCACAGACTTGCCTTTTAAAGTAGTGTTGTGGCGAGATGGTTGTGATAAGCAACATTATTGGCACTTTTGCATTCTCTTAACAGGGTCTTACGCTTTTTCCCCTTTGCTTGATGCATTAATTGTATTCTTTTATTTACTCGGTTCTTTAATTATTATTATTTATTTATTTTTGTCATTCCTTTCATGGTAGTCAGATTATTTCCTGCTTCAGCTAGCTGTTGTTGCTGTTATTTTAATGCAATGCATTCTATGGCCATTTCCACACTAGGCTGTTATAGTGCTATTATTACACTTTCAACGTCCTATGGAATCCTGGAGTTTGCAGTTTAGGGAGGGGCCTCAAAGGGTCTTTCCCAAACTGCAAACCACAGGATTCCATAGGATGTTGCAAGTGGAATAATAGCGCTATAACAGTCTAGTGTGGAAATGGCCTATGTTTTCATTGTTTTGTTTTTTAAAACGTTCCTGAAAACAGGCAAAATTAATAACAACCTGCCTGCCAATGTGGAACCTCTCCCACCTTAAAAATAGTTCCAGGGTCTCTATGTGTACATGTGTGTATGTGTGTGAACAGCCCTTATCCCTCAAGCCAGCTTCATTGCAGCCAAAAGAGTTACAGTCCTGTACTGAAGGTACACTTGGTTGATGCAACCAACATGCAGCTGCAACTGCACATTCTGTGTGTGCATTCATCATGGTTATATCCTGTTCTTATTTTTGCTGCTGTGATCTCAGAGGAGCTTTCAATCTTTCTTCCCCTCAGCGCTATGCCTCTTTCTAATTTACAATCCCCACTAAAGGGATCATGACAGAACTTCAGATCACCTGCAGAGTATGGAGACCAAGCTTCAATTCCCCACTTGGCCATAGAAACCCACTCGGTGACCTTTGGCGTGTCTCTCAGTCCCAGAAAACCCCATGATAAGTTTGCCTTAGGGTCACAATAAGTCAGAAATGACTTGAAGGCACACGACAACAACAATTCTGGGAACAGGCTCCCAGAATTGATGTGGCTCAAATGACTTTGCAGAGGCCCAATCACATCTTCTGTTTACTGCTGGACAAGCAAAACAGTTCTTTTCAGTTCCCTCACACAGTCTGCTCATTCTGGCCCTTAGGATCCTTGAGGTCCTTTCGTACTACACAGTCATATCACTGTGATTCCATTTTAATGGCCATGGTTTTATGCTACAGAATCCTAGGGTGCGCAGTTTAGAGTGGATTATTTGGAATTCTCAGTCAGAGAGCTCTTGCGCCTTACCTGACTACAAGCCCAAGCATTCCACAGAATGTTGCCATGGCATTTAAATGGAATAGAGTCAAAGCGCCCTTAAAGTAGCAGAAGAAAACAAGTACAATTAACACTTACATTAAAATTGATATGAACAGTGGGCCCTGAGTTCTGTGGCCCTTGGGGGCAATTTCTCCTTCTGTTCTTCCACCTGCTGTCAAACTTGGCAAAATATATCTTTGGGCTTTTAAAATATTCAGACAAGTTAATTGTCTCTCCATAAGTATACATACCTCCCCTCTAAAAAAAACAATAGAAGAAACTTGATCTGAGCTGGAAGCTAAACTTGCAATCTTGAGCATCCAGAGATAAGTCAACTGAACAGAGTAGGTCTTTCACCCTGGCACAAGCCTACTTTCCAAAGCAATGTTTATCTGGCCTTAGGATTTTGTCATCTCCAAAAAATAAAAACAAAAAAAACCCCTTTCCCAACTTCTGGATTGGTTAGCCAACAGCCTGGGACAAAGAGGAAGGCTGGTACATTTTCCAGAGGCATTCTCTTTGCCACAGGAAGAACCTTTGATGAACAAATGAATCATGTTCACTCTGTCCGTGCTTTGCAGTGTATTCAAACCTTCCTTCGCTGTAGGTGCTATAGAAATTAAGAGAAAGTGGAAGAATCAACTCGGGTTATTATATGACTCTGCCAGTGCATATTTCCATTGTGCCAGTAGTAAGTGTTTGAGATTTCCAGTCATGTGAGCTGGGTTTGAGTCCCATCTAGTACATGGACCCTTTTTAAGACTGGGTCTTTAGAAGCAGCGCTCCCCTCATCTTTTAAAAATGAAGGCAGAAGGTGATGATGGTGGCACCATGGATGAACTAGCCCATGTCCCTACTTAATATACAGACAATCATGGTTCTTCCAACCTGGTGCTTGCTTGTGTCTCTTCCTTGGAATTGTGGAAGAGGTTGGGATGATTTTCAGCCATCCTTTCCTGTGGAACCTTTCAGGGCAAAACTTTTAAAATTTTTGTTAGCTGCAGTTCAAAGTGAAGCATGAACATCCCCTTACACACACACCATCTCAAGAGAAAATTTCTCCCTTTCAAAACATTAGCAACTGGAATATACTGAGACTGTAAAAGGTGCTCTTTTTCTTGGACTATAGCTCCTCAAATCGCCCAACAGCAGAACCACTGAGCACTAAATGGCAGTGATTTGGTAACTAATTTCTGTCGCTGTGGAGGTAATAGCTTGTATTGATGAGAAGGGGTTCAGCTACAACTGTATAAAAAAGGAGCAAGGGAATGGAAAGGGAATTTTTGCTCTCTCTGGTAACTTTACTATGATTGTTACTGAAATTACTGCAGATGCAGGTAAGATATGGCATGCTCCCCCTACTTATGCCTATAGTTCCCACTCCACCCTGCACCCCTACTGCCAAAAATTATGGCACAGCATTAAAAGCTATTGATTTTTGCAGTACAAGAAGAATCATATTCCTCAAAGCAGAACTCTTTTAGAAAGGGGTTGCTTTTTGCACACACTTTGTTTTAATATGCTTTTTTTAACCTATGTTTTGTTTTAGATATATTTAGTGAGCTGCCTTGATTCCCATATCAGGAGAAAGAAGGGATATAAACTCAATAAGCAAACATAAATTTTCATCACCACCAGAAATTGAGTGGTTTTGAACTTCCACAATGCATTTTGGCAGTCTGCATTGGTGTGTCAGCAGCTACAGCCTGGTGACAGTTTCTTGGTGGGTAAGTGGTCCCCTGAACCCACTGCAGTTGCACACCCCTGAATTAGTATACAGGAGGTAACCTCCAACTATCCCGATTTGGCAGAGACAGTCCCAGTTGCAGTATTCTTCTTGCCATCCCACTATTTCTAGCTGCTTACTTTCTCTCTCCTTCTCCCACTTTCCCCCTTTGTTTTCAGCTGGCTTCCATTTAAGCAAAGTGAGATCAAAGTTCAAAAGTAGTTGGCTCTCAATTAATTTAGGAGGTGGGAGTAGGGGGGTAGGGGGTAAAACCTTCCTCTTCGGGGGGGGGGCTCAAGCAAAACAGCCTCTCTTAGCTTATGTGTTCTTCCTCATTAATAACTTTCGCTGTCTTGACCATACTCTGATGTTGCTGGTCCACATGTGCTCCAGTTATCCCTGCCCTGGCTAGGCAAGGCGAAGGCATTTCTCTCATTGAAAAGTCACTGTTACCATGACATACGCCCCCATTCCACGGTACAGTATAATTGGCAAGGAATATCATTTAATTGGCATGAAATATTAAAAATACTACACTTATGGATAGAAGGCATGTGGATAAGGACTCTAGTTGGAAGCTGCATGCTAAGACAGATGGCCAGGTGATAAATTCAAAAGTATTAGATGGGAAAGCCCTGGCACTGATGGGCTTGCAACAATGCTCTCAATAACCCAGTATTCAAATACAATAGTAAAAGAGACTGCCCCAATGAAGCAACCAGTGCTCATCATCCTGGAACCTCTTCCCACAGAAACTCTTTTCTTCCCTCACCTGCCCAGACATTAAGAGACTATCGCAACTCCCATCAATGCTTTGTCACCTGTAATTAAGACTATTAGTCCATTCTGGACCCCTTTTGTTTGCTCTGCCAGAGAGCAATTAACACATTCTGTTTCAGAACAGAAAACAAGGTACTTAAACTCTGGCCCTACGCTTGACAGTTCATAGTATGCTAGATGCACACAGGCATGTCACTCTGTCTGTTGGGTCCCAGGTATTCGTGCTCTGTGCTGCCCTCAGACTCTTGTTTGAGCCATCTCACTTCAATCTTCTGCTAATGATCACCCACTTCACCCTGCATCTCTCTCTGTCCAACCTTTCCCTCCCTTCCCTTCAGTAGCCTTGTATGGTTTGTGAGACAGCTTGGTTCCTTGAGTATGTCTGTGTACCCAATAAAGGCATTCTTTTGACTCTCAACTGGTGTCTCACAGTTAGTGCTGGTATACACAAGTGAAAAGACCCTATGGTTACACCCCTCTCTCCGGCCTGCTTTGAGCTTTAATTCCCCATCTTTCTGAGGAAATTCTGGCACTGCTGGAGGACCTCAAGGTCCCCCACCTTTTGGGGTAAGACCACTGCCTTCATTTTCCCAATCACAAAAAATAAAATAAAAATAAGAGCGATGTGCATTAGCTAAGAGTGAAACTTGGTTCATATGACTGGATGGCTCCACATGATGCCACTGATACTACAAAGCACCCAATAGCAACAAGCTCTGCATCACACCCTGTTAACATTGTTTAGCTATGATGCACAATGCAGAAAGAAGAGTTCTACTGAAATATAGGCCCTTTTCACACGGGCTTTCCCGGGCGAAATAGCCCCGTGAGCCGTGCGGGAGTGGGAGTGCCGCTCCACACGACGCACTCCCACTTCCGGCACTCTCACGGGGCTGCAGCGGCGCGAGCGCGGGGTTTTTGATTTTCGCTTTCAAGCGAAAATCACCCCGCGCTCGCGCTACGCTCCCGGCGCCCACACGCACTCACCTGTAGTGCGGTGCGTCGGGGAGGCGGCCGGGTCGCGCCTCCTTCCCTCCGCCCGTGCGGAAGGAAGGGGCGGGGCGGGGCGGGGAGCTAGCGCGGCGGATGCGAGAGCATCCTGCTTCGCACGGGCGGGGGGCTGCTCGCGACAGCCTCCCGCTCGCGCGCGCGCGCGCGGGGGGTGGGCGCGACTGTCGCTCGCTCCTGGCGCGCGCGGGGGCGGGCGCGACTGTCGCTCGCGCCAGGAGCGAGGGACAGTCGTGCCCGCCCCCCGTGCGCGCGCGCGATCGGGAGGCTGTCGCGAGCAGCCCCCCGCGCGCGCCAGGAGCGACGGGCTCCTTTCTTGCGCGCGCGGGGGGGATGGACTCGCGAGCCGCCGCCGCCTCCGGGACGGTGCCGTTTCCCAGCTGGTTCCTTCGGCTGCGGAAGGAACCAGCGGGGAACCGGCAGGCTCCCGAACTAGGCTTTTCCCGCAAGCCGCCCGCCCCCGCTCGCGCAAAAAGCCTAGTGCGAAAAGGGCCATAGATTCTACTACAATTCAAACTTGGATTACTGGATTCAGAGTCCAGAGTGCTGGCTGTTATACCACAAAACCAGCTACAAGGAAATTTCAAATTAGGGAATCATGAATTTTAAGTACATATTCCATATGCCAACTAGGAGTTTTGGCACCTAGTCCATATGCCAGGGAAAAGCTTCTCCCATCTTTTCTCTAGGTTGAGAGAAGTCCATATTTTGCTCCATTTGCTTGGCTGGTGAGGAAGAGGTGCCTGATCCATTGAAAGCCCCTCCACGGTAAATGAGGTGTTCCAACTTAGATTGAGGCCTGAAAGCATCTTGTATCACTGGGATCTGAACCTAGGAGGAATTCCTTTTTATTTAGTAGGCCTTTTGTCCAAGTCTTCCAGAGAGCAAACCCACTTGCTATTTCAAATGTTTTCAGCCATGGGTGCATTTGTGGGGGGTGTTTGTGTGTGTGCGTGTGTAAGTAAGTAAGCGTGTAAGTAACCTTTAAAGTAACCTTTAAAGCTCTACATGGTTTGGGTCCAAGTTACCAGCAGGATTGCCTCCTCCCATACACTCTGCCCCATACACTCAGGTTCTCTGGAGGCCATTTGCTTAAACCAGCCAGAACTAGACTGACAACAGTCACTCAGAGCACCTTCTCATCGGCCGCCTCTAGACTGTGGAATAACCTGCCAGAACAGATTTGACAGCAAAATATGCTGTCCAGATTTTAAAAAGTACTAAAAACTTATCTTTTCTGACAGGCCTACCCAGTCTATTTTTAATTGTGTTTTTAATTGTATTTTAATGGTATTTTTAACTGTACTTTTAATGGTACTTTTAACTATGATATATGTTAACTATAGTACATTTGTATTAATCGGTCTATGTTTTAGTGTATTTTAACTATGACTTTTTAGTTCTATCTATTCTGTACCCCGCCTCAAAGTGGCTGTGCCCTTCCCAGCATGGTTGATGCAGGTACAAGACAAAAATTAAAAATAAACCACACTCTCACCAAAAGGCATCTCTAGAGAATGTCCACTTCCAAAGAGGCACTCACAGAAAGGTACCACTGGGAATTAAAGGCAGTGCTTCCTCTTTACAAGGCTGGCACTTTGACCAACTCACCCACAATACCAGGGATATAAACTATGGTGGGGGGAGCAAAATGAGGGCATTGAGCCCAATAAGATTTCTACCTTAAAGTGAAATGTTCCTTCAGTTCCCACATTTCTAGCATTGCAGTGAGTTAAAACTGCACTGAGCATTTAAAACTGCAATCTAGTATTTATAGTATGATCTCACTGGCTAGAGAGGATTACATCATCTGTAAACAGAGCAGTGTAAACATTGGTCATTTCTGCACCAGCCTGTCATAGTGCGATCACTCCACTTTCAGCATCAAAGGCCCCTCCCTAAACTGCAAACCCCAAGATTCCATAAGATGTTGAAAGTGGAACAATCACACCATAACAGGCTGGTGTGGAAATGGCCATTGTTTTAAAGCAAGGGTGGTACTTGGAACCCAGCTTAGAAGAGCTCAGCAGCAGAATGCCTCTGTACCTTAATACAGGCATATGGAGGAAAATATTTTATCTCATTTTTAAAAATGCAGGATTGAATTAGGCTAATACATATGCTGTATCAGAATTTTTTATGTTTTCTTATAAAGTTTTTAAAAGTAAAAAAAAAAAAAATACAATGTACGCATCCAAAGAAAAGAGGCAGGCAAAGTTAACAAGGAAGGCAAACAGAACAGATATAAGCATTCTAGGTGTGAACTATTTTTAATGTTTATCTGGGTAATGCTAGAAATTTGGGGCTGGAGAAAAAAATTAATGACGGGAAGAAGAATTCTTTTTGGGAGGCAGTGCACTGATTTTGTCCTCTCCGTAGCTACATTTTTCGGGCCCTCCTCTTTCTTCTTGAGAGAAGGCAAAGCAGAGACTGCAGGGAGTGGGAAGCTCGCTAACTTTACATCTACTCATCATGTCTCAATATTTCTTTCTGTCATTTTATGCCTACACCACTGTAAAAAGTGATGTTGAAATATGATGTACAAATCCTTTATAAATAAATAACAGTTTGGTGTTGATGGTGGTGTGCAGAAAATACAGAGGAATGAAGTCTCAGAAATGTCAGCCAGTTGTGGGAGGTGACTTCCATGTCTGTGAGGCAATGAATCCACTCCTGGTTTTAGTCTGAATAGCAGAGGAGTTGTACAAGATGCCAAACTGTATCTCCTAATAAAACAGCACCTTGGATATGTTCTTTATAAAGGACTGAAGTTCAGAGCAGATTAAAGACATAAAGATTCAAATTAGAGTTGGCTTACCAAATTTCCATCAATCCAATAAGTTGGCTTTGGTTAGGACTTAATTTTAGTTTGCATGGCCAGGTAGAATGGCAGAAGTGGGCACTTTCAGCCAGTTGGCTATAGGCAAAGACCTCAGGAGTACCCATTAACATGTCAAAATGCTGCTACACCTGGGAATGGTGGCCTTCTCAGCACTAAAGCACATACGGCTCCAACTGTTGCTCACCATTTACATTTCTTCACAAAGCCCACCACCACACACATACATATAGTAATGTTTCAAGATACTACATCTGGGTTCAGCTGAAGTTTTGTGAGAATATAAAAATGGTGGGTACTTGCTATCTAGGGTCTCTTTCACACTACACAGTAACAGCACTATGATTCAGCCATAGCAACCATCCACTAGAATCCTAAAAAGTTTGGTGTATTTAATTTGGCGAGGGGTTAAAGCTCTTTGGTGGAGAATTCTAAATGTCTCTCCCCAAACTGCAGATCCCAGGATTCTGCAGGATGGAACCAGGGCAGTTAAAGTGGAATCACAGTACTATAATTATATAGAGCAGTGGTTCTCAAACTGGGTGTGTCATAGTTACTGAACGAGGGGGCACAAGAAAAGTCAGTCTGTGTGTACTGCAAATGTGAAAATGAAGGGCAATCCTCTGTGTGTGTGAGTGCGCATGCATGCACTATTGAGGACTGACTGATCCCTGAAAAACTGTGACACAAGGCATCTTCCCCATTATGCCTTCCTCCAACCTCAGACATTGCAAAAATTGGCTTCCTTTTTTTCCTCCCGTCAACTTCTCCAAACATTCCATTGCTGATGCAGCAAGTATATGCTCCTTAGTGACCACAAGATGACAAGCAGGGGGACATGACTTTCAGCTGAGGATGCAACGTCTGCACATAGATGAAAAGGGGGTCACAGGGGTCAAAAGTTGGAGAAGCACTGGTACAGTGTCAAGGGGCTCAGGATCAACTTGTTTGTTGCCACACCTGCCCATCAGCATTGAGGTAAGGAGGGACTATGCCAGGAAGGCACTGGCCCTGGACCCAGGGAGTGGAAAGGAAGCCTGTGCCACTCCTTCCTGCAGTTCCCCTGCAAAGCCTCTGCAAGCAGCCATGTTGCAGCAAGGATGTCACATGGCTCTATTCCACAGGATGCCTCTCTTCCCCAGAAGAAACCCCAACATCCCCTTCCTCACCCTGTGGTGATGCCTTCCTGAGTCCCCCGCCTTTGAGGAGTCAGTGGGGGAGTATTCCAGCAATTGAAGCAGCAGCATCTTTACCTGGAACAACAGGGTTCCAATTTTCAATGGAGTGCATCCATGGGTATGGAATGCTCCCCTTTGTGGAAAGCTGCCTTTCCTATGTAGAGGTAGATGAAAAACTAGAACTGGTGACAGAGAGGGTGGGACTGGAATATATACCTCCTGCTATGTTTAGAGAGCTAAAAAGAAAATCTAGACGCTTATAGACCTCTCCTGATTGATAAATCCCTACCTGTGAAGTTACTCAGAGCAGGAAGCAGGCACTTGTCTACACTTAAAAAGATTAAGTATCTACCTATCCATTGTGATTAAAGCTATGACTGATACTACCTTTGGACCCAAGAGATTATTTGAAGCATAATACATTTTGTACAACTGAGTTTGTCTTCTGTTCACACCTAGAACCTTTTTCTTTGTGCAGGGGTGGGAATCAAGAAGCCCTCCCTACTGGGCTGTGTAGCTGGTCATGAGGAATGCTGGGAATTACAGCCTAAGAACATCTGGAAGGCCACATGATTCCCCACCCTGGCTTAAAGGGAAAGGCGAATACGAATATATGTTTATCTGTGTCCAAATGTAATTGTGTTTGCAAGACTCTATTGTCTATTTAATTGAAGTCAATGTAAGACACAAAAAGGAACACCAGTCCTCTTCCAACCAATGAGATTTGGGTTGAGATACTTTATTTTTAAACACATTAATAGAATACATCCATGGACATTAAATGTTGCTTTAAAAGAACAAGTGCATTATGTTACAGCATGTATTACACTTTCAGCAAAGCTTTTTTCTTTTCCCTTCATTTCTATTGGCCACATACTTGTGAAAAATGTCACACTAGAAATAATAAATTTCTAGAGTGTCAAATGCTTTACTTTTTTTTATATCAATACATTCAACATAGAGAGAGATCCAAAAATCTATTTTGATTCTTAGACCAAATGTTTCTTATTCTTTCCATAATATATACATTTTAAATGGTTTTAATGTTACATATAGTTTAATTACATTCAAGGAGATTTTTTTTCTGTTTTTAATGTGCGTTTTTAAAATTGCTGTTAAGACACATTTAGTCCAAATTCTGGGTGAAAGGCAATATTATAAATGAATTACATCGTCATATTTTCCCTTTCCAACAGACAAAACCCTGGGATTCATTGAAACAGGAAGAACCTGAGCCCAAAATCAAGTCAAACACTGCAGGTCATGCAGAATATCCCTGAGTGAATCAAAACAGGTTACGATATACTGAACATATTGGAGCAGTGAGGTTGCCCTGTAAACTCTCTCAATATTTTAATGTCAGATTTACCTGCATCCTTGCCCATCTTGTTCCCCCCTCTACAAGTATGCAGGACTATAACTCACATCATCCATACTCCCTAGCAAAGGCTTTTGGTTGGTATGATGATAGTTTCAATCAAAAACACCTAGAAGGAAATATATTGAGCAATCATGTCCCAGGGTCAAACTTTGGGTGGAAACAGCTCTCCAAATTTCAAGTGGAAACACACTACTGATAGGCAGGCACATACAGAATGATCAAGAACCTCTCTCAATCTCTGAAGCAGGGTTGTACTTAAATAACACCCCCACAAAAGCCATTTTTATTAAGAAAGTGTTGCATGAACCTTTTAATCAGAGTGCAAACCACACAGTCTGGGACCTATGGTAGTCCTTTGGGGAGGAGATTCCAATATGCCCTTTACCATCCTAGCCCCCTTCAACCTGATTTTTAAAAAATGACAAAAAATAATATTTTGAGGGCTAAAATAGCCTCTGGAGAGTAGTTTTGGCTATAAAGCTTATTTAATCCTTTTCACGTCAAAAGAGAAAAGGAAAAGTCTAAAACTGATCAGAAATGATTTCTAGTTGCCTGAAACATCTCTTCTGGTTGCTGTCAGAGGCCCACTGAGGGTTGGAAGAAGCCAAAAATGGCCCTCTGACCCTCACTGAGTGCTCACCTTGCATTAAACATATGAATTTGCATGTGCCATTTTTGAAAATAAAAAGGGGCATGACTTGCAGGAAGAGAATGGTCAAGTATAAAGACTGTGTGTGAGAG
Source organism: Ctenosaura bakeri (assembly GCA_948474755.1). Classification (NCBI taxonomy): domain Eukaryota; kingdom Metazoa; phylum Chordata; class Lepidosauria; order Squamata; family Iguanidae; genus Ctenosaura; species Ctenosaura bakeri. The sequence continues at coordinate 617,307 of CAOLHI010000180.1, read as the reverse complement.
AGAGCACCTGAGTCACTAGCAGGAAAATCTGTCGTTTCACTGCAGAGAACCATGAAGAGCTATTCAAGGTTCTACAGTCTTTGGAGGCACCAGATCCTATTTGATCTTGGAAGCTAAGCAGGGTTAGGCCTCAGTCCTTGAATAAAGGAAAGCCAAAGAATATCAGATGGTATGGGCTGTATTTCAGAGGAAATGATAGCAAACCATCTCTGGTGTAAGAAAAGCCCTATGAAATTTGAGGTCACCATTAAGTTGACAGGTAAGTCAACTTGAGGTTGCTTGAAGGCACACAGAGAGAAAGAGGCACTTGCACAGACACACAGACATGTTGGTTTGCTTTTACCCCACTGTAGTGCCCTTGTTTAAATTGTATTGGCAGAAATTCATTTGCAGATCTGTTACTGAAGTGTGACTCCTCTTGGATATCCCTTTGCTAATGTGAACATCTTCAAGTCAATATTTAAAACCAACATTAGCTGGTTTCACTGGATTCTCATGGAGGTTCCAGGTTTGGCCTGAAAAGGTCAAAAGCCAACAGCGGATAATCTGGCCTAAGGCTGATTCAGTTAAGTGTGTAGCAACTGAACCATCTTCTACTATATGCCCCTTCCAAATCACTTAGAGTAGCTTTATAGCTTTATATGACAAATATGAATGGAATTACAAATTGATAAATAAATTACACACAATGACTTCAACTTTCAAGAAATTCTACTCTAGATTTACTAAACCCGTCATCTCAGTATACCAGTTTGCTTGTGCTGATCAGTCTGTTGCACCTCTGAGTGTCTTCTACAGCAGCGCTTTTCAGCCTTGGAGCCTAAGGTGTTATTTGATGTCAAGTACAATTCTTAAATCATTTTCCACAAATGCTCCCAACCCCCCACTGTGTTAGTCTGGTGAAAAGGCAGGGGAAGAAAAGATGCACCTTTCATTTTACTGAGAGAAATTACACAGAAGAAATACACACAGGCCTCCCCTGTTTATGCGACAGGTTAGGGACCTAAGCACTCTCAGAAAACAGAACTGGTTGAAAAGCAGAACCCATGTAGTGTACTATAGGGAGCATGAAGGACTTACGGAGGCTACCTTTTTACTGACCATGTGTGTGCCGCTTACAATGTTTCTCAGCTGGCTTGGAATCTTTTTTTTTCTCCCTCTTAGCTCTCTTTGAAAGAAACACACATGTTCCAAGTGAGCCTCCATAGGCGAGAAGAACTAACAAAAGAGCAGATTCCCTGTCAAATTAATGGAACTTGTCCTTAATTTGGGAGTGGCAAAATAGTGAGTCATCAGATAACAAAATTTCAAAAGGTGGGGACTTTCTGTACCAGCAAATGACTACCACTGCCACACAATTTCCAAGAGGTTAAACCAGTTGCAGCAAAGACAACTGCGTTCCATTAAAGACTAATATAATCACAATAACTTCAGCTTCTGAGGACTACAGACCACTTCATCAGATGCATGGGTGTTATCCAGAAAGAGATTTTATTTCCTTTCCATTGCCTTATAATCAGAAGTAAAGCTATCATTTCTTCCCCAATTATTACCTCTTGTATTGTTCAGAAAGAGAAAGTACCATTTTGTAGATGCCTCTAACATAATAATGTGAGTTGTTCGTTTCTTTGTTTTTTGGAGTAGGCTGATATTTTGGTTACAGAGCCAGCTGACACTACAACTTGACTGGAGCAATGGCTTAACTTTCAAACCTGACTTATTTGCTATTAACTTTGATCTTATACGGGATATTTGAATTCTAGGTGTATGTGCTGCCACGTCACAGCTTCCATTATAAAAACCCACAAAGCAAAATAAACAATATTCGTTCTCCCAATGAATTCTGTTTTCAAAAGGTGATTGGTTAACATACTAGAACTAAAGGGTTTCTATGCCAGAACAGATTAACAAGCTTTAAAATCAGTGAGACTGATTGAGCACTGGATCAGCCTACGTGCAAAATAAATGACAGACACTTGAATTTTAGAGATGTCATTTCAGAATTAAGACCTACTAATTTAACTGGAAAATGCAGGCGACAGTCAGAAAGTGGGTATGAGATATAATTTAAATCAGTTTGTATTTTGAGAGGAATTTACAGATTTCATGCATCTCAAAATCACAGGCAAATCAGAACATAATTATCTTTCAGTCTTTGCATTTCTCAGAATTTTGCTGTATGGCTCTCTGAACAAAATATATGCAAACATGCATATATTACTGGGAAAATGTTTTTAACAGCATTCCATAAGGGGAATGCAAAAATGTACGTCTTAGGCAAAATTATATATAAAAGTGTTTACATTACAAGAAAGGCAAATGAAAATGCATGCAAATTTCATGCAGTCTTTTTGGGTGTAAATACTGCAAAATCATGGGGGGAAAACGAACTAAACTTTGAAAAAAATTAAAATCCAAGAACCAGTGTGGGTAATGGTTTGAGCACAGGACTATGATCCTGGAGACCAAGGTTCGATGCCCTGCTTGTCACACACTCTTATCCCCAGAAAAAAACAATAATAGGTTCACCTTAGGGTTGCTATAAGTCAGAAACAACTTGAAGGTAAAAATAAAAAATAAAAAATGGAGATACAGTTCAGCCAACAGGTCTAGTGTTTACTTTAAAAGATTCTATTTCATGAAGTATATTGGTTTAAATTCTTCCACAAAGAAATGCTTAAGTCTTAAGAAGTAACTCATCTGAGATTTCATTTTATAAAGGTTTTTTTAACTTAATATCAGGGGTCAGCACTTTCTTCTATTACATAGTGCAGAAAATCCTAGAATGTAAACTCAACAAAAGGAAAATATCTAATTAGCACTCCTCATTGTTGATATAATTAATTCTCCCAGAAAGCAAGTGAAAAGCAAGACTGAAGTCATAGCCTAAAACAGCTAAACTAGGCTCTGAACAACACCTGCTCAAAAATTCTTCAAACAAATGGTGTGGCTGTACCAAAAGCTACACAAGTTGTGGTGCTTGCTCTCCATCTTGTGGTAGTTACAGGAATCACAAGATGATTATGTTATTACTGGGTGTACATTTATTTTTTTAAAGCTCTTTTTAACCAGCCCTTTAGATGGAAGACACTTTTACATTTAAGTGCTATGTATGGACCCTGAGAGGAGGTTTATAAACAAATGTGATATCCCTGTTCAAGTGAGACAGCAACACAGATGTCTCACAATTAAAAAAAAATTGCCAGTGCAGCCAAATTTAAAAAAATATGCAGTTAATTCCCATGCTTCCAGTTGTCTGTAGTAAGTGTTGTTAAATTATTTCTTTCTGACAAACAAACAAAAGTTGAAATTAAGTACACGCCCAGAGGAGGGCACCTAAGATGGTAAAATGTCTAGAAACCAAGTCCTAAGAGGAACCGCTTGGGCAGTTGAGTATATTTAGCTTAATGAACAGAAGACTGCAAAGTGAGGTGATAGCCATCATTAGATAATCATGCAGGAGATGTTGCTCCAGAGACTAAAACACAAATTAAAGGAATCAACTGACAAGAAAAGAGATTCTACCATTATGAAGGACTTCCTTGATGGTAATAACTGTTTTAATGTGGAATCAGCTGCCTCAGAAAGTGGTGGGCTCTCTTCTGGAGGTCTCTGACACACACTGGATGGTCATCTATCAGGGATGCTTCAACTGAGTATTCTTGCATAGCAGGGGGGAGGTTGACTAGATGGCCCTTCCAACCCCTTCCAACTCTATGATTCTGAGGGCCTTTCTGCTCTATCCTATTATAGTGCTATTATTCCACTTTCAACATCCTGTGGAATCTGGGGTTTGTAGTTTACTGAGGCCAAAGAGCTCTCTGGATGAGAATTCTAAATGCCCCTCCATAAACTACAAACCCCAGGATTCCATAAGATGTTGAAAGTGGAATAATAGCACTATGACACTTAGGGTGGAAAGGCCCAAAGTACTGTATATATTTTTTTTCTACATATGCCCAATGTTCTGAGCTGCATTACATAAAAAGTACCAAAAACCTAGCCCCATGGCCATTCTACAGTTGCATTGTTATGGTGGTTTGAATTCAAGTTCAGGAGTGCTCAGAGACTACCTTCCATTGTAGTGGACAATGCAAAAAAATGGGACCAAGGACACCCGTGTCTTTTGGCTTAAAATTCTTATTCTTAGTTCACTAAGGCCATTTCTGCCCTAGACAATTATAGTGCTATTATTCCACTTTCAACATCCTATGGAATCTTGCGGTTTGCAGTTTAGGGAGAAGCCTTTAGAATTCTCAGCCTGAGAGCTCTTGGGCCTCAATAAACTACAAACATCAGAATTCCACAGGATGTTGGAAGTGGAATAATACAGTGTAACAGTGTAGTGCAGAAATGGCCTAAGCCTTGGGAGCAGTATTTCAGTTTTTTCAAATGGGAAAAAAAATTCATACAAAACCTGAAAAACAATGAAATTGTTTTCATGGGGAAGGGGATATGGCTATCTGGGAAATCTCTGACTCTGCCTAAGGTCCCCCCACCCCTCATCTCTGTCAATTACAAGGAAGAGCCTCTGTCTCATCAACTCTCCCTCTTCTCCGTCTTTGGTGTGGCCAGGCTCCTCTTCCTTCTCTGAGTAACTACAGTCATTGTTACATCCAAAAGCAGATGATTGGTAATTATAGTTTAGATTCTCAGGCCCAGCCACTTCCTGTTTGGGGGAAAAACAAAAAGCTCTGCCCAGTCCTTCAATAGGTAAGGAGGGGCTCAAAAAGCCACCCTTCATGCACAGTCAAATGGCTAACAGGACTTTTCAGAGGCTTACGGGGTGGTTCCTATTGATCAGTTTTGGCTGGGAAAAAAACTACCCAAATTGAGAGTGAGTTTGGAACAAAAATGGGGGAGCAATCCCTTCTGTTGTGATGATTGAGTCCCCAGATCCTAGTAGTTGCACTTTATGTCTGAAACAGGACTCTGTGCAATAAAGAAAACAAGAAGCCTTGTGACAACCTTTAGGTGACAACCTTAAAGACTAACACATGGTTGCATAAACAAGCATGGACTCAAGTCCATCTGATATATGAAGGAGACTCTAGTCCTCCAAAGCTTTGGTCATAACAAGTTGGTCTGCCTTTAATTTGCTACAAGACCTTCAAATGTTTTTGCTGCAACAGACCAGAATGGCTACGCTTCTGGAGTGTATCCCACTCAGTGGAGAGGAATGCTACAGTTATCATTTAGGGAAAAAGATGGAATATATGAGGCATGACCATGGCCAAATGTGTAGCTTTAGACCACAAGTATTGCTCCAGAAGTCTTTCTACTCTTAGCCGGCTCACAGATTTTATATGAGTAACATGGTGATAAAACAATTAAATAGGCCTACATAACAGGTATGCATACAGAAGGCACAAGTTCACTTGGTTCTGAAAAAGGATGGGGCTGGAGGTATGTATCATGTAATAACACTGATGTCCTGAGGTACAAAAACTAATGCTCTTAAGAGAAACAATTCTCCTTCCTCCTTAAGCTGAACCTTAAGCAAGCCAGGGATTTGCATCTTGCTAAATTCCTTTTCACATATTAAAATGGTATCCCGAGAAACTGACATAAAAAACTGGCATAATAAGAAATCTTGCCCAGCTGGACTAGCAAACACATATCTATGACAGTTTTTCTTTTGCATGAGCTATTTATGGCACCCTGAATTCCTGGAGTATACCAAGAACAGAAAGAACAGGCAGTCCTGATGCTTAAAAGTAAAACTACATGGTCCATGCCTTAATAAGGCTTTGGGTTCATTTCTTTCAAGTGCTGCTCATACTTTTCAAGTGCTGCTTGAAAAAAGCTTGTTACCTAAACCCGTGTGTGTTTCCTTTTAACACAGAGGAACCCCACTTCATTGCCAGTGGACAAGCTGATGTGCCAGGAATGATGTCTGCAGTATATACTTGCATCTGAAGTAACATAAAAGCCATATTCAGGTCTTATGAAAATGTGTTTCTAGGAGAAAGAGCATGCTAATCTGTTGCTGCTTCTGTCATTCTCCATTTGTGGAGGTTTACCAACTGGAAAGACAAGCTGGGACACTCATTTCCCAGTGTTCCAAATCAACCTGGAAAGGCTCCACAGACAGGAGAAGGGTTGTCCCTTTAAGGAAGTCACCATTCATACATTCAGCCCAATGGGAATGTGTAAGAAGAGAGTGAGGCTAGCATGCTCCCCATCTTCCTGAGTGTTTCTTCAGGTCGTTTTCGTAGTGCTTAAATAGGGCTAGAGTTTACGTTTGTAATGAATGGAATATTTTTGTTTGTTTGTCACTAAGTAGAGAGGCTCAGAAAGGCTCCATGTGAAGCTCATAACTATCTACGTGAACATCCAGACAAACCCTTCTCCATTCTCAAGAATCCCACACAACAGGCCTCCAACATTCTGGACAAAGCTCAGCAAGAATGCAGCCCATTATGGAGTGGAAGCCACTCTGTGTGTCCTTCTAGACTAAAGGCCAATGACAAATAGCTCTGATTGGACTTTTAAGATTTTGTAGTAATGGAGAGCTTGATCAAATACTTCTTTTAAAAAACAAGTGCATGTTATCAAAGTGATAAATAGTTTAAAATACATTTGTATAAAAATAAAATAATCCACTTTTGCAAGTAAAAGGCACATATAGTTGACCTTTGGAAAGCCCTTTGAAGCAGAACATAGACACTGCTAAAGCCCCTTAGAACACAACCCTATGCATGCTTACTCAGACATTAAGGCCTATTGATTTCAATGGACTTACTCCCTGCTGAGTGTATATAGGATTGCAGTCTTAGTTACATCTTTGGTATAAGAAAATAGTATATCATTTGGAAATGTGGCCTTTCCACTGGCATGGACCTTTGATGCTTGACCACAAAAAAGTTTCTTCTTATTGTCTCCTTGATGAGTCTTCCATGTATAACATGCAAATATTTCTAACATGTCTTCCTATGATGATCGGGGAAAACCCCAATACCTTTTTGGCTCCTCCCAGGACTTTAGAATCTAGAGTGATACAAAACCCCAAAGTAGGGTGGAAAAGAAAAAAAAATTGGAGTCAGATTAGCAATCATAAAGGGGTGTTCTTTCATCACATGACATTTCACAGAAAATACCTCACCCAAACTCTTCCCAAGGAAAGTTGGTGTCCTCAAGTCTTCCACAATCTGACACTTTCCAAATGTGATGAACTATACCTTCCATAATCCCAATACAACATGACAGTTGAGGATGACTGCAATTGTCCAATACGTCAAGGACATCACAGGTCCATTCATGCTACATGGCAACAGAACAATTATTCCACTTTAACTGCCATTGTTCCATCCTACAGAATCCAGGTGTAATCTGATGTGGCCCTGAAATGCTCCAGCTGAGAATTCTAGATGCTCCTCTCTAAACCGCCAATCCCAGGATTCCACAGGATGGAAACATGGCAGTTAAAGAAGAATCACGGTGCTATAATTCTGTACTGTGAACGGGCTCCAGATTGTGGAAGGTTGCTCTGGTCAATGCCTTGCAAATTAAACAAGGGAAGGGAGTGTGTTCATAAAGCCAACATAGACGGATAGATCATTTTTGTCATAAATGGAATTTATAATCAAATAATCTCTTCTACCTAAGTTTCAGTGAACTATAATTAGGATGATCAAACTGTTGAACACAGGAATGTTAAAACATTTTTTCATGTATTTTATATCTTTCCTAGTTTGAATGAAAAAAACAACTCCTTTTCAGCAGTACTAACCCCATAAGCAAAAAAGACATTCCCAAGACACCTAGTATGAATCACTGCAGTAACATGCCAAAATAATCACCAGGTCACAGGATGTAAAAATCAATGCTTCTAAATTACAATGACTACAGAGCAAGAGAAAGACAGTATCTCTTGAGCCACAATGTTTCAGCAGAACAGAAATTTAGAATAATGTCTAAATAAGAAATAAAGTGAACTGAGACTACAGCCCTGTTCAGACATTCCTCATTATGTATTCTTGAATTCAGGAGCAGAGGAATACCTAACAGACTGCTTTAGACAGTAGCAGTTGGTGTCTACAATGCTGGACTACAATGTCTATCATCCCCAGACAGCCAGGTCAACAGTTGGGAATACTGGCTGAGTTGGTGGAGAATTTATTCCCACCCATCTGAAGGACATCAAATTGGGAAAGGTAGTAGCATGATAAGACATAACTGGGGTCAGATTTTTCTTTGTGGAGAGAAAACATCATTAAAACACCATACATACACTCATGCTTCCTGTCAAAAAATGTTCTGATGAAGGTACAGTCACCATAGAACTATGCTCGTCTGTACATTAATCCCAGAGATATCTGAAAGGGTCTGAATGCTTTCAATTCTATGATTACAAGAGACTCACATGTCTAAGCAGACACATTCATACTCAAAGGGTATTCACATTACACAACAATAGCAGTCTGATATCACTTTAACTGCCATGGCTATCTTGTGGAATCTTGGGATCTGTAGTTTGACATCTGGTATTCCTTGCTAGAGAGCTCTTGTGCTCCAGTTCTTGCAGGAGGTCCAAGAAGGCAAGAGTTCTTTCATTTTCCTGACTACAAAAAACTGCAAATGGATTATGTGACAGAGGTTCCTGCCCCCTAGACACTGATTGGTCATGCTGCTGTATTCCATGCCACAAAGCTAGGCTTGGACACCTGGGTGTGTTTGCTGCAAAGGGAGGTACATGGATACTTCCTTCTACCTTGATGCGATAAAATTGGTGTTACACATGAGAAAATGTTTGTGGCTAAGGGAGATATCTACATATTTCCTTCTGCAATGAAAAAAGAAGCACATATGATGGTATAACAGAAGGTTACACCATTGTATGCAACCCACAGGATTCCAGCCAATACTTCCAGGTTCCAGATGGTTCATAAAGAACATAATTATCAACTTTGCCAAAAGCGAATCATGAATTATGTGACATATGTCATTGGGGCCCCACATGCCAGCCACTTCTGAGACATTCCTTCTTGCTCCTGATACTAAAAAGCTTCCAAAACATGTTTTAGGTCACAATAAAGAAACCCACCTGCAAGGAAGGAAGGAAGGAAGGAACACAAACAAACAAATAAACAAACAAACAAACTAGAATATTACCTGAATTGCAGCAATACATGAAGAATGCTAACCCTGCAGCAATGCTGAAGCAAGCAATAAAAAATGTAGGGCCTGGAAAAGAAAGAACGAAACAGCTATTTATTAAAACAGCAGTGAAAAGAGTAAAGCTACATATTCAAATTAATGGATCACTGACTGTAATTCTTGTTACCGTGCACGACTACATTGATGCAAATGAAGCTGTATTTGTTTTCTGCTTCATGTACTGTGATATATTATTACTATTTCACAGAGCAATCATTTTGTATTATAATTACTGATCATGAATGCCTTTATTCCTTGGAACTCGCAAGGAAAAAAAACCCACATTCCAATAAAAAATAGAAAACATCTGTCAAATAAATCTGCCTTGTCATTAAGCTACTTGTCTGAATATAAGATTATAAAGGCAGACACACGGTGTGTCTACAAATGCCTGAAGCTTATATATGGGGCCTCTCTTTGGCAAATGAACTAGTGATTCCCTCCTTCTTTTTCCTGTTGGCTTAGACAAGGTGACAGTGCAAGTCAATTGGGTTTTCTGCGTAATTTCCATAAAGCACCCTTATTATAGTCCTGTTATTAATTATGTTCTACTGCAGCGTGGGAATTATATGGCCTTTTGGAGGTTGGCCAGTGTGGTCTCTTCCAACTCTATGTTTCTATGATTCTGTGTTGTTCAGTTGAAACACCCAGCATGCAGGGAAGTGAAATCCAATAACATGTAAAGGACTGCATGCTTCTACCATTTTCTAGGAATCAGTTGTACAGAGAACACCAAACATTTGAATGTACATGTTCAAATCTTTGCTTATTTCATTACTACATGGAAGAATGAAGAAACCCAGAAGTTTTCTTCCCAATGGTTGAGCCCTTTAAGAGTTTTTGTGCATTTTGATGTTTTGTTTTTCATTCTTCTGGTTATTTTGCGAAAAATCTGTGTGTATATAAAACTTTTTCCACACACACACACAAAAAAATCACACAGAAAATTTTATCTCATGCAAAAATTACATTCCTTTCAATTTTCTTTGTACAACCCCTTTTTTTTTTGGTACAAAAAATAAGGCTCTTTTTTGCAAATCTTACAGTGGTTGATCCTTTTCTCAATGGGGTATTTTGATGGGCCAAAACACCTCTTCTCACTGGGAACAAGAAATATATCCCTAGTGTAGACACTTTGGATGTGTGGAGACAGAAATAGATCAGGGTAGGGTCAGTGCATGCAATCCTGACTATGCATCAAATTAACATGCTTTGTAACAATGCCTGAAGTTTCTTAGACTGGAGAAGAAGCTAAATGCACAGCTTTCAGGAGATGATAACATCAGCAATTGGCTATATTTGTATGATACACCATGAATGGGAAGTGTGGTTGCCTTGATTCCCTTTGGTTGTCTTGCTTTAAAAATGCACAAGAGGCTCCAAAGACAGTAAGAATTTGAAGGAGGATGAAGGAGCTCATCTGAGTAGATCAGGCATCTTAAATCACATTTACAGAACCATTCTACTTTTATATCTCTTGTACAGATTTGAAAACCCAGAAGCTTCCCAAACATGCCCACCAACTGTATGGGTGGACCTAACATGGTGGGTGGACTTGATATGAATCTTGACATTGCCCCATGTTACAACCCCAATAAAACCTATGCAAATGTTAAAACATGACAGTGCATGTCTGCCTTACTAGACCTTGAATCTGGAGTCCCATTGCTGCTGGGATTCTGGCAACCACAGGCACAGTCCCTACTCAGCAAGCCTCACTTCTACAAACAGTACTTGTACAGTTTCTGTTTGTTTCATTGGTGCTTGGACAGACAGATTATACCCTGATCCTTCTCAACCTCTAGAAAACTTTAGATTTTATCACATCTGACAATCAGTTCAAACAATTCAGAAATTGATTATTTAAATTTTTTTGATTTCACTTATGTAACTTAAGTCTTTTAAAAAAACAGTGAAGTAGATGTCCTCAGTAAGTCCATTAAAAATAATCTCATGGAAACAAATTACAATTACACGCATTCTGCTTCTTGTTAATTTTACTATCTAATATTGAGTCTGCCGCTTTGAGTTCTCTTGAGGGGAAAAGCGAGGAAGAATTATAGATAATAATAAGATAACAACAGCAACAGCAACAACAACAACAACAATAATAATAATATCGATTTAGCCAACAAGATTTGATACATATTATTTACCCCTGTCATTTAGAATATATTGCTCCTTCTCAGGGTTTATCCCTGTGGAATCTGAAGTTTCTAGAAACAAAAGCAACACACCAAAGAGTTAGTGAAGTATTCAAGTTGACACACTTCCAAAGCAAGTCATGCAAAGTGGAAGGAAAGAAATCACCAGTTTTCAAAACAATATCATAACATAAAAACAAACGGCGACTAATCCCTCCCACACATTATGCCAATGCTCAGATTAGGAAAGGAAGCTGCAGGGACGGAGAACAAATGAAATCCACAAACCCCACATGCTGACTCCCTCTCTTCCAGTTTTAGCCAAACAGTTTTGCTCTTTCCAGAAGCCTTCAAAAATGGTAGCTATGGGAGCCATCACAAAAGGTAGCTAAGCAGCTGAGACGGGGAGACACAGCCCACAGCTGAAGCATCATGCCTTGATCAAATGAAAGTAATTACTAAAGAAATGCAGAGCAAAGCAAAATGTACAAATAATTACTAAAGGCATAAGGGCTTAGCCTTCTACTTCTTACTATAGTTTTGTGATTAACCATTTTCAGAGAATGGTTAATAATGTGGGTGCAAGAAAGGTCCAGAACTGAGCTATGCATAGTTCTGAAAACTGAGCAGAAAAGGATCCAAATCCAAACCACCTCCTGCTCACACCTTTGAACAGACTTTTCATCCACTATTAGAGGTAGTGAGAAGGTTACATAGTGTGACAAAGATTAATTCAGCTGCCAGAAAGCTGAATTAAGGCCTGTTTTCCTTCCACTCTCAAACAAACACATGCACAATGCGCAGACCTCAAAATGTTTGCACTCTGAGACAATGCATACTACATGCTGAAGATATAAAAGCCTGTGTTTGAAAGCACAGTGTACACTTCTCAAAGGCCAGGCATTTCCCCCAGACACTACTCTTGCATTTTAACATCAACTCTCACCCTCACCTCCATTTTTACCATATAGGATTTCAGATCTATGTTTGAAAAGTAAACATGAGTTTTGGAATACTAAGAACAAAAGCAGTTGCAAGAAGGTGGAAGAGTACTGACAAGTGAGGGTTGCATCTGATGAAGTAGATTTAAGTTATGGAGCACAAAGAACCAAAAGCCTAAAGCTCATATTTAGAATGGATTTCGTTTAAGACAATATGTACAGCTGACCGATCCTTTTGCCTTGTTATTTAATCATGCTGAACCACAAATACAGATGGAATTTATTAACTTGTGCGTTTTCACAAAGGCTAAAGAACAGAAGTTTTCCAGTACTATACAATTATGGAAGCCTGGAGGGAAAGAGAATTCCAGACAGTATGCAGGCAGGCTTTTGAAGTCACTCGTGCTTGCACTTGGATCTTCTAGCAATGTGGGAAGCTGCACAAAAGCTATTGCAGAATAAATGCATCCATCAACTATTGGCTATGGCCTTCCATTAGCAACGTGGGTTAATAATATATTGATGGAAAGATTCAAATTAGCTGACACCTTCCAGTCCATGATTTATTTCCACTGCACCCTCTGTTCTACACATGTGGCCAATTCCTGTATTAATCCTTCCCATGACACAAAGAAATATATTAAATGAAAGCAACCAGATATTTTATTACCTCCAACGTCAAAGCTAATGGCTAATTTGTCCCAATAGTACTGTAGCTGGAACAAATTTTATATATGTTCAGTTCTATATATGTTTTTTCAGCCAGTTCCATTGAATTCAATGGAACTTCCTCTGAGGAAAATGGGTATAGGAGTAATAGTGAAATATTTTTCAGATTGACTTGGAAGTAATTCAGTGGAGCTTACTGCTAAGTAAGTGTCTACAGGACTGCAGATCCTAGAGCAACACCAGTGTTCCATAAATTGGAGAAGAGGGAGTACCATGTGACCTTCCAAATGCTGTTTGGACTGCAAATCCCAACAGTTCTTGCCAGCATAGCTGACGACAAGGAATCCTGGGACTTGCTATCCTACAAGATCCAAAGGGCCATTTGACTCCTTTCAAGAAGGACAGTCAAGGCCTCCAGCAGTGAATTTTCAGGATTTCTTTCTGCCTCTGAGAAAGTTTGTTGACTACAACAATGGGCAACTTTGTGTCCTCCAGCTGTTTTACACAGCAAGACCCATAATAATTGACCATGGCCGTGCTGACTGGAAGTTTATGGGAGTTGCTGATCTAGAAGGTGTCAGTTTGACTGTTCCAAAGGCTTTAAGGCTGGTCTGCAGCAGAGGAATCTCTGCTCAGGGAGTCCTCTTCACACGCTGTATTTTTAGGTATACACCTAAGACTTCTTCTGTTTGAAGATGGCATCTCAAAATGTAGACTGATAAATGGGACAAATGGATGTTTGGAAGCATACGTATCAAACAGGTGTCCCCATAAGAGAGCCATGATTTACTGCAACTTCTTTAAACATATCCTTAGCCAAAGAATCTTGGGTCTGTCACCAGAAGAGATTCTGCCTAAACATTGGGAAGAACTTCCTGATGGTAATTGATGTTTGACAGTGGAATACACTGCCTCGGGTTGTGGTGTGCAAGAGTCTACACAGTCCACACTTCCATGTTCTCTGGAGTCTAGAAGAGTCTCCTTTTTTGGAGGGTTTTAACTAGAGACTGGGTGGCCACCTGTTTAGTGTGCTTGGATGATATATTCCTGCACAGCAGGGGGCTGAACTCAGTGGCCCTTGTGGTCTCTTCCAGCTCTATGATTCTATGAAATAACAAGTAGACTTGGCCTCAGCTGACTGAGCAAGCCTCTTACTCACTCACTCATTGCCTGCCTCACAGTTGTTGCTCATTTGAATTCCTTGAAGAAAGGCCAGGACAATTATTAAAACAAGATCCAAGACATATTCAACATATTAACATAATTAAAAGGTAATCCTAAACACATTCAGCAGATTTCACTGGAGGAGAATGAACAGATTCAGTCTGGGTCACACTAGCTGGGGGATAATGGGAGGTGCAGTCCCAAAACGAACCTTTTCTAAAGTGGTGCACAATCTTCTAAGAATTCTGTCATTCTGCAAATCAGTTACACAAGCCTCCCCTGCTCAGTCTCCTACATTGTGATAACTACTTCTACCTAGCATCTACAAAAGAGTGTAAATTAGGAACGAAGGATTTTTTCTCTTCCGCTTCTAGCAGCTCAGAAGAGTGACCTCGTGCTGCTGTCTTTGATGCTGTTTCAGATAAAATGATATGCCAGGAACTCAGTCTATTTGATTTGAGTTTTATCACAGCCACCACAAGAGAGGGGGAATGCCCTCCAAATCAACAGAAGTGAGATAATGCATACATTGAGACTAATACCCTGCCAGAACAAAATAATCACAAATAATAAGGAGAGAATAGTCCATCTGTGACTCATCTCTGCTACCTGTGGTGTGTTTATTAGAACAATGCTACCTTGAAATCAGAGAGGACTTTACTTTCTTTGCTGACAAATAGCATACTGTGAAGTGAGAAACCTGTCAAATACTGATGTTTCTTCTTCCAGATACAGCTCCAAAATGGCAGAAGCTGTAAAGCTTATGCCTTCCCTGACTTTAACTGTGGTCAAGGCTGACCTGGGTCCCTACCATCACAATGATTTGAAAGTGGCTTATGAACTCTCATTAGCAGAGAACTAATTGGCCAGCAGAATTATTAACTATGCTCAAAGCTGTCTAGAGAAGAGCAGAGTCAATCACTTGCAAAATCAGAAAAGCTAAAACAAAAGAATATGCAATGCCATAACCACACCCACCCACTAGCTAAGGCTAAGAGACTTGAGGCATTTGATCAACACTGGACCATTTTCTGCAGACTTCCAACTTCAATATTGGGTCAATGAAAATGAAATTTGTTTCAGTCTTTGACAGCACATCAGTTAAACTAGTTATTACAATATCCTAGCATTTGGCTGTACAAGAAACATAGACAGCAACTGAACAGTAGAGATTGGTTCCATTTTGATGCAATCTTAAAATCACTGGTGCTTTCCCTAAGTGTTACCATTCTCACAGGCCCATCAGATTAGGACATCTGAGAGGCCCTTTTTGGTGGCTGCTCCTCAGCTGTGAAATTCCCTCCCATGGGATACTTGTCTGGTCCCTTTTCTGCTCTTCTTTAGTTGGCAGGTAAATACCTTTTTATTAGACTAGGCATTTGATGATTAATTACTTGTGCAGAAGGATCTTTATATGGGGGGGCTGTATTTTTATTTTTACTGTCATGTTTTTAAATGATTTTATACATTGTAAAAATTAAGATATTTTTATATGATAGCTGGTTTTATTGTGTTTTAACTTTTTTAAAAAACCTTGTGTTTAGCTCTAGCTCATTTTAGCTTTTGTTGTAAGCCATTGTGGCTCCCATATTGCAAGAAAGGAAGGATGGATGGATGGATGGATGGATGGACAGACGGACAGGCAGACAGATAGCCAGACAGACTGAGAGGCAAACAACTATATTAAACATGGACAAAATGTGACCCTGGAACTGAAGCAGACTCCTAAGGTTGATTTTGCAGCTCCCAGTATCTCTGGATCACCGTTTCCTGGCAAAAAGAAGGGCGAAATGTCTCTCTGGGAAGCCTCCAGGAGAAACAATCTACCTTTTTCTTAGACCCTGTGGCCTCCTCTAGCACTTAACATTTTAAACACTGTGTTTTTAAAAAACAGATGTGAACTCTTATGTTCTATGGGGGGCGCAATTTTGGACAATCAGTGTGATCCTCAGAGAACTCCAGGGACAGAAAATAGTCATGCTTAAACATTTAAAACTTCTGGTCCCTTCTTTGGCTCCTATCTACAGTGGGGAACTGTCTGTGGGTTAAATAAACTGTTATATTAAATATATAGTGCACAGGGGAACCTTCCTTCCTTCCTTCCTAGCAAGTACACAGGACTCTGAAGTGGACTGGGATGACACACAAAGTAAGGGGAGCTTTAACTACCCCACAACCTGATTCCCTTCCTAAATTCTGCATGTCCCACAACTTGGTGGTTAAAAGGAGACAAAGAGTGTATCCACATTACACCGTTATAACAATTTGATTCTCCTTTCACTGCCATGGCTTTGTCCTATGGAACTGTGGGGTTTGTAGTTTGATGATGAATTTAGAATTCTCTGCAATAATTAAAAAATTATATTAAAATTTTCTGGGACAGAATTTTACATCCCACGCCAAACTGCAAATCTCAGAATTCTGTAGTATGAAGCCATGCTAATTAAAGCACTATCAGCGTAATAAACATGTGCAGTGTGGATACTCCCAAAATCACTGATTCTAATGGAGGTTTTTCTTCTCCTCTTTCTCAGCCCTCATAAATGTAGCAGGGAAAACAGCTGTTGGAGAGTGACACTGTCAAATCTCACAAAAATGGGCAAATGTGCATTGGCATTACTCCTTAAGATAGTTGTCCTGGTTCAAAACTATTTTATCTAGGAACCCAGTACTTTCCTCCAGACTTAGACTGAGCCCACCAATGTTTTGCAGCAACAAGCTTCACATGCAGCTATAACCTGCAACATTATTGCTGAAATGAACACTACAGATAACCAGAGGTCTCCAGCAGATTTACAGAGCAATCTCTTCACAGTGTCATAGCAATCTGAAGTCTAAACCCTTTGACCTTTCCAAAGCCCTTCCGGCCTTCTGCCTGCAAAGCAGTTTGCTGTTCTTCATCCATTTGTTCCCTGTTTGAGAGCAATACAAGGAAATAATTAAGACTACTTCCTGGATTGCTCCAAGTGTTCCCCTACGATGGGGGTATGGTTGAGGGCTGAGAAGATTCTGGATCTCAAGTTACTAGAGTAGGGGTATAGCATGCAGGCCTATGGCTCATATAAGCCCTAGCCAGCATGGCCAATAGATTATGGGAGCTGTAGTCCAAAGAATCTAGAGGAGATCAAATGGTCTATCACTGCTGTAGCCCATAACCACTCCTCCTGGCCTGCCTAGATATGAGAACAAGATTGTTCTCGCTTATCTTTCTGTTAAGCAGTTTGGAAACA
>CAOLHI010000179.1:600000-804992 GCA_948474755.1 Ctenosaura bakeri | reverse complement strand
ATATTCCTTGCAGAAAAAAACCTATGAAATGCATGGGGTCACGGCATGTCAACAGGCAACTCAAAGACACAGATGCAGGATCTTCCGAGAGCAGATCATTATTGTTCTTGCAAAGTCACTATTCTCATTTCTTTAAAAAATCTGTAAAAGACCGACATGCCTTGGTGATCAGAGCAGTGGAACCTGAGAGCGAGATTGGGGTTCAGGGATCTGCCCCTAATGGAAGAAGAGAAAGATATTCCTGGCATTGCAGGACACTGTGAAAGCCAATTGCTAGTACTTTTCTTTCTGCCTTTCTTTTGGCAAGCAGAGGAATGCATGAGCTCCACCTGCTCGGCTGTGAAATGCCAGAAGCCTGGGGGAAGGGGGGCAAAAGTATTTCCGTTGCATTCCATTCCCGAAGCGTCCAAAGATCCCCATCTCCTCCCCCTTTCCAGCTCTAAATGAGAGGCCGGTGACTCCTGCCAGCCTACAGCCAAGCCCCAGAGATCAACTACAGGGATGAGGTCAGGGAAAGTCACTTTGTAGACTACGACCATTTCTGCACTACACTATTATAGCGCTATTATTCCACTTTCAACCTCCTGTGGAATTCTGGGACTTGGAGTTTCCTGAGGCCAAAGAGCCCTCTGGCTGAGAATTCTCAAGGCCCTCTCCCTCAATTGCAAACCCCAGGATTCCATAGGAGGTTGAAAGTGGAATAATAGCTGTACAACAGTGTAGTACGGAAATGGCCTACACCTCCCAGCTGCCTTATCTTCCTAAAAGCAGTGTGATAAATAAGAGATCAGCGTACTCTCCAAATGTCCCAGTTTTCCAGGGACAGCCCCCAATGCACCTATCCTATCGCCATTGGAAACACAGTTGTTTTCTTTTCCCAGGGGTTGAGCAAAAGAAAGCTTGGATTATAGATGCGGATGTACCAGGAGACATTATTGTTGGTAGAGCTGTCCTCCAAAAAGAACACCTTTTACAAATTCTGTAATGCAAAAGGTCACAAAGAAGGCCATACCACTCCCTGCAGGTGACTGAAACATACTATTTTTTCAAGGTCTCCTACACTGAGGCCCTTTCCGCACTAGGCTGTTATAGTGCTATCATTCCACTTTCAACATCCTACGGAATCTTGGGGTTTGCAGTTCCGGGAGGGGCCAGACGGCCCCTCCCGGAACTGCAAACCCCAGGATTCCATAGGATGTTGAAAGTGGAATGATAGCGCTATAACTGCCTAGTGCACAAATGGCCTAAAACAAGAACAACAATGTGCATCACAGCTCTGCAGAGCCATGCACAGTGCGCAGCCTGTTCGCCTCTTTCCTTTGTCACCGCTCCGTCCTAAGGAATTCTGGCATTTTTAGTTTGGTGACAGTCTCAGACTTCCCTGCTAGAGAACATGAGTGCACACCCCTGTATGTAAAGCACCATAGCTCTCTGGCAGAGAATTTTAACTATACCCAGCAAACAACAAATCCCAGAATTCTGTAGGATGGAACCAATGGCAATTAAAATAGTGTGTTGGATGTGCAAGCTCAGTTAAACCAGCCTCAAACAGATATCTTGTTCAGCATGCGCTCTCTCTCTGATTCTGTCTCCCAGCTTTTCTTCAATGAGTTCAAGGCATGTGATTTTCTTCTTCCCTCTTTCTCTTTTATCATCACAACAGCCCTGCGAAGCGGGTCAACTATGGCACAAGCTTGTTTGCTGAGCTTCATGGCTGAGCAACAATCTCCCAAGTCTGAGCCCATCGCTCTAATCCATGCGCTCAGTTGGGAGTGTATAAATACAACGCTCTTTGGAGCAGAAATACTGCAGAAGGTTGGAAGATAACAGACAAGCCTGTGTGAGAAATGCAGCTTCCTCAGATATTTGGATTCTAAATGGTTTAAGTCCGGAAAGGCAACTAAATATTGTGAACGCGGGCCAGCAACATGTCCACACCTGGCCGAAGGAGAAAAGCTGGATCTACACTAAGAAGTGCAGCAGTTTGGTATCACTTCAAAGGAGAGCCAGCATGGTGCAGTGGTCCTAGGACACGGGGAGAACAGAGTTCGAATCCTCACTGGGACATGGCAACTGGGCAAGTTGCACTCTCTCAGCCTCAGAGGAAGGCAATGCCAAACCCACTCTCCATAAACCAAGAAAACTGAGCAAGTGTGGTGCAGCGGTTTGAGTCTTGGGCTAGGATTCTTTCGGGGAGGCCAGGGTTCAAAGATCCATTCAGCGGTGGCTACCAAGTCACACTCTCTCAGCCTGAGAGGGAGGCAAAGGCAAACACTCTCTGGACAAATCCTGCCAAGAAATCCCACTGATAGGGTTGCCTTAAGGCCACCGTAAGTCAGAAAGGACTCGAAGGCACAGAAAGCAACCCCTTTAACCGTTGTGGCTCCTTTGCGGGGAATCTTGGGGTTTGTCGTTTGGTGAGGGACAGGTCTTGCTCTGCCCCGAGTTCTGATCCTCTCCCAAACCAAATCAAATTTTATTACGGCAAACAGCCAGCAAATTTGAGCAGAACTAAAACAATATAATTGGAACAGAGGTGTGGCTTGAGGACACAAACCTCAAACCACACACAAGGGAGAGGATCAAGTCAAATTTTATTACGGCAAACAGCCAGCAAATTTGAGCAGAATTAGAACAATACAATGGGAACAATAATTAATTTTGTTAAAATCTTCTACAAACATCAGACATAAAGTATAGCAAGATCACCTTAACATCTCAACTTAAACGTAAATTAAAAAACATAATTTCTAAAATTGATGACATTTAAGATTTTATAGGTCCATGTGTATGTTTTTTCATTTACATTTAAGTTGAAATGTTAAGGTGATCTTGCGATATTTTAGGTCTGATGTTTGCAGAAGATTTTAACACAATCAATTATTGTTCCAAGTATATTGTTTTAATTCTGCTCGAATTTGCTGGTTGTTTGCCGTAATAAAATTTGATTTGATCCTCTCCCTTGTGTGTGGTTTGAGGTTTGGGTCCCCAAGCCACACATCTGAGGATTGCATGGATGGGACCCATGGCAGTTAAAGTTCCCATTGAGGTTGGAATAAAAATATAATAATAATAATAAAAAAAAGTTCCCATTGAGTTTAGCTGCAGTCCCCAAAACATCTGGAAGGGAAATAGAAGGTTGTTTCCTGGGATATTTGCTCCAGATCAGCCTTGCAAACTGGGCCCGGAGTAAACAGACAACAGGGGTAACACCCACTGGAGATCCAAACCCAACCTTAGCAGAAAGGGCCCGGAATACTTCCTATTAGTTCCTCTAAAACCCTTATCCAAAGGGCAGGCTTGCTTTATTTTAATAAAATCAGGCGGGGGGCACTAGCAAGCCAGTGTTTGCACCCCTAGGTCCCTCCCTCGCCGGTCCCGCGGCTAACCCCGCAAGCAAGCGAGTTGCGTGTAGCCCTGCACGTGTGAATCAGGCCCAAATCCCAACCCTGTGTCTGCCCCCTGCCCGCGTTGGGGGAGCGCGGGGTGGCCCGACACGGGAGCTACTCACGAGCTGGTGGCCGGCCGGGCGGGTTGCCGAGACGCGTGGCTAGGGGCCCCCGGCCGGAGGCGGCCCCCGACGGGTCGCCCGGGGCTGTGCGTCGCAGCGGGGCCTCTGTGAGGTGGTGGCCGGGCGAGGGGCTTGCTCGTCGGCGAGGCCGGCCGGAGGGGCGTCGCTTGCCCCGTCCCCGGCCGGGGGCGAGCGGCGAGCAAGGCGGCGAGCCCCGACGGCGAGGAGGAGGGCAGGGCGGGCGAGCCGAGCCCGGCGCCGGGACGGGACAGCAGCTGCCTGGCGCGGAGCATATAAGGGCTGCTGCGCCGGGGCTAATTTTAGCCCCCCGGCCCGGGCGCCTTATCTGGGCGCTTCCATTCTTGGAAAAGAGACCCCCCCCCGAAGAGGCCAGGGACAAGGGACAAGGGACAAGGGACGGGTCTGGGCGGACGCGGATCGGCCCTACCGGCCACCCCGGCGAGGCTCCATCCCGGGGGCAGTAGGGCCCAGTGCTTAGAGCATAAGCCCCCTGCCAGGAAAGCCCCCTCGCAGGGATGGGAATCCTGCAGCCTCCAGAAGTTCTTCCATTCCCCAGCTTTCTTCGACACTGACGTATGCTGCCTGGGGAGGATGGGAGCTGCAATCCCATCTGTGGAACGCTGCACAATTCCTATAGCAAGGGCGTCCGGAGAGGCAGCAGGCGGCTGGGCTGACCTGGATCGGAATTCCAAACGATCTCAACAGATTAGATTGCGGGGCCAAAAATGACCAAATGAATTTCGACAGGGAGAAGTGGGCAGAAAAAAAAAATGAAATGCACAGATATAAGATGGGTAACACTCAGCTTGAAAAGGGTCTAGGAGTCTTAGCAGACCACAAGTTGAACATGAGCCAGCAGTGTGATGCAGCAGCTTAAAAAGCCAATATGATTCTGGGCTGCATCAATAGGAGCATAGCAAGGGAAGTGATGGTACCACTCTTATTCTGCTTTGGTTAAACCCCTCCTGGAATACTGAGTCCAGTTCTGGCTACCACAGTTGAGGAAGGATATTGACAAGCTGGGACATGTCCAGAGGAGGGTGACCAAAAGGGTAGAAGGCCTGGAAACCAGGAAACACCATGAGGAGTGGCTTAAGGAGTTGGGTAATGTTAGCCTGGAGAAAAGAAGGTTAAGAGGTGACATGATGACCATGTTTAAATATTTGAAAAAAAGACGGAGCAAGCTTGTTTTCTGCTGTTTCAGAGACTAGGACACGGAGCAATGGATTCAAACTACAGAGAAAGAAATGATACCTAAACGTTAGGAAGAACTTCCTGATGGTAAGAGCAGTTCGACAGTGGAATACGTTGCTGTCTGGGAGTGTGGTGGAGTCTCTCTCTTTGGAGTTTTTTAAACAGAGGCTGGATGGCCATCTGTCAAAGGGAGTGCTGTGAGTGTGTCTTCCTACATGGCAGAAGAGGGTTGGACTGGATGGCCCTTCTGGGCTCTTCTCATTCTATGATTATAGGGGATCATTCACAACAATACTGGGGATGATGGGACATTCCATTTCCCCTCCAGCTAATTTGGAGGTTGCAGCTACAAGGAAAGGGAGCGAGAGGCTCTAGGGACAGAGGATGGAGGCCAATGAGAATGTCCTTGCTAAGAGTTTGGGTTCTGCCCCACCACTGTCTGCAGGGGAGAGAGAACTGAGGATGGGTGGGTTAAGGCTTTGGACTATGGGAGGTACCGAGGATGTACTGGCAGTAACACCTGATCCCTGTGATGTATTAACAATGCCAGGAACCATCAACTGGAGACAAAGGGCCAGTGGAACTGGTGCATCCATTCTCCGGTTTACTCTGAACTCTAAAGGAACTACCCAAGTTGCTGGATTTACTGTTTGGAATAGATTTCAGCACCTTGGATAGCTCCTTGAAATTTTAAACGAACTCCATGGTTTCCAAACTTTGGTCCTCTGAGGGTTTGGGACTTCAGCTCCCAGAAGCCCCAGCCACCTTGGCTGATATTCCAGGATCCTGGGAGATGAAGTCCAAAGCCGAACTTTGGGAACTGCTGGGTTAACTTAGAATCATAGAATCATAGAAATGTAGAGTTGGAAGAGACCCCAGGGGCCATCCAGTCCAACCCCCTGCCATGCAGGAACACCCTCAAAGCACTCCCGACAGATGACCATCAAGCCTCTGCTTAAAAATCTCCAAAGAAGGAGACTCCACTACACTCCGAGGCAGCAGATTCCACGGCCGGACAGCCCTGACTGACAGGAAGTTCTTCCTGAGGTTCAGGTGGAAGCTCCTTTCCCGCAGCTTCAATCCATTGCTCCTTGTCCTGGTCTCTGGAGCAGCAGAAAACAAGCCCCCTCCTTCCTCTACGTGGCTTGTACTCCTGAGCTCCAAAAGCTGCCCTACCAGGGCCAAGCATGGCAGACTGAGCTGTCTTCTCTCCTTAAAGGAAAGGACCAATACATTTGTCCCTTTCGCCATCACAAACAGAAGGTACCAAACAGAACAGGAACAGGTCAATTCTTGGAAAGAACACATTTCTCAAATCCTCTACTCCTGAGTTGCAATGCTAGTCTAGCACTCTCCAGACTGGAGAGGTCCATATTTTGGATTTGCTCCAAAGAGGCTAGGTTCAAAGTTTTTCCAGATTTTATTGCCAGAGTTTATTTCCAGATTTTATTACCAGGTGAACTTGTTAGAACGAAACCCTGAAGACAGGCTGCAGAAAAAGGAATTCTTAACTGGATGGGTAGGTGCTTGCTTGCTTGCTTCCTCCCTCTCTACTTCCTTCCTTCCTTCCTTCCTTCCTTCCTTCCTTCCTTCCTTCCTTCCTTCCTTCCTTCCTTCCTTCCTTCCCCTTCCTTCCTTCCTTCCTTCCTTCCTTCCTTCCTTCCTTCCTTCCTTCCTTCCCCCTTCCTTCCTTCCTTCCCCTTCCTTCCTTCCTTCCTTCCTTCCTTCCTTCCTTCCTTCCTTCCTTCCTTCCTTCCTCCCTTCCTTCCATGTGTTTTTAGCTATGTTTTAATCTGCTTTATGTTTTTTGAAATTTTAAAAACACAGGACAATTTCAACACATTTTCAAAATCTGTTTTTATTACTGTGAGCTGCCTTGAGTGCCATTTTGAGAGAGAAAGGTGGAATATTCATCTGATAAATAATAACTGATCATATGTTGAGTGGATAAATATCACAGCCCCAGTGAATGGGTTATGGGAAGGGAATGCTACCTGCTTTCTCCATGCCTTCATAAAAATTTGGCCCCCTTATAGTGTTGCCAGGGTTTTAAAAATAGCAATGGGGGGCAGTGGAAATTCATGACTTGCAGAATTGAAAAGCAGGAGGTATTTAATATTTAATTTTGCAAAGAAAAAAATGAACAAAGAGATGATTCAATAAACTCTATCTGGCTCCTCCAAATATTATCTGAGATTAGAAACTGGTTCTCCAGGTCATACAGACTATAGGGAGACATCAGTCTCGGCTCTTTTTTTAGACAGACAGTGTGACCAGACATGGCCTGATCAAAGAGCAAGCAACTCCCAGAGCAGGGGGCAGCTTAGCATCACCTCGGGGAGAGGCATTCTTGGACCTCAGCCTGCCGACCGAGACTCCAGCGACAAAAGAATTTATCTGACAGTTTGAAGGGGCTTTAATCAGGATTTTGGAGTGGTAACGAACAAGCCGTCCAGCATGTAGTGGTAGCAGAATTGACTTAGAGACCAGAGTTAAATTTCCCGCTTGGCCATGGAAAACTGCTGGGTAACGTTGGGTGTATCACATACTCTCAGCCCCAGAAAAGCCTGTGATAGATTTGACTTATGATTGCCATAAATCAGAAATGACTTGAAGGCCCACAACAAAAATGAACAAGCGAAATGAGTTGCGTACGGAAGATTTCCCAGGACAGGAAAAAAAGAAAAGAAAAGAGGAACAGGGACTCCCAGGTGCTGTTTTTTCCTTTTACATTCAACACTTACGTGTAGGCTGCCTTTAAGGGCACAGCCCTTCCAAATGTATTCCTGGATTGGACCATTTATTACAACAATTCTAGCCTGGGTCTCAATGAAAGGAACTTTTCCCCACTGGGAGGCTCAGTCAATATTCCCATGAGCCCACACCTGTAGTTTGAAATGGAGCTAGGTTGAACATGGAGTGCTTTTCCTCAATGGCTGAGGACGGATGGCTGGCATCGCCGTTGTCTTCTCCGTTGGCCGAGAAGCAGAACCCTGCAGGAGAAAGAAAGTCTTTTGTCAGACAGGGAACTCCATGGATACACACCAGGAAAACCACAAGATCCGTGAAGAGAAGACTGCAGACTTCTGAGACAAAGCAAAGCAAAACCTTTGGACACAGACTTTTCTTTCAGGGTTGTGAAGTTCTCGCTTCCCAGGCTCTTTCACACCTCTGACCAGTCTTCTACTCAGTGGCTACAAATATAGGAAAAATTGGGACTCGGGCACTCAGAAAGTGTCTTGAAACATCTCACACCAAACATTCACCAACCTGTAAAAGACAATGAGGAGGAGCAACGCAAGACGGTGACAACAGGAGACACATCACAGTCATGGGAGTCATGACAGGTCATGCAGGACATCACAGGTAGCAACGGGCAGGATGCTGAACATTGAAATCCCCTTCAAGAATTTATCCCCTTCCTCTGTCTCAGCATTTTGCTTCTCTTCTGCACAAGAGGGAATGAGCAGGGATCAGTCCAAACATATACCTACTTTGGACATTTCTGCTCAGAGAACATCGCTTTCTGGTGCTCCAAGGGCACTGGGCTTGGCTGAAGGTCTGGGGACCTTTACAGAAGAGCCTTCTCCATAGCCTGGGATTCTGTCCTGTGACCTGGAGACAACATCCTGTGTTCTTTCTGCCTCTTGCCTTGCCTTCTATGACCTCACAGGAGGGTGGGAGCCAGCGTTCCTCTGAGAGGCACTTGCAAGTTCCCACTCAGCCTCAGTTTCTAGGCATGCAAAGGATGTTTCTGGGCTTGGTCGTATTCTTCAACATTTCACAGATGAAAACCAGGAGACGTGTGGCTAAGCAACATGAGAGTGAGGTCAAGATGGCAAATGTTACTAAGGAGAAAGAGCAGTCAGTGGAAGAGAGGCTATAGCAGTTTGCTTTTGCCAGAGCAGACAGGGAAGGGTGAGATTCAACCCTGCCGCTCCTTCTCTCTCTGTATTAAGTTAATTGAGAGCAAACTACTTTTGCACTTCAAACTTAGGGCCTTTCCACACTACACTGTTCTAGTGCTATTATTCCGCTTTCCACTTCCTATGGAATCCTGGGGTTTGCAGTTTAGGGAGGAGAATTTAGAGTTCTCAGCCAGAGAGCTCTTTGGCCTCAGGAAACTACAAGCCCCAGAATTCCACAGGAGGTTGAAAGTGGAATAATGGCACTAGAACAGTGTAGGGCGGAAATGGCCATAATCCCAGGGGCTCCAAATGGCAGCGTCTTCTTGGTTGGTGGGGCAGAGAACAAGAGGGTGGCTTTCTTTTTAAACCTCTCTCTCTCTCTCTCTCTCTCTCTCTCTCTCTCTCTCTCACACACACACACACACACACAGAGCCAAAAGGAAAAAGACAAAAAGGAAAAAACACTGGTGCATTTCTGGTCAGTTCTCTTGACCTCTGCCTGAAGTGCCTGTAAGGCAGCCTTGGTTAGCTTGCAGATATCTGCATCCCATCATTGCCAGCCTTGCTCATTGCACCTCCAGTTACTTTCATTTTAAGATAAAACTGTGAGTCTTTCACCCACCTTTCCATATGGGGTCTCCTTTCCTGGGTAGACAAGGAGACTTTGCAACTGGACTATTGCTTTCTGCAAACTAGGCCCGTTCTAAGGGGCATTCTGATAGCCTTTGTGCCACGCTAATGGGCACTCATCTTCCACAGGGGCATCCTTTAGTGTTGGAAGGGTGGGCTTCACCTTCTCCTCCACTAATCAAAACAGTCTGGTTCTACTTAACAACATTTGGGGGGATCGTAAGGGGGGAGCATTTTCACCTGCTGTTTGCCCCCTCATCCTCTAGAGGGCAGAACGGACCAAGAAGTTTTAAGATGAAATTTATCACTGTATGGGAGATAGAGGCCATTTCCGCACTAGACTGTTATAGCGCTATGATTACACTTTCAACATCCTATGGAATCTTGGGGTTTGTAGTTTTGGGAGGGGCCGGAAACTGCAAACCCCAGGATTCCATAGGAGGTTGAAAGTGGAATCATAGCACTAGAACAGTCTAGTGCAGAAATGACCAGAAAAAAAGCAAAGTGTGCAAGACCTTTTTTTTTTCCTTTAAAGGAAATGATCATTCTGAGCCTGGAAAAGTTACTTTTTTTGCACTTGATTGGGTGGAATCAAAGCAGTAGGTTAGAAACGGAATAGAAACAATTTTTTCCAGCTGAGTTTTAATTTGCATTACCTTAATTTCCATGTCAAATTTACAGTGATTCTCCAGAAATAAAATGGAAACAGAGAAAACAATTTTTGTTCTGGTGCTGCTGGAAGAAAGAGGTTTCCTTGGCCTGTTTAGAAAGGAGAGTATGAAGGAGAGGAAGGTTCAAAACTTGCCTTTTACAAGTTATTGTGATGGAATTAACGGCTTCCTACACATGAATCTGTGTGTGTGTGTGTGTGTGTGTTGAAGAGGGAGAGTGTGAGTGCATAAAGTATACATAGCTCCATGTTGAATTATCCACCTTAACACCCCCAGTCTGCTTTTTCTAAATTGCCCATAAGTGCTCATTAGTGGAAGCAGACAGAATTCACCCACGCAAAAGGAAGCTGCTACATTTGACAAAGAGAATCCTAAAATGAGAGACAATGGCTAAGTGTCTCAGCTTTATATTAAAAATAGCAATTCAAATAAACACATAAGGAAAGGCTAGTTTGATACCAAGGCCACACACACACACACAGAAGCTGTCATTTACATCAAGGTTTTAAGAACAAGGTTTCTTTTCTTCTTTTTATTCAAGCAAGTTTAAGCTCAAGCATCTAAGGTACAATCTCCTTATATTGTTAGACTACAATTCCCAGCAGTCTTCAGCACAGGATATGTTGCCTAGGGCTGCTGGGGGTTGCAGTCCAACAACATCTGGAAGGCTGCACATTGTACGACTTCTTCGAAGCTGTGAGGCTGACACAAACTGCAATAAAGTCAAGGTGCAACTGACCATTCTGCTCAGTGGGTTTACCCGTCCTTTAGGAATTGGAGGTTCAAGATGGGGATATTGCAAACCCTATCAGAGAAGTTGGGACTTAAATAATTTCTTATTCTTGATAAGAGTTACGAGAAGCTTACTTGCATGTTCCTATGCGTGAACATTTGGTTTATCCTTTGGGTTTGATCTTTAAAAAAATAAAATACAAAATAATATTGAGGCTGGGTTTGTTAGCTAATGATGTTGGAATGATATTGTTGTACTGTTGCAATGAGCAAAAGTGCCCTCAAACACTCACCTTTGCAGCTCCACAACCCCTACAAAAGAGGAATTTCTGAGTTTCTGCAGAGTCGGCCAGTGTGCCAGGATGCCTCCCGTCCACTTTATTCTTCTGTTCTTTGTGGCAGGCAGCTATGACAGGACCCAGCAAGGGTGGAGCTGTCTCTCTCACTGTCCATGTAGTGAGCTGGGCCTCTGCCACCAGGCAGATGGGCTCTGGGGTCCTTCTTAACCTCAGGGTCAAATATTAACCGTTGTCCAATGACATGAAAGGGGTTCGTTTGTATTCGCAACTTCGTTGGCTCTTTTTTATATTTGCTTTGCCTTTTCCAGATGGAAAAGAGATGAAGTCTGAGAATGGATTGAAGGAGTACATGTTTCTGTCTTGCTTGTCCAGTTCTCATAGCTGGGGGAGAGAAGGGGTCACACTTGAGCACTTTTTCTTTGGTTTCTGCATTATATAACCTCGGGAGCACATCCTCCATTGGCCTCCCCTTGAGAAAGGGTTATATCCCAGCCCAAGGGTTTCCCACATGTCCAGTGATGGGGATTTGATCACTGGACAAGGGACAAATTGGGGTAGAATTTTTGGTTATGTGACAATGCTAGACTTCATCCATGGAAGGGCTGAAATATTTCTCTGCTGTGAACCATCTTCTGCTTCAATCATAGTTTCAAAACTCATGAAACCTAAAATATTGGACTTTTGGAGCTTGCACCTTAGGGCTATTTTGTTTTAAAAATAGATTAAATAGTTCTACTTAACCTACATCTTAGGCTAGCCTGCACTACCATCCTCAATTGCTAGGTGGCACCCTTTCCTAACCAGGAAAGACAAAGCTGTAAGGAAGTGCTCATTTCTCTGAGGTTTCACGAGGCAGCTCCATGTCATGCATCTCTGTAAGGCTTTGGACAGTTAAAGAGAAGAGTGGGAGAGGAAGACACATTATTATTCTGTGGCAGATTTGTAAGAGTGTGTGGAAGGAGAAAGTCATCTCTATATCACCTGCAGATGCTGGAGATGTTTTGTTTCAATTTCCATGGTTCGGGTAAGGATGTACTGAGTTACAGGATTTCCAAAGGGGGATTTGTGTTCATCTGTTGCTGCAAAATGACACAGCATCCTATGATACCTTAAAGGCTACAAGATTTATTATAGTATGAATTTTTAACCATCAGGTCCGTGAAGAATCCCAAATTTCGGGAATATATTGAGAAGTATAGCTCTGAAGCATTTGTTCTAGCATTAAGCTATGGCTTTTTCATATTTTGTATCAGAAATAAAACTATCACTATGTACCTTCAAGGGCATTCTCTATTAAAAGCCTATTTAGTGGCTCTACAACAAAAATATGCATTATATCAATTCTATTCCATTCCGACTGGCAGCTCTTCAAATGGAACGCTGAGCCAAGAAGTTAACAGAGAGAGGCTGTGTGTTAAAAATGCAAGGAATTTATTCTTTCTGGTAATAAAAAATGTAATCCTTACAATTTAAACTCTCCATCAGACCACAAAAGAATTCAATACACCTCTCTAAGGGGCAATAACAATGTTTTCAGCAGGGCATCAACTGAAACTGAACTCAAAACATGAATTCAAGATGACACACAAGGAGTAAATAATTACACTGTTTTTTAGACAGATAGGTTGTAGACAACAGACGGCAAGCAAACTCACAAGAACTGCAAAATATTTCAGTTTGGGTATTAAGACATGGTTTTACGTTTCTGCCAATGGAAAGCCAGCAAGTGGTTTCCAAAGCAATCTCTGGAGGCTCATTTTTCAATATACTTCCAGGCCCAGTGCTACAGAATCACAACATCACACAACCCAGTAAGTACATTGCTCTATCGACATGTACACACACACACACACACACAGGGATGCATTTATATATAACCGTGTTTCAGCAGAGACCGATCAAAGTAGGTAGGCAGCAGTATATATATTCTTTCCTGCACAGCAGTGACATGTTCAAAGACGTTGCACGACGAAAGGGTTTCTAAGAAAGCAAGAAGCATCAGGACAACCCCGAACTTGGAAATGTGGCCCCTGGAGAGTCCTTGGGGGCAGAAAACAGACTCTTCAACACCTTAGAACTTATTTACCCCTCTCTTATTTATTGCTACTCTCCACTGGCAGCCCAGGGTTCAAATTCTTGCCAAATCAACTCATGAATTATACTGATGGACCAGACAAATCTAGTTTCTTAAAACATGTTTACAACACAAAGAAAATTAACTCTCCTTGCTATGTCAAAGGTGCTGTGAGGAACTTCTACAGAGAAATGGAGAGCCTGCCAGAAACTCCCTTAAAGCCCCCTCCCAACTCAACAAATCACAAATAAATCCTTTGTTTTTAGCTTCCTGTGACTCACAAAGTGGGGGACTGATCCCTCCTTCTGCAGCGATCCTACTCTTGTTCAGCTTAAAGGAATCTGAATCCCCCCCCCAAATCAACCTGGGAAAAATCCAGATGGGGGCATACTTTTTTTAAAAAAAACAAACAAGCACCTTTATTTAAATGTTCTCAGGTTTCTTTACAGTGAATGGAGTTTAGAGCTTTAGAAAGATCAACACTGTATTTAAAAAGAAGGAAAGAAAATAGGATTTTTAAAAAACTGGTTGAGAGATTAGGAAGGATTAGGGATCCAGGTACTAGAAGAGTGATAATTAAACTAGACAGGAATACAGGAGGTGTTTGATAGAACTGAGGAACAAGATAATACGAGAGGGGAAAAACAAACGTTAAGAGGCAGCCCCAAAGGAACATAAAATGACTGGCTATCTTCGTAAGAGAAAGAGGATTAGACGTGGAGGAAAAGCAATTGTCCAGCTTACTGTTGAATCAAGATGTGCAGGCAGTAATACAGGTTTTGGAGACAACAGCCTTAAGAGTGATATATCAGGCTTAAATTGCAAGAATCCAAAACCTCCGCCAGCCACTCAAGGATTCAGACTCTTAACGATCCTTTCCCAGAGAAGTTGAAGAAATGGAGCTTTACAGGTGATGACTACAGTCCTTTTACAATATGGAATAAATTCTTCATTCAAATTATTTCCCACAGGGGCCAGATGGCATACACCTCTGTCTAAGGAACAGGTAAGCTCTTTATGGAACATGTTAACTTTGAGACTTAAATGCAAAATTTTAATGTACTCTACACTGGTGTCAGAAAATTTTGGTGCTTATGATGTAGGTCATATGAGTGCTTTCTTTCTTTCTTTCTTTCTTTCTTTCTTTCTTTCTTTTGCAGTGTTTAGTCTGCATTTGCTTGGAATGTGTTCTTTCTAGAAAAATATGCATGCATTAAAAAAAAATTAAAACAGTTGCTTTCTTTTTTAAGAAAAGCGAAAGAAAAAAAAAGGTAAACTTTTTCCAGATTATGACATACACAACTTTCAGTGCAGATGGATTCACAACTATTCATTTGGTCACACTTTTGCTAGCTAATTGGTGTTTGTATGTGCTCTTTTCACTTCCTCTATCAAGACCATGTGCTTAATAGGATTGCTTTAAACCCTGAGTTTTCATCCCTTGATTACATTTTGAAAATTAAATTTGTTGTTATTACATCAGCAGGCACCAAAGCAAGAGAAACAGACAGCCATGCAGTGCCATGTTACGCTCTCCATTTTTTTATAGCAACTAATTGCTAAGAAATTTCTAAGATCAGCAGGGCTAAGAGGAAGAAGGGTAAAATGCTGTGTCCCAACAGGATGGTAAAAAGCGCATTTATTAGAAAATCACAGAAGACTGACTTGGCTCAACATATGCTATTTGGCCAGTCTTGCATGCTGAGGAAACACCCAGAGAGTTCACAAATTTCTTTTCCACAAGGATAGTTCTATAGAGGCTCAGCTGACATAAAATGCAATCTCAAAAATTAGCTGCAAAGTATGATGGAGGAGCTGTGAAGCTATTTTCCTCTCCAAAGCTTCACTTCATCAATGATGTACAGAAGAAACCAAGAAAGACTACTCTGAACTGAGCCACACAACGCTGCCAAAAATCAAAGGAAAAAGATGAAGTTACATGTGCTACCAGGAGTATGTGGGTGATACAGGGAAAGCTATTAGCACCATGCAGAAATCCTGTACCCCCAAAAACCTTGAAAAATGGCTGAAGTAATCCCAAACTAGCAGCAATGGTAAGTAGACATTACATCTCTTCCCACAGAGGCATCCCTTGCTTTTCAACAGTCCATTTTTCAATCCTTTTCAGTTACAAGCAGAACCCATACACTTGACGCTGGGTCGTCTTTTTTGACCACGTGTTGAATATATGCGTTCTAGATGTAATTGAAAAGGTCTGAAAGAGTGGATCATTGAAAAGCAACCATGGCAAGCTACTTTTTCTCTCGGTGCCACCTTTTTGTTCAGCGTGTGTGCAGACAGTGCTGCCACTTACGGGAACCTCCCTCCCAGAGGGCAACAAAAGATCCTGGAATTCCTCTGGGTCTTGGCAGCTCACTCTTCTGACTCTCCATCCCAATGCGCATGGAGAGACAGACTCTGCAAAAACCCAAGCTGGAGAGACGGGCAAGCAGAGGCACAGTGAGCAGGGTCGGGAAGGGACGTGCTGGGCCAGGTAGGCCGGGAGTTGGCAGGGTGCCGCTGCAGCAAGCAGAGCGCTGGATGCACATTCCCTCCCAAACCATAAATCTGGGGAACTTAACACTAGGGGCAGCGGAGGGAAAGTTACTGATCTCACCAGAAGTGATCTGAGCTGACACTTTTGAGCAGGTGATGGCGGCCCTTGTACAGGTGTTCCCTGCCTTTTGATGACTTCCGCTTTTTGTCAGTGCTCTGGTCCCTAACCTATTGAAATGAGCAGGTGATGCTTGTATGCTTGGGACATGCCGGTGCAGCCTGTGGGAAGGTCACAGGGCAAACACTGGCCCCTGGCACAGTTGCTCACTTCTGCCCGAAGGTGAGGAAGAAAAAATTGCAGCTCCTCTCTGTTTTAAATGTGTCAAAACTTAGGTATTTCAGCCTAATTCTGAGGCTGCAGTGAGATTCCTCACTGGGAAGGAGTCATGTTCACATGGCCCTCCCTCGCATCACGCAACACGTGCGGAATGGGCCGTATGCGTACAATTCCTTCCTCTGAAAGTAGAGCAGGGAGATTTCGGCAATCAGATCCAAGCCACAGGCATCAGATCCTCAAAACCTTCCTCCAAGCCTAAAACTTCCAGAGGTTTCTGTATTTCAATGTGAGCTTATTTGTGTAAGGGAGAGAAGTGAGGGGTGCCTAGTCCTTTGCCAAAAATGATGCTCAAGGAGCTTGGCCAGTGTATGAAATTAATAAAAGGAGATGTTAAAAAGCAGCTGAGGTGGGCTGGGGTCAGCACTTTATGACCCACTGGCTTCCTTTCTCTGTCACCACATCATTTATGTGCCACAAGATCATTCAATGCCACCAGCCTCAAAAAGAACTATCTGCAAGACAGCCATGACAGGTTCCAAACATTTTTTTCTTTAAAAAAAAATACTGGATAGAAATTGATCCACAAGATGACAGTCTTGCACATAACAGCCACAAATAACAGGAATCGAGGACCATGTTGCCAACACTTGGACAAAACGTTAGCCTCTGCTTTAAAAACAATGGAATTAAAAGGCACCACTATTTACAAAAAGAAAATAAAAAACAAGCGCAGGGCCAACAAAATTCAACTCAGTGGTGTTGCAATACAAAATTCCCATGCAAGGTCTCACAAGCCAGCCGCCAAAAGCTCCTTTCAGCACCAGCCCACTCCGCTTTAGATTCCATGGATCAGGCATGGGGTCTGTGTGGTTTTCTTTGGAAATTCTCCACGTTAAAAGAGGGACGTCCAGCCTCAGATATCAGCAACAGGAGCCATGCATCAACGGTGGGAGGAACTGCCTGGTGTAAACATGGCTATGTCGGCAGGTATTTCCAGTATCAATTTGTGGCACTCACGTGCCCAACTCCACACCTGACCTCCAGGCTACTCTCAAAGGGCCCACGGTCTGGGCCCCCTTTCCCGCTTCCAAAACACAGAACACAACACTTATGCCATACATGGGTGAGGCAGCTTTAGTAGCACCGGGCCGCAGCTCTCGCATGCTTCACCGCCTCTCCCTTGTGACTCTGATAGAAGATGTGCAGCTTGGTTCAATGGTCCAGGAGGTCCTGCGCTTGAGCATCAAGCTGCGCGGTCCCGTTGCTGGCGATGCCATCGCCTTCTGGAATGCTGACAGGGTTCACAAGGCCTTCTTTGCTCTTTAGCTGGCAATTGGGTCCCTCACTTTCTTTCCCTGCTATGCTGCCATTGGCCAGGAGCGCAGGAGCTTCCTCATCCTCATAGTCCTGGGGGGTGTTGAGCATTGGAGATTTGGAACAGCTGGTCGAGGCAGTGGTCAGTTTGGACAAGATGGAAATCTCCTCTGGCAGCGGCAGGCCGTCGGTGAGAGGCAGTTTCTGCATCAACAGAAAGGAATCAATTTTCAGAACCAAAAGTCTTGACAAGAATAAAGCCAGATTGTTTTTGGGACCAATTCAAATTCAATTCATTGCTTTACCCTACCACTTGAGGCCATGAAATATGAAAGGCCATGTTCCCCCCAATATGTGTCTGCCTGGGTTTTGAGATCTGCAGTGGAAAGCTTTCTCTCTGTCCCACTGCCACCTCAGACACATTTGGTGAGGACATGGAGCAGAGCCTTCTTGGTAGCTGCCCCAAGTGGTGGAACACCCTCCCATGAGAAGCTAGGCTGGCCCTCTTTTCTCCCCTGCCAGCAGGCACAGACCTCTCTATTCAGGCAGCCTCTTGGACATTAACTAGTTATGCAGAAGAATCTTTTAAGGGGTGTTCATGCTGTACTGTTATCCTCATTCTCATGCTTTTAAATGACATCCAAACTCTTTGGTATTAGAGCTGGCTTTAACAGGAGAGTTGACTCAACTAACCTGAGAGGTTTTTAGCTGCATCTTGTTTTAATCTACTCTATCAGCTGACTTGGGTGCCCATTAGAAGAAACAGGGGGGATATATTCAATTAATTTTAGATACTCACATTCTCCAGCTCAGTTGCAACATCCTCCAGCTCCAGTTTCTGGCTGATGCAGCCAAGGAGATGATCCAACACGCTCTGCTTTGGGTGCATCCCTTTATCAAACCGGTTATACATGCCGCACCAGAACCTCAGGGAGAGAGAATAATTTAGAGGCCTATGAAGCAGTAATGCTTGTGAAGAGTAAGCAGAATGCAAGCATCTTTTTCACCTTTTAAAAGAATAAGACCATATGATTTTAACTATAATATATTTATTTCTTCCAAGTAGTGTTGCAGTAGAACCGGGGTTCACAAGTTTAAAGCCCGGAGACTTTCTGATTGGCAGGAACTACAACATCATCTGTGTACATGCCTTTGGATTCCCCTTTTACCTTTTGAGTTTAGCTGTAAGCACTACAGTAGCGCAAGAGGAAAATGATTTTTCCAGCATTACCCTTCCTCGCTCTACTCCCTCCCTCCTTCTACTTTCCCACGCAGCAGGCTGGCACGAAAAAAAGAAAGACTGTTCACATAAGAGAGCTCAACTATTGCTTTAAGAGAACTTCTGAAATCTGAGATCAGTCTGAGCATCCATGGAAATCAGGTACTTGTTGCCCACCCCGTTCTACTTGACCCTTGACTGGCTTGTTTGTTGGGTGCAATCTGACCTTAACACAGACAGAAGTGCACGTTGCAGTCTGGAAGCTTTCCGAGAATCTCAGAATTTTTTAAAGAGACAGTGTCCAAATTTCTATCCAACGTAGGCCGCAAGGATCTACTTCAAAGCATGTATGCAACAGCATCAAAGAACCACAACTAACAGTTCAAAATTCAAAAACACATATTCCTCTTTCTTGATCGAACAAGGCAAAAACTCTTCAAACCTCCTTGAAGCTTTTTCCTCTTTTGTGCTGGTAATATGATTAGAATTTGGCTGATTGGGTCATGTTGCTATTCAGAGCCTGTGAGCTATTTGCTCTCCATAAAAAACTAACTGTGGGTTATTCTCCCTCATAAAAAACTTACTGGAAACTGTACGGCAAAGTGTTGGGTCGAAGTTCCTTGTAAGCCGTGAATCCCTTATAGAGTGGGTTCCTGAACTCTTGCTTCTTCTGCAGAAGGAACGGCCACAGGGAATGAGTCTTCTCAAAGATTCTGCAAAATAAAAAGGCCATGATTACGGTGCTCATTTAATACAGCTGACAGGGAGTGCTTTGACTGTATATTCCTGCCCGGCTGAATAGGCTTGGACTGGATGGCCCTTGTGGCGCCTTCCAACTCTGAAATTCTATGACTACAAACTCGGTGCTTTCTTCATCCAACTGGAAGATTCCTTTCCATTCAAAATAGAAGAAAAACTAGCCCTTGGACTACTGAGAATGCCAACTCACCTCAAATCTTCCCGCTCCTTGTGGCAAGTGCCCAGAAAATTGCCGAACTGGCAGGAATAGATGTGATCGTGAATTTCAAGGAGAAACCGCTCATTAAACTCAAAGGCGCACGGGAACTGCTGTGTGAGCTGCCAAGTGCACTCGATGAACTGGGTGAAGACGGGAGAGACTTCCTTGGGGTCCCCTTCTAGATGTCCACACCTGGGAAGGCAGAAAGCAGGTCAATGCAGGTGTGTAATTTCACAGCACCTTCAATAGAAAACTCTACACATTTTTGTAACTTGGAATGGGTTCTCACCCTTCCAAAAGAAGTTGACGCAAAATGAGAGCACTCTATGGGCTTCCATTACACAGAAAGATACATTTCTTAAGAGTAGAAAATGATCAATTATGGGAAAGATTCCTCAGAGCAGCAGCAAAAATATTCTGGCTAAATGTGAAAGCCGTTGGGTATAGTAACTGGTCTGTTGGGATTGAAACATTAGAGACCTGGGTTCACGTGCCCATGCAACTAAGAAACTCACTGGGAGACCACTGAGCGAATCGCTCTCTCTCAGCCTGATTCACCTCACAGTCATTGTTAGGTTAAAGGAAGGACTATGTATGTTGCCTTGAGCTCGTTGAAGAAAAGGTGGAGTATCAATGGAACTAGTAATATTCAACCCACAAAGGAACTTTGGTTCTGTAGCCCAGGGCTGCTCCGACTGTATAAAGGGGAGGCTTTGCAATTATGGTTTTCCAGTGTGCCAGCGGCAAGCACAAGATCTGTGCCCACTGGGTACAACTGCTTCTTTCTTTCCTGGAACTTTGCCAGGGGCCAGTCCAGGAACCACCAATCTGAGTAGGGCTGCTTTAGTTGACGTACTTGTTCTCTCCCAGCATTTTCTTGGCAAGATGTATTCAGAGACGGTTTGCTGTTGCCTTCCCCTTAGGATGAGTGAATGTGACTCACCTAAAGTCCC
This sequence comes from Ctenosaura bakeri, assembly GCA_948474755.1. Classification (NCBI taxonomy): domain Eukaryota; kingdom Metazoa; phylum Chordata; class Lepidosauria; order Squamata; family Iguanidae; genus Ctenosaura; species Ctenosaura bakeri. The sequence continues at coordinate 784,675 of CAOLHI010000179.1, read as the reverse complement.
CTAGTGGTTTTCCATGGATGAGAAAGGAATTCAAACCCCGTGTTCCTGCTATGTTCCTGCTACTTGTAGGAGATGAAACCACAGCCTTCCCCTTGAGCTGAAATCCACTTTTATGATTCACTGAACCTCCTAACCACTGAACTGAGCTATCTGTGGCTGCAGTTTGTAGCCAACAATCTAATCCTGAACTTGCCCTTTTATTTCCTTCTCCCTCCCCGATGGCTTTCCTTTTGTGTCATGTCTTTTATATTGTAAGTCTAGGGGTGTGGACTTTCTCATTTCTGATATCACTTCTGGTATTCTTAAAGCTCTTCTGGGAGACGTTTTAGACAAAGAAAGAGCAAAAGAATGCAACAATCAATAATTACAAATCACGTGATAACAACAAATAAGCTGAGGCTGAGCAGAACTGGCCACGGAGGGGAGCAGGTCTGGGAACCCTTGACATGTCAAGTTCCTTAATGGGAAAAGCAGGACAGAAAATTGGTATTTATCTGGCACCATTAATGATTCCAGCATCATTACTGTTCTCCTTTTCCCCATTCCTCTCCTGCTGAGATATTAAAGGAGGCTTTTCTTTGCTGACTCTCAGAGAGCTGAAAGAGTAGCAAGGAGAGGGGAGATGGAAATGAGAACTAATTCAATTTAGCTTTCTCTCTTCTGTTGCACCAGTTCTTCGTAATCAACTGCGTGCACAACAGATACAAATAAACTACAGTAGCTGATTAAAATCTAACTGCAAGCCTAAATAGGATTAGTAAAGGAAAACATTTCCAGTGAGCAGATCTTAACAGACAAATGTGATTTTTACCTGTGTGAGAATTTGTGGCCCATTGCAATCCACTCCTTTTCTATCAGGACCTTTAATGTTAAAGCAAAGAAAGAGAGAAATAGAAAGGAAATGAAATTACAAAGAGGGTGAGAGAGGGAATTAAGTGGCAACATTCATGACAACATCAGAACATTGCCTGCAAAGACATTTAATGTACTCACGTGGAGAAATCTGTGTCACCTGCAGTGGAAAAACGCTAACAACTTTTCCCCTAATATACAGGCAAATACTATCCTTTTAACATGGGAAAGCATTCCAAAATATTTTACCCACTCCCTCTGGCTTGGTGTAGTCCAGAATTCTACCGCCTCATTCTGTGTAACTTTTCAGATCTTCATACTCCAGGCCGCAGTTAGGCCTGGCAACTGGCCTGATGTGTTTTACCAGTGAGTTTCCTGGCTTGGTGAAGATTTGAATCTGGATCTCTCTCTTTCTCATGCTCCATTGCAATGCTCTAACCACAACACTAAACCAGCTTTAAGCAAGCCCCACACTGGTTGACCATGACAGTAGCTGTAGCTCAACACACAGCAGGTTGGAGAGGTGGCTACAAAGGGAATGTAACTTGCATTCTCAAAGGATGAATTGTGTCAAGGTCAGAGCAAAAACTGCCTGAAGTAAAAAGGCTTTGGAAGCCCTCAAGTTCTCTAGCGAACCTTTTCCAAGTGCCTGAAAACATTTCAAGGATTAAAAAACACAGCTAGGCCCTTGTGTCTTTTGTTATTGCATGCTGACAAATATAAGAGGAGCTTAAAAAAGCAATGCTTATGATAATGACTGAGGGGACAGGGCATCACAATTTTGCACAGTAATTTCCTCCTTCGCCTTGGCTGCAGAAGGAAGAGGCATTACAGAGACGTGAGCCGAAGTGCACTTCTGTCTAATTAAATATAAAGATTCTTGTTTAACATATATAAAAGAGCCTCTGTGAGTCAGGTGTTGGACAAGCACTCTGGAGAACAGGATTCAAATCCTCACTTGGCCGTGGAAAGTCAATGGGTGACCTTGGGCAGGTCACACTCTCTGGGCCTCAGAAGAAGGCAAAAGCAAACCATCCTGAACAAATTCTGCCAAGAAAATCCCATGATAGCTTTGCCTTAGAGTCGCCGTCAAATCAGAAACAACTTGAAGGCACACGACAACAAACCAGTTGACACTCCCACACCCAGAGGTTCCTCTCTCTTACCATTAATCCTTTAAATGTCCGATAAAAGGGATCCAGAAGGAGGCAGGCTACTGAGCATACTTGGGCGGTGCGGTCCCAGCCATCTGAGCAGTGAACTAAGACACTGGCCTTCTCCTCCTTCACAGCCTATGGAAAGGTGAGAAGACAGATGGTTGAAATAAAGTAGCAATGCTCCAGAAACATTTTCATCGTTTCGCACCAAAACGTGTGATGGTTGGTTAAGCACTGAGTTCTGCAGTGCCAGCATAGAGCTCAAGTTACCTTGTCCAAACCACAACTGTGAAGCAAAGATTCAGGGAGAATCGAAGGAACACAGAAGCTTTTCTGCACCCCACTAGACTATCCCAGCTAAAGCAGTTAACTTTTGGACTAAAAATCCCAGAAAACTCTGCCAGCACAGCCGATAATACAGCTGTAATCCAATAAAATAAAATTTCTACAATCTCAATTTTAGTATACACATATTTTCATTTGCTGGTCAAAATAACTGAATGTGAAAACTGCACAAATCTGTCTGTGTTCTGACATCTTGTGGAGAGGCCCTCCTCTCTGTTCCCCACCAAATATATCAGTGAGGGTGGTGAACATGGGACAGGGTCTTCTTGGTGGCTGCGCCCAGGTTCTGGGCCCCTTCCTCCCCGAGAGGCATGACTGGCATCTTGCCTGCTTCCTGTCTATGCTGGCTAGGGTTGATAGGAGTTGCAACCCAACAGCTTCTGAAAGGCCTTTTTCCCTCGCCCTTCCTGCACTGCCTCAAGGCAGATACGTATCACAGAGGCGGTGGGTGGAATTCAGAGGCAGACCTTACCCTGGCGAGGAAGACACCGGCATCCATCACTGCTTTAACGTGCCGCAACCAGCCAGAGTTCTCCAGGCCCGTAAGGAAGTCACTCATTGAAGGAGATTTCGTTTCACACACTGGGGGAGGAAAAGCCGACATTAGGGTAGGAGATAAGAGCTCTCAATCAGCCTTCCATCACATTTATTCTGTTTACATGAACACCACTTATTGCTACTTGAGTGAGCTTTCATCCATGCAAAGGAGTAATTTAAGAGAGTTTCAATCATACATCTTTCACAATTTATGGGCAGTGGGGTCACAAGGGCCACACATTAAAGATGAGGACTGTCACGCTTAAAAGTGTGTCTTAAAGGCCCTAAACCAGAGCAGATTCACTGATGTGGCAACCAGCAGACGCTCCTAGTGAGAAGTGCAAGGAGGCCATCTTCTTTATCTTATAACTTCTTTCAAAGATCTCGAGACTAGGCAGATCCTGAGCAATTTACTGACGTCATATCAAAAAAAATAGAAAAGGAAAAAAAAAGAGAGACATTCCCACCATAGTAAAACAGTTCCAAAACTGGCAGCTCAAATAGTTCAAAACCTTCTTTTGGGATGTCTTAAGACTAACTGGCTTTTTCCTTAACTAACTATCCTTATAATCAAAGTGCTGCCCTTGCAAGTAGCTGATTACGGCAAACCATGATACCATCTACCAATTCCTGTTATATGGGTAAGTCAAGGAATCAAATGTTTACTTTCCACTCCCACACCTCTCAAATGTACAGGCTTCTGGGTCTACAAAATATGGTAACATATTGATTTGGTATAGGTGGTCACTGTGAGCAGCCAGCCAAAGAGAAAACCAAAAATACGCACCTTCCAAAAGCTTCTGCAGGCTGCTCCTCATTACGTGGATGTTTTCAATACCAATGAATTTAAAACGGATGTTGTCATAATTGTCAACGTTTTCATAGCCCTTCCCGGCAGCTCGGTTGGCCATGGCATTTAACTGGAAGAATCGAAAGCAAAACCAGATTTCCTTTCCTTTCTAATACTTGCTTTTCAGGATTAAAATATAAGATTTCCCCGATTCATTATCAGCAAATAAAATCCCGCTCCCCTCACATACTTGACTAATGTTGAATTTATACATATAAATGAAATTTAAACATACTGAAATTGACTCTGTTAAGATACTGACTGCTAGTGACCTCTGAATATAGTATCAATTACTAATATCAATATAGTCAATGTTGACTATTAATGGCAATATGTTAACTCTCCCCATTGACTAGAGTGTATGAGAATAGTCAATATAATTCTCTTTCTTCTTGGCTACAGTATATTTAATGGTTGGCTGCCAAATTTTGGGGGAGAGCTGTGATGTCTGGATTTTTTAAAAAAAATCAAACAAAAGGGGTAGCTCCACAAGGCCACGAAAAAGGATTTGGGTCTACCTGCTGGCCTATTTAAAGAAAATGGGCAGTTCATGGTCTCTCCTTCCTATCTCAGCTTTCTTAGTAGGCATTCTTCAGGACCAGCTAGTATTTTGGCAATGCCAAAGTCACTGTCTACCAGAAGCTAGTCAACCTGTTTCCAGGCACAATTCATAGGGCTGGCTATAAAGTTGTATATGGCTAAAGTCCACGGGGTAGCTGCCAGACCATTATCTACCCATATGAGCCTGCCTGGGCCCTGAAATCCCTCTCTGGAGATCAGAATGGCTCTCTCCTTACTGTCTTTCTATTGGCAGGCAAAGACTTTTTTTTATTCTGTTTTTAGAATGGAAGGTTTTTAAAGAAAAGGCTTTTAGAGGGGGCTATATTATTTTTACTGAACTTTTTTACTGCGTTTTGTCCCTTTCAGGTAAATGTTTTAAATGGTTTTAATATTGTGAACAGTTTCATTTTCAGGTTGACTTGTGGATGTTTTTAGCTATATTGTCCTTGTTTTGAACTGTAAGCCTCCTTGAGCTCCAATTTTGGGAAAAGGTGGTATATAAATGGAGAAGATGGCAATAGTGAGGATGATGATGATGATGTAGCAGTAGCACAGCTGGGAATCATGTAAGCGCCCCCCCACCGCCAGATTCCTGTGAAGTGATACCTTTGGCCTCGTGTCTACAACATACATGAACGGACTTCCTGGGTTGGCTTCCCGAATGGCCTGCAGCAACTGCTCGTCCTCCAGGCAGCGAGCGTTGAAGCCAGACAAGGGCTGGCTACATCGGCAGATGGCAGCCTGAAACACACAAGAGCGAGCCGCAGGGAAGTGAGTAAAAGTTGCCCAGTACAGAATCAGCAACCAAGAAGGCTGAATAGATTCCCCACCAGGCCCCAGCCCTGGCAGCAATGCCAGGATTCTTGCTCTGACCCAATGGAATGCTTAAATATTAGGTATGAAGCTTTTAGGATGGAGGTGTGAGACTATGTGGCCGTCCCCATTTTGTTGGACTGCAACTTTCAGCGTTCTTCTGCATTGGCTGCCCTGTCCAGGAGCCGCAGCTCAACAAACCTGGAGGGTCACACAATTCCCACTTCTGTTTTAGGAGACAAGCTTCTGAAGTACACAGATTATGAAGGTATCTCTGTGTGTAAGACTGGGGGGGGACGGGACAGTCAGCGAATGTGTATGGGAAAGAGAGTTTATATACCACCCAATACCATTTGGACTTCACATCACTTCCAAATGTGTATGAGGAATTTTTTTTTTTTTAAACCAACTGATTTTGGTTAGAATGTTGTTCCCTTTCAAATGAAAACCAGCACTCAAAGCTTGGGCAATACCTTTATTAGGACTAAATGAAACTCCACAAAACCCATCAAGCTAAAAGGTACCAAAATTAGGAGAAGAGAAAGTCCAAAACCTAGTCCAGATATTGAGCCTGTATGATCCACAGTGAAACTCTGTCCCAAAATGGAAACTATACGATGAACAAATCACGGGGACATATGCAGAACTAGATTATAACTGGCAATCCACATGGGCTCCAGCCCTTCCCCTCACCCCCTAACTATTGTACCATTGTTCCTGAAGAAGAGGTCTGGAGGAACTCAAAAGCATGCACACTTCTGTGGCTTTTTAGCTCACCCCGATAAAAGTACTAATGGCTTAAATACCCTGAAGGTACCAAATGGTGCCTGATCCTGGGAGCTAAGCAGGGTCAGCCCTGGTTAGTACTTGGATGGGACACTGCCAATGAATACAGGTGTTATAGGCTGCATTTCAGAAGGAAGGAACTGACAAACCACCTCTGAGGATTCCATGCCTGAGAAAATCCTGTGAAATTCACAAGGTTGCCATAAGTCAACAGGAGAGTTGAAGATACACACATATATACATACAATAAAAGTACTGATGTACTATGATTTTTTTTAATGGACCAATACAGCTAGTTTTCTTGTTGCATGTCCTTTCAGAAAAGACAACAATGTCATTTCAGGAAATAAGATCACCACACCCATTTCTTCTCCTCTGGTTTTTTTAAGCATTTATTTTCAGCAATCTATGCCTATACTGGTAGCAATGCGGAAGCAGCTAGAACAGTCCAACGGAAGTCTCCCCAGGAAAAGAAATTCAATTGCGAAATAATTTTGCCCACACTTGAGCCTAGGGCACTGCAGAGCCAGCAAAGTTTAAAAAACTCAGAATTCAGCATTTTATTCCACAGTGAGTTCCACTTAATCAAGCTAGTATTTTTTAAAAAAAGAAAAAAAAATGCATCCTGTCTGATCAAGTTGTTTCCTTTGATTCAAAACACTGAGATTAGCAGAGGCGAGATGTTCTTAGCTAAAACCTGCACAACACAATCAAGCTTCATAATTTTACGAAGCAGAAAAGTGTTCCTTTTATAAGCGATCTATGCGGAGAGTTGACACAATGTGGAATCTGGTGGGATAGTCTTTCATGGAAGACTTCCATGTTGTGTATGGAGAAAGCTTCTTGCTATCAATCGTTGCCTGAAACAGCTACACTGGCTACCAATCTATTTCCGGACAAAATTCAAAATGCTGCTTATGATCTTCAAAACTCAACACATTGGAAAAACGGTATCTCCTTATATACCCAAGCTTCAAAAATCACACGGGAAGGCTTTCTCTCAGTCCCACCACAGTCACAGCCTGTTTACTGAGGATATGAGAGAGAGCCTTCTTGGGTTGTAGTACTCCCTTTCCTGGAGGTCCAGTTGGCCCCTCCCCTGCTATCTTTCCACCAGCAGGTCAAAATTTTCCTTTATTTAGGGGGGCGTTTGTTTTTATTGCAGCAGGTGGAGCTTTTAATAGGGGTGTGTGTGTGTTGTGGCTTGAAGCTATTATGTTTTAAATATGCTTTCTAAATTGGTTTTAGCTTGCATTTTTAACCTGCTTTTAAAATAGGAATCTGATTTCACTGTGTTTTAACTTTTGCATTTATCCATTTTTCTAGTTGTACTGTGTTTTTAAATGCTTGCATGCTGCCTTGAAAGGGGACAAAGGCGGGATATAAATTAAATAAATAAATTGTATTGCTTAGCCACACAGTCATGTTCTCTTTTGTGTATGGGGAGGAAATAACCTGGATCTTGTTGCTAAAAACAAAGAAACCCTCCCGATCAGCGAAAATTGATCACAGTGGATTGCATGACCTATCCATGGTGCTGAAACCAATTTCCAAACTAATTTCAGCACTCTGGACAGATTCTTTGAAGACTCAATGTCCCTTGCCATCTATCACTGGCTTTCCAGGTACAAGAAAGACCCAAGAACAGGCTGATGAGACAGGCAGGACAAACACCAAAAACCAAAGCCTGTCACACTAACCAATGTGTTTGTGTTGGGAAGTCACCTGTTCTGGGAAGTAGAGCAAACCCCATAAAGAGCAGAACATGCATGACTAACATTATTCTCTTTGTAGAAGTAGGAAAGCACTGGAATCCGACCTCGGCTTCGAAACTTCGAGCTGCCCAGCACCATCGCCCTGGTAGCGGCTTTAGGCACCACTAGTTCCGGGGAGTACGTGTTGCAGATCTGGGGGCGAGGAGAAAAAGTAAGACGAGAGAAAGAACTCAAATCTTAAATTATTCATTGGTGTGATATTAACTTGCTGGAGCACTTATTACAGATCTGCAATTGAGCATTTGCTGACTATAATAAGCCCTGCAATGATATTAAAGCAAAATTAGCTGCGAGCACTGAAGAAAATCAAATGTATTTAAACATAACCAGCATCTATAACACACCATCGCTGCAAGTAACTAAAACAAACCAGACAGATACAACTGGTGTCTTCTTTCTAAATCAGAACAGGAATGCAAAATATGAAGATAGGTTACAATCTAAAGGAGCATGGATGTGCTCAAATTCTCTTGGAGATCCATGGCTGAGCTGAATAGAAAGCAGACACGTTCCAACTGTAGTCTCCCAGTGCACTGTTCCACTAAGTCCCTCACCACATCCCAACACTGGGAGCCTTCAGGAGAAGTTATAGTCTCTAGTCAGGAGTCTGCTCACCTTTAGTCAAGGAATAACCCAGCTAGATAGTCTAGGACTATCTCTTCACTGCCTGTCCCAGACGATCAATGCTTTCAGTACAAGCACTTCCTCAGACCCCGAAGTTACTCCTTCCTAAAACCTCTGCTTACAGCCTGGGACCTCTATACATGAAGGACCACCTCTCCTGATATATACCTACCCAAGGACTTAGGTCTGCTGAAGGTGCCCTCCCTTGTGTCCTACCAGTGACAGGAATGGATTGTAGGAGGGTGTAGAAGAGGGCCTTGTCTGCTTTGGCTCCCCGATTATGAAATATCCTTCCCTTAGAAGCCCAAGTGGTACCAACACTGTTCTCATTCTGGTGCCAAGTCAAAACATGGCTTCTTATTAACACTTTTGGGGTCTAATTAGTTTTATCCAAATCTACACATGGATTATGATTTTAAATTGCTTTCACTGATATTAATCAACCTGTTTCAACTGTCAAACATTTTAAAATGCTTTTAGTCTGCTCAAACTATTTCCCGCTGTTTTAGATTCTGGTTAAGCTGAGTTTACTGAGTTTAAATCCAGCATAAATCATTCCACACCAATTTACAAATAAAATCAAAATAATATATATTAAATCAATGAAACATCAATGTGAAATTATATTGAAATATGAGTTATGAGTATATTGCATTAATCTACCATTGATCCATCATACGGACAAGAATTACCTCATAGTCTTTGTTGAAATCGGTAATTTCCCAGTAATCATTGGGAAGTCCCATCCTCTGGTAGTCTACTTTGACATCTATCAACTTCCAGCCTGCTTCCCGGTTGTCTCTGGGCATTTTGGGATTGTAAGAGAATGCATAAAGTTCCTCAGGTTTCACTGAAGCACAAAAGAAATCATTTTAAGAGTGGGGGGGAGAGATTTTGGCCTCAAAGTCATACCACAGTCTTACAGAAAAAATCAGACAGACACAAACAAAAGGTGCAATTTGGAGTTGCTTTTCTCTGGTTTCTATTTGATCATATTATATATGCATTCTAACAACCTTTCTTTTAACAAGATGTCCTTCTCTTGCAGTCCCTTGTTTGCTCTGGCCTCTGAGGAAGAAAAGACGACCAGTCAGAATCTGTTGGACTTGGTCCCTTTGCCCACTGTCATTCTCTTTGCTTTACGTTTCGTGTCTTATTTAGACTGTAAGCTTGAAAGCAGGAAACTTTCAAGATTAATGATCTATAAGCCACCCTGGGGGACTCTTTGGCAGAAGGGCAGGGTATAAATACTCTAAAGAAATAAATAACGTTGCTCAGCCATGAAAATATGTCGTCAAGTTACTAGCCCACAAAGACATTTACTAGCATCCCATCCTAGCTAATCCACACATGCCTATGGTAAGTGACACTGTCATAAAAGAGAACAAACTTCTATAAAACTTCTGTGCCTCTTCATTTGGACGTAGTTTTAACTTAAAGGTCACCAGGCATCAATAAAGGAGCTCTCTGCAGCCTTTCCTCTATGGGAACTCATCCTTGCTCTCATGAATATGGCTCATTATTTACAACTTGTAATACAGTGTAGAAGCAACATTGCTGTTGACTATAATAAAAAAATCTATAAGACGGAAAATATCATCTTGCCACTCATTTCCTCTGAGGCAAGAACTGTTTTGTAGAGATGCTCACTAGCAAAAGAAGATACAGTAGTTCTCTCTGGTGAGACCGCTGACAGTTTCAGAATTCAGAAAGACCAATGAAAACTCCTGTCCATCATTTTTTGGTCTCTGCCTTCCCAGTTTCCTTCTTTCTCCTTCCGCACACGCAATTTCAATCAATAATTTTTCCAGCTGTCCCTCAAGCCAAGAGGTTCCTGAAGGACAGTCTGGGCCCTGCCAGCATCTGATAAAGTAGCCCATCTGCCAAAGAGGTAATCTTCAATTATCAGTCACTCACTAGGAAATAATGACTAATTATGTGCTTTCTGCCAAGGAAAAATACTGAGGGATGCTGCAGAGGAACAGAACTGGAACAGCACTAGGGGAACTCTGGCAAGACAATGGGGAAAGGTCTCTAGAGGCTCACGGAGGGACAAGTGGCTTCAGCACTCACTCATGGTGACGCACACTCATCTCAGCACCGCTAGGCCCAGGTGCAAATACATCAGGGCGGGCAAAGTGTGGCCCATGGACCACATGCAGCCTTTTGAAAAATTAGAATTCTGGGCAACTTCTTGACCACTACAAAACCACCCAAACCATTGCAAACTGCAGCACCTTTGCTTTCTCAAGCACCCCACGCTTTACAAATCTCCTCAAATCCTCCAAAATCAGCCAAAATCAAAATCAGACATGATGGTGCTCGCTTCCCGTTTGAATCTCAGGCAATCTGGGGCCAATCTTCGGGAGTTCTGGGACATTTCTAAGGTATGTGTGGAGGCTGCTGACAGATTAAAAATGCCACATTTTGTAGCTGCTTCGAGCTACTGGAGAGGTGAGGAAGGAAAAACCGCCCAGATTTCTTTTTATAGGGTTTGGGGACTTTGGCAAACTGGTACAACCCCCTGGAGGTGCACAAGGAGGAAAACTGCCCCCAGTCCCTCTGCAGTTGCCCACCCCTGACGTACATGTTCCTCAGTGCAGCTTGTACGTGGTCCACAGTGCAGCCTTCCTCCAGCCTTAAAAGACATGTAAAGCCTTCAGATTTCAGTTCTTTCAGAATTATTTATTTATTTATTCATTTATCAAAACATTTACATCCTTCCCTTTATCATGGAATGTCAAGGTGGCACTGCTGTAGATTCAAGGAGCTACAGTCCAAAAAAAGTTAACTTTTCCAAGCCCCAGCTGCTTTAATGTATACTCGAAATTCTCTCTTTTCCAGCACCCCAATTCAGGCCAACTTTTTCAAGCACCAGCAACATAAACACTGCAGAGGTCCATTACCACTGAGTCGAAATATATCTGGACAGCTTTCCTCAAACTGGTGCTCCTACCCCTGATGTCTCTGCCTGCACAATCCATCATCCTCAGTAAGCATGGCAAAAGGACATACTGACTGGGGATGCTGGGGAGGGGGAGGGAACTTCTCAAAGTTTTGTGATAGGAAATGGAAACAGGCTACGTCCCTCTGGTACCTGGCTGGGAGAGTTTCAGCAAGGAGGTGTAAACTTCATGGCAGTCCCTCTCCTGCCCGATAACGAAGTGAGCCACTCGGAAGTTCTTGCAGTGAATTAGCAACGGGCACCCAAATGCAGTCAGAGGCAACTTCTCCACAGCAGCAATGTGGTGGTGAAGAATCTGTCAAAAAAAACAGGAAGAGAGCTGATGAAGAGGGGGTGATTGGAGCTTTTCTGCCTGAGAACCGCATCTCTGGTGCCAACCAGGAGGATGTGGTTCAACCCCCAAAGCCAAAAGAGGCTATTCTCATAGGAAAGTAGCAACTGTTCTGAATATTTTAGAGCCACCAAGCAGCCCATGCTTATTACTCAGAGTTGCCGCTCAGTGTGAACGATCTGGTAATCTGACTTCTAGGAAGTGAAAAGATTGCAGCTGGGCTACCAGACGCCCCAGGCACCCATATTGTTTTATTAAAGATGATTCATTTCATAAATGTGAATTAAAGCTGGGATGATGCAGAGGCTTTGAGTTGGGCTTATCAACAGCCTCTTCCCTGGGGCAAATGTCTCCAGGCAGGGGTGCTTTGTAAGAAACCAATTCTCTCTCTCTCTCTCTCTTTTTTTTGAAGGTACAAATGACTAAGTGAGGGATGTGTGGGCAGGCAAGCTAGGAAGAAAATTTGCAGCCCAATAATATTCTTTTTTTGGGGTGGAGAGAGCTCATTTGCAGGCTGTTTTTAAACTTTTTTCCCTTCTGTGAAATAAAGTAAACCTAATGTGAAAATGCAGGGATTAAACACAAACAAAAAAGCTAACAGTTAATTGGCATCCTCTTCATTTCTTGCTTATCTGCCCCAGCGTGTAGATTCCCATTTCGGCAATAAAATGGGGAGGGAGGAAATTTGCTGAACTTTTAAGCAAGCTTAGCTCTCAATGGGCATCCGTCTTTTAAACAGAATAATCATTGTCAACCTGTGCAATTATTCCAGAGGAGAAGGTGAGTCAGAATGCATTAGCCAGTCCATCAGTCCTGCTGAAAGACAAACTCTCTGGAGTCTACTCCAACTGCATGGCTGGCCCAAGATACTTTGCTGCCCGAAGCAAGGAACAAAATAATGTTCCCACACTCCCCCAGCCTATTTCCATGTGCAAAAATTACAACTATATCAACTGACAACTGAATTTTCTTCCAACACGGGCAATGAGGCAGCTCCTCCACATCTGAAGGCAAGAGGCTAGCTTAAGGGGCATAGGGCAAGCTGCACCACCCCAGCTCTGTGCTCCAACATCCTCCTGCTGCCTCCAAGTATCTGCTGCTTGAGGCATCCTCATCACTCAGCCTAACGGTAGGGCTGGTTCTGCTCTATTGTCACTACTGGCAAATGTTCCAGCAAGCTGTAGCAGAGGGAGATAAGTAAAAGAACTGTTCCATCACCAGCAATGCTGGAAGACTACCTTCTTATCCCCCTAGCCAATTCCCTCTGTTACGTCTTGTTTAGACTCTACTTGGAGATGCTGTCTTAGAAACCTTTTCTGCCCTAAGTAAAACAATCAAAGAAGTAAAAAAGTTATCCATGTTGGAAAGCCCTGGAAGGACATTACAGAAATAGCATTGCATGCAACCTGAGTCCACACTGTTAGAGAGACTGCAATCTTTCATGGTGATTTGAGCATTGGACTAGGACTATAGAGACCAGGGTTTGAATCCTCAATCTGCTATGGAAACCTACTAAGGGTGACCCTGGGCACACACTCCCTACCCAAGAGAAAGGCAAAGGCAAGTACCCTCCAAACAAATTGTGCCAAAAAACCCCAGGATAGGGTCAGAAACAACTTGGAGGCACACAAAAAGAGCAACCTTCCATACAACCCTGCTTGGCATTTTGAGCCCTTTGGTAGAGGCCCTTCTTTCAATCTTACCACATTACAATGCACACAGGATTGGAATGTAATACAAGGCCTTCTTGGTCACTGCTCCCAGGCTCTGGAATTCCTTCTCTATTATCTTTCAATCAGAAGGGAAGGACTTATTTTACTCCGGTGGGGTTGTGGCAACAGAGCCAATTCCCTGCAAAAGGGCCTTTTTTAAACTGGGGTAGCAGCAGTTCTTCTCTTACAGTATAATTTCAAACTGAATTTTAATCTTGATTATCATGCTTCTATTACTTTTTATTTTTTTTATCACACTTCTTCTACTTCGCTGTGATCCACCTTGAGTACTACTTGCAGCAGAAAAGCCGGGTTATAAATACACAAATAAATAATAAATATGCCTTGAGCAAAAGAACTAGCATGGTGTAGTGGGTGTTGGATCAGGACCCTGGAAGATCAGGGTTTGTATTTCTCATTTAGCCATGGAAATGTGCTGGATGACCTTCAGAAAGCCACTGTCTCTCAACCTCAGAAGAAAGTGGCAGCAGACTCTCTCTAAAGCAATCTTGCTAAGAAAACCCTACCAGAGGGGCTTCCATATTGGAGCCAATGGGGTGGCTGGAGTGGTGAACTAGGAGTTTAGGAGACCAAGGGTCAAATCTCTGCTCCAGCCATGGGAAACCCACTGGGTGACTTTGGACAACTCCTGCTCTCTTGCCTGAAAGGAGGGCAGTGGCAAAGCTCCTCTAAATAAATCCTATGACAGGGTTGACCTATGTCAGAGTCAACCTGAAGGCCCATAAGATGCACACATGTGTTTTGAACAGTCCCAAAGAGCAGGTATGAATGTCACCATGCTCTGTCTGTGGGTTATCTGGATGTCTCTGGCTCACCACTGTTGAAAACTGGATACGTGTCCTCTAACCATCAGGGCTCCCCTTACATCCTAAAGTTCACAGTGCGCTCATTTGAGAAAGCCCAAATACATCCCTGTGCTTCACAGATGATTCCACAGAAACATGGGAGTCCCCACAGTCCTTCATTTCACAATATGTCTTCAACTTAGGTTTCTTTGTTCAACAAACTGGCTAGCGCTGTGTTCTGACATTACCCATGTTTCCTTCCGGACTTCGGCTGAAGCATCGACATAGATCAGATGAGTTGCTGTCAAGTACAATGTTCCGTTTACTGCCTTTCTGTTGGTGTAACGATCTAGCAACTTGACATTTTCTACCTGCAGGAAAGCAGAGAAAAGGGGGGGAAATGGGAGAACAAAAGGATCAGTGTAAGCATACCTATAGTATCTGTAATACACCAAGGAACAAACGTGAAAGCTATTTCAACTGCAAAGCCTTTTGACTTAAAGGTGAAGTTTCTTGATCGGCCATCGACAGAAACAACATCATTGTTATGATTGTTCACTATAGACTCTCATCTTCCACTTCTCCTTTCAGGGTGGAGAAGCCGTCAGGTTTATCGAAAGCTTTTCATCTGGTCGTCTGTGATGAGGAAAATCACTTCTAGGTGACCAAGCAAGGGACCTTTTCTGAGTACGAAGAACACAAAATATATAAACAGACAGAGCAAATCAACCTCAGATTTTCCTCATACTAACAATGTGCCAGAGCTCGCATGTCTCAAAACTTTTAAGTCTGACAAAATTTGCTAGGCTCAGTTTTCAGCAGGAAGGAAGGAAAAGCATTGAAGCTTTAGTTCTTCTCTCTTGCCAGAACGGGGTGGTACGGGGTTAAGTAAAGGGCTTGATGTGTTCCCAGACTCTCTGCAAAGCTGAGAACCAGCAAAACAGGAAACTGAGAGAAGCATTTGTCTCCTCACGATACGGCAAGGTGAATAAATCCCATGTTTTCCCCCATAAGGGACTGCATGATTGCAGCATTATTCATTCATATAGCATTCGGTTTTCTGACCTTCAACACTCAAGGAAAAGGCAATGAGGTTAAAGAAAAATGAAAAAGAAATGCATTTGGGTTTCTTCTTCCCCTGGTAAGATTTCTGGTGCACAGACTGAAGAGATATAAACTTTTGGAAGTCCCCAGTCTTTTAAAAGAAAGTTACACATGTTTTTTGTATGGTTAATATTGGGTACTGGATTGAGTCAGCCCTCCACATTTGCAGGTTTCACTTTCAGGGATTTCTCCAATCTCTGCCTCCCCCACTGCAAGTGCTTTTTCTCTGTTGGGACTCTTCCTCTCGGTTGTTCCAACCAAGCTATGTAGCCTGTTAAAAACCCACCTACGGTGGTCTTCCTCCTCTACTATCCATTGCCTGGCCAGCTAAGCACAGCTCACAGTCCAATTTTTCAGCACCACAAACCCTCTCCTGATGCCCCCCATTCACCCAAGGAAAGAGAGGGGCAAGGCAGAGGAAGTACGGGGCTGCCACGCCAACCCACTCACTTCCCCTCTCCTTTCCCTGATCCCGTAGGGACCCCGGGTGCCCACTTCCCCTACCATGCCTTGGCCCCCTTCCCATAGAGACACACACGCATTTTGACATTTCCAGTTTTCCCACTTTTCAAGATCCTGCAACCCTAACCCTAGAGAATGTGGAGGCCAACTGTGCAGCAAGGACGGGAGACCACTTTTTAACCAAGGGCCAACTTCAACTGCAGAAAAGCTTTCAGAGGGAGCAGGAACATTCCAGAGGTCAAAAACAAAGACAAAAAGACAAGGGAGGAAAGACCGGCATATCTTAGCTTAAAGTTCTTATTGTTAGCAACTACGAACTAAGAAATGTCTTTCATCCTTTTAGGATGAAAGAAAAAACCCATGGAGCCCTGATGGCGCAGTGGTTAAATGCCAGCACTGCAAGCCACAAGGTTGTGAGTTCGATCCTGCCCGGCTCCAAGGTTGACTCAGCCTTCCATCCTTTCGCAGGTCGGTAAAATGAGTACCCAGCTTGTTGGGGGCATGTATAGAAATGTTTCGAAAATACATGCTATTTGTAAGTTGTCCGCCGCCTTGATCCATATGGAGAGGCGGGATACAAATAAATAATTAAAAAAAATAGAAGCAAAGAGGGGATGAACAAGGAAGATGCCATGGCCTTTTGGAGAGCCCCAGAGGGCAGGACTGGAACCTCAGAAGGGCTGAGTTTGGGCTCAGGGCTGAAGCTTCCCCACCACCGAAACACAGTCTGTTAGGAAAAAGGCACGGATAGCTGGCTGGAACCTGGAAGGACACACTGCAACATTTGTACTGATCTAAGTAAGGGTAACAGGACAATCCATGTGACATGCATTTAATACTCAAACACTGCTGAATGCATGCCAGGGGTTATTATACAAATCCAGATAAATGAACTTCCTGTGCTAGATAAGGAAAGACGGCATAACTGGGCAATTCAGATATTGACTCTCCGTTGTACAAAAAATATGCTATCCATGCGTCATCCACCGTCCCAGCTCAGGGTGGGATTAGCATGTCAACATCATTAACCGCAATGCATTCCTGCGGCTGTGGAAAGCACCACGTTAAACCGACATTCATGTTCCTGGGAGGGTCAGTCTGAACGCAACTTCTCCGCAACCCAAGCAAAACGTCAGTCGCCGAGAAAGGAAACAAATCCATCCTCGGTTAGAAATTTCAGCATCTGCAACAGGTCCTGATTTTGTCCCACGTTTCTCAAGCAATGAGAAAGTTGGCAAAAAAAGAGAAACGCACAGAAACCAAGACCCCCTAACTTCTTATGACATATTTTGATTTATTACGATGCATTTTGCATGAACTTATTTTAAACCACAATTCAACACATTTATTTTGGACCACGATTAACAGGTGAAAACTTACGCTAGAATAGAAGATCTCATTAAAAATACTTTAAACAAAACCTCGACTTTAACGATTAAAGCAGATCCCCCCAGTACTAGTAAAAAAGATGCTCTTTTTAAACCAATGGCTTTGTACCAAACTACTGGCTACCTGCGTTCTTTTTATTACCTTCCCTTAGTAACTAATTTGTTCCAGCAAATATCATAAACTGAAAATACTTCTTGCAAGTTAATGATTCCTTGCGTAGTCATTCCAGTTGGCTTTGGTTTTTCTCTTCATCTCCACTAAATGAAAGTACCCAAAAACGGCCGGAGGCTCAGAATCCGTGCAAAATCCTTCCACTTCGACTACTACATTTTGAGAGAAAATACCCACAAAGCGATAACCGAGCTCAATTTTGACAGATACACCTCCTGAAGATAAAACCGCAGTAAAGCGACAGGTGAGGGCTGTAAATTCCAGCAGCGCTTATTTCTCAAGGTAGACGATTATATTTCATTGATGTAATAGTTACACAAAAGCCGTAAAATAGGGTAGACAAACAAAAACTCCAAGGGCGTCACAGGCTTTGGAATAAAGGGAGGTAACGGAAATAGCTGTTGCAATATATCCAGAAAATAAGCTGGTGTCCTGAGCTACAACTGGTGCAATTCCAGGCCTCCCCAAGACTCCATTTGGTACCAAAAACTGACACTCATCACTGCTATAGGTTAAGTTTAAGGTGCCGGAGGTGGTTTACAGCAGATAAACTTCAGCTATCCATCCTCTTTTGGGTTAGGAGATGGAGAGCCCACAGTTGGTTCTACTGCCAAGCTGCTCTTACGGTCAAGAAGTTTCTTCTAATGTTCAGCCGGAATCTACCCTCCTGTAATTCAAACCATTGGACCTAGTCCTGCCCTCTGGGGCTGCAGAGAACAAACCTGCCCCCTCCTCTCTGCGATGGCCCTTCGGGCATTTAAAGAATACAATCCTGTCACTCTTCAGTCTTCTCTTCACCAAGCGGAAGGTGCCCAGCTCCTTTAATCTTTCCTCCTATGTTTTGTTCTCCACCTCTCTTATCATAATTGCCATCTTCTTCTAAACCTGCTCCAACTCATCTATACCTTTCTTAAAACGAGGCACCTGCAACTGAACCCGGTACTCCAGATGAGGCCTTACCAGCGCAGAATACCGTAAGGCTATTACTTCTCTTGACTTGGAAAAGGATGCTTCTATTAACGTAGACTGAAACAGCATTCGCCTTTTTTGCTGCAGCATCACACGGCTGGCTCGTGTTCAACTCAGGATCAACAAGTCTTTGTTGTATGTAGTAGCGCTGAGCCAAGTACCTCCATCCTATAATTATGCATTTTGTTTCTGTGGGCTAAATGAAGGACTCTGCATTCACTGAATTCCATTCCATTAATTTCTGTCCAATTTTCTATTTTATCAAGTAGAATTTTGAATTCTCTTCCTGTCTTCTAATATTATTCCAATGTCTTCCAGTCCTTTAGCAGCAGGGTCCAGTGTATATTATGTATATTATATATTTTAATATAAATATATAATTATATAATATATATATATATTATATTAAACAGCGTATCACATTATATACCAGCATATTATGCTGCATTATCACTGCTCTTGTTATTGTTGCTATTTATTTATTTTATTGCTGCCTTTCTCCCAGAGTGGGATCCAAGGCAGCTTCCAACAATAATTACTACAGTAATAATAATAATAATAATAATAATAATAATAATAATAATAATAATAATAATAATATCAACAAAAACAGCATTTATTTATTTCTCACCTGCCTCTCCCTAGGGATTGAGGCGAGGAAGACAACGAATCGAGACATGTAATGCCAGCTAAAAAAGCACATACAGCTAAAACATTCCATTCTGTTTATTTGATTTATATCCTGCCTTTCTCCCCACTTTGGTGCACTGAATATATATATATATACATATATAGACTAATAATAACGATAATTTCCAATTTGGAGTTTAAAAACCACCTGGATAAATAAGAACACCACCAGCACCACTTCTAACCACTCAGAGGCGGAAGCACTGAGAAGACACTCTGCACGTGCTCAGGCACCCTTGCATTGTATGTACTTATATATCCCCACTTTGCTGCACTGAATATACATATACATATATAGACTAATAATAAAAAATAATAATAAAAACCACCTGGATAAATAAGAACACCACCAGCACCACTTCTAACCACTCAGAGGCGGAAGCACTGGGAAGACACTCTGCACGTGCTCAGGCACCCTTGCATTGTATGTACTTATATATCCCCACTTTGCTGCACTGAATATACATATACATATATAGACTAATAATAAAAAATAATAATAAAAACCACCTGGATAAATAAGAACACCACCAGCACCACTTCTAACCACTCAAAGGGGGAAGCACTGAGAAGACACTCTCCACGTGCTCAGGCACCCTTGCATTGTATGTACTTATATATCCCCACTTTGCTGCACTGAACATACATATACATATATAGACTAATAATAAAAAATAATAATAAAAACCACCTGGATAAATAAGAACAACACCTGCCCCACTTCTAACCACTCAGGGACAGAAGCACTGGGAAGACACTCTGCACATGCTCAGACACCCTTGCATTGTATGTACTTATATATCCCCACTTTGCTGCACTGAATATACATATACATATATAGACTAATAATAAAAAATAATAATAAAAACCACCTGGATAAATAAGAACAACACCTGCCCCACTTCTAACCACTCAGGGACAGAAGCACTGGGAAGACACTCTGCACATGCTCAGACACCCTTGCATTGTATGTATTTATATATTCCCACTTTGGTGCACTGAATATATGCACACATATATAGACTAATAATAAAAAAAATAATAATAATAATTTCAAATTCGTACTTGAAAAACCACCTGGATAAATAAGAAGCACCACCAGCACCACTGCTAACCCCTCAGGGACGGAAGCGCTGGGAAGGCACTCTGCACATGCTCAGACACCCTCGCACTGCATGTATTTATATACTCCCACTTTGGTGCACTGAATATATATATATACATATATAGACTAATAAAAAATAATAATTTCAAATTCGCAGTTTAAAAAACACCTGGATAAATAAGAAGCACCACTGCTAACCCCTCAGGGACGGAAGCGCTGGGAAGGCACTCTGCACATGCTCAGACACCCTCGCACTGCATGTATTTATATACTCCCACTTTGGTGCACTGAATATATATATATACATATATAGACTAATAATATAAAATAATTTCAAATTCGTACTTGAAAAACCACCTGGATAAATAAGAAGCACCACCAGCACCACTGCTAACCCCTCAGGGACGGAAGCGCTGGGAAGGCACTCTGCACGTGCTCAGACACCCTCGCACTGCATGTATTTATATACTCCCACTTTGGTGCACTGAATATATATATATACATATATAGACTAATAATATAAAATAATTTCAAATTCGTACTTGAAAAACCACCTGGATAAATAAGAAGCACCACCAGCACCACTGCTAACCCCTCAGGGACGGAAGCGCTGGGAAGGCACTCTGCACATGCTCAGACACCCTCGCACTGCATGTATTTATATACTCCCACTTTGGTGCACTGAATATATATATATACATATATAGACTAATAATATAAAATAATTTCAAATTCGTACTTGAAAAACCACCTGGATAAATAAGAAGCACCACCAGCACCACTGCTAACCCCTCAGGGACGGAAGCGCTGGGAAGGCACTCTGCACGTGCTCAGACACCCTCGCACTGCATGTATTTATATACTCCCACTTTGGTGCACTGAATATATATATATACATATATAGACTAATAATATAAAATAATTTCAAATTCGTACTTGAAAAACCACCTGGATAAATAAGAAGCACCACCAGCACCACTGCTAACCCCTCAGGGACGGAAGCGCTGGGAAGGCACTCTGCACGTGCTCAGACACCCTCGCACTGCATGTATTTATATACTCCCACTTTGGTGCACTGAATATATATATATACATATATAGACTAATAATATAAAATAATTTCAAATTCGTACTTGAAAAACCACCTGGATAAATAAGAAGCACCACCAGCACCACTGCTAACCCCTCAGGGACGGAAGCGCTGGGAAGGCACTCTGCACATGCTCAGACACCCTCGCACTGCATGTATTTATATACTCCCACTTTGGTGCACTGAATATATATATATACATATATAGACTAATAATATAAAATAATTTCAAATTCGTACTTGAAAAACCACCTGGATAAATAAGAAGCACCACCAGCACCACTGCTAACCCCTCAGGGACGGAAGCGCTGGGAAGGCACTCTGCACGTGCTCAGACACCCTCGCACTGCATGTATTTACATACCCCCAGCCTTGGCGCACGGCATCTACTTACACCCTCCCCACCCCCCGCCCCTGACAAGTCACTCCTGGGGCTGAACCCCTCCCTTTGCGTGTGGGGGGGGTCGGGTGGCCCGCTCGGGGTTTGGCCCCGGGGGCGCCTCCCGGGGCGGGTGGGGGCGCCTGTGGGGACCGGGGGCCCTCCCCGCCCCGCCCCGCCCGGCCCGGCCTTACCTTGGGCGTCGTGATGTGCTCCATGGCCGCCGCGCGCCCGCTTCTGGCCCTCACAGGTCTCCTCTCACGACGCGCCCTCCGCGGGGCCAAACCGGGCCTCTCCGCCCTCCCTCCGCGACTTCGACGCCAACCATCGCAGACTTCCGGGAGGACGGAGAGAGGTACGCTGAGGAGGCGAAGCTCTGGGCGCCATCTTAGGTGAGGGCACGTGCCCGTACATCCCTGGGAAGAGCAAGGAGAAGAGCCTTGCCCAAAGATAGATGATGATGATGATGATGATGATGATGATGAAATTTTTATTTATCCTGCCTCTGCCAGTGGATCGAGGCAGCATTACAACAGTATATAAATACATCAAAAACACTAAAATATAACCCATCCTCCCCACCCACCAACCCTTCTAACCCCCTAAAACACATTAACTATTAAAACAAATTAAAAACAAAATTAAAACCAAGAGGACAGTGGATGAGAGGCGGTGGAACACTAGTCTGGGAAGGCTTGCCGGAAGAGAATTAGATTTAGATGACCGGGCCGAAAACCACTTCTACTCCTCAGGGATGGAAGCATTGGGAATACACTCTGCACATGCTCAGACACCGTTGCACTGTATATATTTATATTCTGATTCTGATTAACCTTTATTAGGCATACTACAACATATACATTTACAATAAAACTTCAACAATCATTTTTAGAATATTTATATATTTATATACTCCCACCTTGATGCACTTTATAGAAGATGCTTTGCAGAAGATGCTCTTCTCTGCAAAAGATGCTTTGCAAAGTGAAAAATGGCTCTCGCCAAAAGTTGCATGGGAATCGAGGAAATACCATTCTATACCAAAGGGAAAAGAAAGAAAGAAAGAAATCTATTGTCTTGCTGCTTTGCTAATAGTAATTGATGGTTTGTTAATTGCTGTGTATTTTAAGGGGTTGGTTTAGGTGGGTGGGGAGGATTGGGTATGTTTTTAATGTCTTTTAATGTATTTTAATGTATAATGTATTTTATGTTGTTCGGCGCCTCGATCAATGTGGACAGCCGGGATACAAATAATAATAATAATAATAATAATAATAATAATAATAATAATTATTATTATTATTATTATTATTATTATTATTATTATTATTATTATTATTATTATAGAAAGAAGATAATCATTATTATAATAGCAGCAATGACTTTGATCATCATTTGAAAAACTGGACTGTAGTCCCTGAAAGCTTATGTGAACACAGTTAGTCTTAAAAGTCGTAACCATACCAGCTTTTCATCTTTTCATGGTGTTGCTATTGTTACGTTATCGTTATTGCTATTATTCTAGGATGTCAGCAAGAGTTAAGTGGGGCTGTATCTGATAGAATCTGCCAAAAATAAAATATTTTTCTCGGTGGAGGTAGACACTCTTTCTGAAAGAACTGAAAAAGATTCGGTGTGGAAATATCCAGCAGTGTCTGACATTTATCTAGCTGTGAGCAGGGTTGCCAGTTCTCAAAGCCTGGACCTGAGTCTCCAGTTCGGTGCAAATTCTCCAGCACTGGGGGGGGCTCCTTCTTGGGCAAGAGGAAAGTGATGGGTGCGAATCTCCAACTTATTTAGCTTCCTCCTTCGTTCCCATTCCTTGTGGAGCCAGGGCTCACCCTCTGCTCTCCATCCGCCTTCTGGCTAGAAGCAAAGAGGTGAGATTAAATGGTTCTTATTCCACCTCCCCAGGCAGGTAAGCCACTGCAGTTTGCACCTGTGGCAGTACTTGGTTTGGTGTGCAGGCCACACCAACCACACACCTCCAGTGATGCCACTGTTCGTACTTAATGCATAAGAACATCATTAAAGTCTGTCCCTACATTTCGGGTTTCAACTGGGATGACCTTGAACTGGCACCTCTAGTTGTATGTATGGAAGATAAATGGTTCCGGCAAACACCCAGCGTGGTGTAGTGGTTTGAGCACTGGACTCGATTCCCTGCTCAGCCATGGAAACCCACTGGGTGACCTTGGGCATGTCAAACACTATCAGCCCCAGAAAACCCTATGGCCATTTCTGCACTAGACTGTCATAGTGCTATTATTCCACTTGCAACGTCCTATGGAATCCTGGGGTTGCAACGTCCTATGGAATCCAACCGGCCCCTCCCGAAACTGCAAACCCCAGGATTCCATAGGACGTTGCAAGTGGAATAATAGTGCTATGAAAATCTAGTGCAGAAATGGCCTATGATAGGGTCACCATAAGTCAGAAATGACTTGAAGACACACAGCAACACAAATGCAATTTATATATCCATTGGGTTTGTGGTTGTGGTTGCAGTACCCCTATAAGAAGGGCTGTCCCAAGACATTTTGCTGCCTGAGGCAAAGAACAAAAATGGTGCCCTTCCCCAGATTGGAATGTAAAACTGGACAGGTAATTACCGCTTACTTCAACCCTGCTGACATCAAATATTCTCCTCCACCTCACTTCAGGGCCTCAGGTTAGCCTAGCAAGCCGCAGGGCACACACTGAGCTCTTTTACAACCCTTTACCCAGCCACTTCTTGCCACCCCCTGTGGTGTGCTGCCCGAGGCAGCCCTCTCACTCTACCTAATGGCTGGTCCAATTCCACCTGTAAGTCAGTTAAGGCCAAAGATTTATTTCTGCTGTTACAGTTTTAGCTTCCTGGGCCACTTTAGCCCTGTAGGGTCAACTCAGAGAAACCCAGAGTTTTTTTTTTGGAGGGGTTAATTAAACTGTAGCCTGCAAGGCACAAAGGAGATGTGAAGTGCAGAAATAAATCCTTCTTTCTGCAGCTGGATATTTTTAATAGGAAGTAAACAAGCAATAAAAGTGGCAGAAATCTCCTGATGCTCAATTTGCTTCCAGCGGAGCAGAGAGAGCTGATAGACGAACCCTGACTGTATAGTTTTATTTGGTTTATTTGCTATTAGGGTGGAATGAATCATAATCGGGACCGGGCGATATCTTTGGCTGGGAAGGGACAACAAAGAAGGAATTTCAGTGCTGGGGGAGAAGAAAAACCTGTTCTCAATGTCTAGAGCTCTTGGGTAGAGAAAAGCCTGGAAAAGTTACTTTTTTGGACTGTAGCAGCCAGAAGTCAAAAACAATGGCCATTTCCACACTAGCCTGTTATAGTGCTATTATTCCACTTTCAACACCCCATGGGATCCTGGCGTTTGCAGTTTAGGGAGGGGCCTCAAAGGATGTTGAAACCGGAGTAATAGCAGTATAACAGGCTAGTGCAGAAATGGTCAGTTCCTGTTGCAGACAAGTGCTCTCAGCTGGAGGAAAGTTCTTTTCCTCTTCCACGGATTTTTTTGGGTGGAAATGAAAAAGGTTGGGGAAAAGCTAAGAGCCTTTCCGCACTAGACTGTGCTATTATTTCCCTTTCAACATTGCGTGGAATTCGGTGGTTTGTTGTTTACTGAGGCCAAAGCGTCCTCTGACTAACCTGCAAACCTCAGGATTCCACAGGATGTGGGAAGTGGAATAAAAGCACTGTAACAGGCTAGTGCAGAAAGGCTCCAAGAAGCAACAGGAGAGGTGACAAGGGGAAAACCATACCATGCCCCCCTGCAAAATTCTACCAATGAGCACTATGTGTGTGTGGGGTGTATGTGAATAATAGGGGTGGGGACAAGATGTGGCCAGCCCGACGGTGGGAATCAGGGCTGGAGCAGCTGAGGGGAGTTAAGTTTCCAGTCCTCATTAGGGAGCGGTCCTTGGGGGACAATATAAAAACCCGGTGGGAAGAGTTTGCAGGTGAGAGTCTTCCTAGGAAAGTGGTCCCATTCGGATGCGATCCCAGGCCGGCCGAGGGATGGCGGGGGTCCTTTTGCCGTGCGCTCTTCTGCCGTGCGCCCTGGTCCTGCTCTTGGTTTGGGGAGGCGCCGCCGCGCAACAGGATGGGCCGCCCGGGACGGAGCCGTTGGGGGAAACCTTCCAGGATCTGGAGCTGCCCGACGGGGTGGACGCCGAGCAATCTAGCAGCGCCTCCCCCTTCCCCGGAGAAGACCCCCTAGCCCCCCACAGCAGCCGCCGCCGCAGAGTCCCCGAGCGGTGGGCTCGCCGGACAGCCCCGCGCCTGAAATATCCCCCCGGGGTAAGCTTCCCACCGGACCCTTCCTGCACCGGAGTAGCTGCTCTGGGTTGAGCAGCCCCGTCCCCGTGCTGTGGGACTACAACTCCCCTCACCCCTGACCAGGATAGCTAATGATGGGGGTAGTCCCCCTCATTTCCATTCTGTTCAGCCCAGTACTTCTCAGTTTTTCAGCCTCTACATTTTTTTGGACTTCAGCTCCTAGAAGGCTGCCGTTTTTGCTTTGTTTTCTGGGCTTTCCGGGGATTGAAGTCCAGAATATTTAGGGGCTTTGAGAAGCATACTGTTCCACTTTGGCAAGATGCTCTTGATGAATCCTTTGTCATCCCACTTGTTTTTAAAATGTCCCAGTTCCTTTTTCCTCCTTTGTCCTCAGCTCATTTCAGTTGCTGCAAACGGAGTTCAAAGTGCAAAAGTAGCTTGTACTCACCTCCTGCGGAAAGAAGAAGAATCTTTCCCTTCTCAGTAGACTCAGGCAAAAGCAAACAGCTACAGCCTCTCCTAGCTTATGTGTTTTCTCTCATTAAAATAACTTTTGCTATCCAGTGGGAAAAAGGTTACCACCTGGATGTTACAGAATTGCATCTCCCATCAGCCTGAGCCAGCACAGCCAGTGCTGATGGATGCTGTGGTCCAGAAGCATCCTTAAACAGAGATTAGATGGGGATCTTTCAGGAGTGCTGTAGCTGCATATTCCTCCATGGCAGGGGGTTGGACGAGATGGCCCTCGTGGTCTCTTCCAGCTCTAAGACTCTGTGATCACCCTTCATCACAATGGGTAACTGAGCAAAGGGGAGAGCTCTAGAGAAACTGTGGGGGGCGGAGGCAGAGGCATGCGGGGAGCCCTTACTGTTTAAAGCTCCAGTGCTTTAATGGATGAGGTGGATATAAAAAGGGTACTTGGTTGGGAAGTGTTTTCTAAGGGGTGCCTCATTCAAATATTAACCAGGGCTGACCTTGCTTAGCTTCCAAGATCCAAGAGGACCTGGTGCAAGTGCATCTTGGCTTAGGCTGCCGTCAGCTGGATACGACCATTATGCATTGTCCCTCCTACATGATTAGTACTGCTAATTCCTCTGTAATTGAGTACCAGTGACTCCCTTCTCCTTCTCTTTTCTTCCCAGATTGGTCTATCATTGGATCTTTCACTGCACTGCTTGCCTCTGTTGGCCTTTGTGTCCTCACCTGGTGCTGTAGAGAGCCCTTCCTCCAACATCAACTGGCAATCCGCCACTGCCCTTACCTGAAGTTGCCCTTCCAGCCACCAGTTACCCACCAGGACAGTGGGAAAGAACTAATGATCCAAATGGAGAAACTCATCTCTTCTCCACCAGTCCGTACCCACAGCACTCATTCCCTAAGTATCGCAGATCTGCTGTTTGATGGCGCTGATGATCTTAAAGATGATGGGGAGATGCTTAAGGTGCCGAGAAACAGTTCAACCTGTGCTTTAAAGGCCACGGCTGCTTCTGAATCAAAGCCTGTTGAGGGTACAGAAGCATCTCTGGATCAGTGATGTCAAGAAAGGAAGGGAGTGTAGCTGTAGCTTGCTTTCAGGAACCAGGAAATGTATGAACCAATATCTAATAATACTTTGATCCATGTTAGCTACTGTCTACTATGGATGTACCACCATTGACATCTCAGCCAATATCTAATGATGCTTTGATCCAGGTCATGGATGTACCACTGTTGACATCTCAACCAGTATCTAATGATGTTTTGATCCAGGTCAACTACTTGCTCACCATGGATGTACCACAGTTAACATCTCAACCAATATCTAATGATGCTTTGATTCAGGTAAACTACTTGTCCACCGTGGATGTACCACCACTGACACCTCAGCCAATATCTAATGATGCTTTGATCCAGATCAACTATTTGTCCACCATGGGTGTACCATCACTGACATCTCAGCAAGTATCTAATGACGCTTTGATCCAGGTCAACTACATGTCCACCATGGACCTGCATTTGAAAATATCAACGGCAGACTGTGATAAGGGGCAGTGGAAAGGGCTTTTCCTGTTCCATCTTCTCCACCCCAACTGATCCGATTGTACAAGTTATGTGTGTCAATGAGATGTGTGCATAAATCATTGTTTGTATCTTAAGGGAGGGACTACTTAAGATGGAAGTGTTTCCCTTCATCCCTTCTTTTCTGGTGTGGTTGGCTGGATGGACCTTGAGTATCATCGTGCTCCATTTTAGCTGATTTGGAAACTGGCTGGTGGTGCAGAGGTATACAGGTTGTACAGCTCTCCCCCTCTCCTCAACAACGAGAGACTTCAGAGCTACTCAGCTCTGTTTGTAGTACATACAATAGCACAGTCTGCATGCATCAGTTGTGTGATTTTATGTCTGAAACACACCAGTGGTCAATGACAGCCAGTTGCTTGCAGGTCAGTGGAACAGGGGCTCAGCTGTGGGTTTTAGTCCAAACTTCAAAGGTAGTATCCAAGCAGAACCCACAAAATAGGGTCAGCTTTCTTTTCAGGCTAAAACCCAGAACAGTGTCCCACTAGCCTGAAAGCCCCCAGCTTCCACTCCTGATGGGAGAAGAGAGGAATGAGAGCAAGGCCATTTCCACATTAGACTGTTACAGCGCTATTAGTCCACTTTCAACATCTTATGGAATCCTTTGAGGCCCCTCCCTAAACTGCAATCCCCTAGGATTCCATAGGATGTTGAAAGTGGAATAATAGTGCTGTAACAGTCAAGTCTGGAAATGGCCTTAGTGCTTTCCAAAAGTATGTGCCTCCTCAACAAGTTTTTCCCTTGATGGGCAGAGCTAGTTCTGGTCTTCCCAGTTAACAAGTCCCCAGTGAGACCTCTGAACAGGCAAAGCGCCAAGGCTGTCTTCCAGAATGAACCTTGCTAGGATGGTGGGGCAAAGTATTGCAACCCTTGGGGGGCATTGGTATCTTTTATCTGAGAGGGAGAATTCTGGGCCAACTTACCTTCACATAATTCTGTTTGTTCCATTGGGATACAAGCCAGGGGCAGGGCTGCATAGTTACCATAGAGGAGACTTGCAACATGCTCCCCTAAAACTTTTTTTTAAAAAAACTTGAGTGCTTCTGTGCATCATCCGATGAGGTGAGAGGGGTAGTTGGCAAAGCCAACTTCTTGGAAGAAAATGCTTCTTGGGATGCTCGAAGCTATTTTTAAAGCAAACATTGATCAATGTCATGTTTATAATGTATACCTAATCCTTAATAAAAATGCTACAGTGGGTTGATTCTTGGTTGCCTTGAGTGGTTTTTCAGTTTCTGTTGGAATTTTTTGGGAGTTCTACTTGGCATAAGCGTCCTGAGACTGTAGTCATTTCTGCACTACACTGTTATAGTGCTGCTATTCCACTTTCAATATCCTATGGAATCCTGGGGTTTGCAATTTAGGGAGGGGCCTTGAGAATTCTCAGCCAGAGAGCTCTTTGGGCTCAGGAAACTACAAAGCCCAGAATTCCACAGAAGGTTGAAAGTGGAATAATAGCACCACAGTGTAGGGTGGAAATGGCCTGTATCTGCCCGTTGGATCTCCCTTGGAGATACTAGCAGGACTGGAGTATTTGGGGAGAGGCTCGGTACCCCTACAGCTCTGTTGGTGTGGCCACAGCTGTTTGCACTGAACAAATCAGCCTCCCTGGATAAGAAAAAGACAGCATGATGTAGTGGTCTGAGCACTGAACTATGGACCCTGGAGAGCAGGGTTTGATGTCCCACTCAGCCATGGAAACCCACCAGGTGGACTTGGTTGCATTACACACACCCAGCCCCAGAAACCCCTGTTATAGACTTGCTTTAGGGTCGCCATAAGTCAGAAATGAGCTGAAGGCACACAACGAGACAGATAAGGCAGGCAGCAAAGGCTCTGCCACTGCTGGAAGCAACATCGATCTTTCATTCTGTGAGAAACATCCAAGCCAGCTCAGGCCCTGTTCCTAAATCCAGACAACTCTTCTTCGACCCTCATTGTTGGGTTTGATTCCCCACCTTCTGACTGATTCCTTGGCTCTCAACCACCCAGCTTTTCATTTTCCCAAGTATGAGACTGGGGCCATTTCCACACTACACTGTCATTGTGCTATTATTTCACTTTCAGCATCCTGTGGAATTCTGGGGTTTGTAGCTTACTGGGGCCAAAGATGACCCTCCCTAAACTGCAGACCTCAGGATTCCATAGAATGTTGAAAGTGGAATAATAGCACTATAACTGTGTAGTGTGGAAATGGCCTGCCTCTCTGAGCTTTCCTCCCTTGATCAATGTTTGAAGATGGAGTATTCAGCTGCAAACTGGGGTTCCAAGGCCATCCAGGGCATGGAGAGGTTTGCTACTGACTGTTTACAATCTGCCCTATATCAAAGGATCTCAGAGAGGAATACTGTATAATCAAACCAATTTAAAACAACAAGAATAAACAGACTAAAAAATCTTAGGCAATTTGAGAGGTCCGAACAAGGCAGGTTAAAGCTAGGCTTGCCAAATTAAAAACTGGGAGAGGGTTCCTGTACTTTTACTGCTGTGTAGGAGAGGAAATTTCAGCAAGTGTTACATGACAACCAAGACCTGTTGAAATGTACACATCCTTGAAAAGTACAGGGGGCCCTTCCAGTTTTGACTCCGGCAGCTCTAGTAATAGCTGAAGACAATCTAAAATCTAAATAGAGGGAACATCAATAATTGTAATCCAGAAAGGAAAGGAAGAAGGAATAACACTACATGTAACATTGCAAAAATTGTTTGTTTTATTTGTTGAAATTTGAATAAACTTATTAAAAAAAAGACAATCTAAAATCATGAACATTTGCAGATTTGGATGAAATCAACAAGGCTCCAAATGCTGTAATAAAAAGCCATGTCTTTACGTGGAATGATATTGGTACCAACTGAGCATCTAAAAGGGAAATATTCCACAATTTTGGGCTGGGACTCTGGGATCCCAAGGTTTAAATCCCCTCTCAGCTGTGGAAAACTTCTGGGTGACCTTGGGCAAGTCACACTCTCTCAGCCTTAAAGGAAGCCAGAGGCAAACTGCCTCTGAATACGAAATGTTATCAAGATTGGGTCACCATAAGTTGGCCAGTCCCTCCGTAAACTGCAAACCCCAGGATTCCATAGGATGTTGAAAGTGGAATACTTGTGCTATAAGAGCACAGTGCGGAAATGGCCTATGACTCTGGCGACCGGGGTTTGAATCCCTGCTCAGTCATGGAAACTCCCTGGGTGACGTTGGACAGGTCACACTCTCTCAGTCTCAGAAGACGAAGGCAAACCCCCTCGGAATAAAATCTTGCCAAGAAAACCCTATGACGGGGCCACCACACACACATTGTAGCCCACTTGAACTCATACAACAAGCATTGGGGACCCTTAGCCAGAGAGCTCTAGTACTTTGCAAACTATAAACCCTGAGATATCACAGGATGCAGATCTGGCAGTTAAAGAGGACTGACACCACCATGATTGTGTGAAAAGTCCCTTACTTCTGAGTAAATGTTAAACCGATGTTATTACTCACCACTCATCAGGCAAATTAGGGCAATGGTCCTTTTAGAAGGAAAAATCATTGCAATCCCATCAGGAGGAGGGAGGAGGTAAGAATGATGGGAGGGGTCCTTCTTGGGGCTGGGAGGGTTGAGATGGGGACCAAGGCCAGGTGAGCCCACTTCCCTTCCTTAAGGCTGGATCTTTAGCGGGATATAAAGCCCAGAAGGTGGGTGTTCGGGTTTGTAACGCGTGCTTTGAACCAGTGTGGACGACTTAGACGGGGCGCACAGAAGGAGAGGTTTGGAGAAGGAGGCGCTTTGGTGCTGGGCCCCCCCCCCCCCGTTTGGAGCTATGCGTGCCCTTGGGTGGGCTCTGCTGTGCGCCCTGCTGCTGGTGGTGGTGGCCGCTTGGGGCGAAGACCCTTCGGCTCCGGAGGGCGAATGGTGCCGAATCGGGGCGGCTCCCGGCTGGATGTTCCGGTGCCCCGGACAGCGCGACCCGGCGGACACCAAGTACTGTTGCGGGACTTGCAGATCCCCTTACTGTTGCGCGTCCGAAGAGCTCCGCATCAACCAGGAGCTGTGCCCCAGCCCGAGCCCGGTCCCCCCGGGGGAGAGGATCACGAAGACCCCCGGAAGAACCCACCAGCCTCAGAGAAGACCTCCATAAGTAAGACGGAGCCCCGGGGACGGGGTTGGCTTTGGCTGCCACTCAAGGGCAGTTTGGAAAGGACTAGAAACTTGGGTTATTTGGGAGGCAGAATGGAAACGCTTATCACATTACACCATTGCAATCTATATTTAACTACCATGGCATCATCCTGTGGGATTCTGGGATTTGCAGTTTACTGAAGCCCCAGACTTCTCTGGCTGAAGCTTCTAAATGCCTCTCCCTAAACTGCAAATCCCAGGATTCCATAGGATGTTGACATGGTAGTTAAAGAAGAATATAGCATAATGTGATAATTCATATACAAGACATTTATTTCCTTAACCGGGGTCTCTTTCACACTAGCCAGTAATATAGTACTTTAACTGCCATTGCTCCAGCCTGCAAGATCCTGGGATTTGTAGTTTTGCGAGGTACTTAGATTTCTCTGCTGCAGAGCTCTAGTGCCTCCTGTTTTCTGTAACTTACAGTCAGATTAAAACAATGTACAACAAAAAACAGAACCAATGATTTAAAGCATTTAGAAAGCATTAATCTGTGAGCATGATAACAAGAACAAGTTCAAATCCTTGCTCACATTGCCCTTGGGCAAGTCATGCTCTCTCAGTCTTAGAGGAAGCCAAAGGCTGCCCTATTCTGATGAAATCTTGCCAAAAAAAATTTTTTTTTTTTTTTTTTTGTGGTGTAGGAACCTCTCCCTATCCTTACTCTGTTTTTCCTCCCTTTAGTACCACATTTTCTGCTAAAGAAAGAATGCTCATGAACACACAGGAACACATCTTCTACTTCATTAAAAGTGGTATGCCCGTATTTAGTATTCTTTGCCAGAGAGTTCTAGTGCGTCACCAGGATTCTGTAGGATGCAGACAAGGTGGTCCAAGTGGCATAGAAGTGCTATAAATATTCAGTGTGGAAGGGGATAAGAGAAACCATGGTGGGCTTTTGTGGACTTCCATGCAAACAAATGGTCTTTTCTGTTCCCTGTTTTCAGGACGGATATTATTTTTCTCCTTCGTGTCATTCCTGTGTGGCATCACCTTTATATTAGTTGTCCATCATTGCAAGAAGAGATATGTGCCTCGGCTGAGAACCTTCTGGCACAACAATGTGGTCCAAGCCTGGAACCGGAACCGAGATGAGCCCAGAGAAATGTTCCAGATAGGAGTATATCGTCTGCCAGATGTTCCCGATCCAGTTCTGCACCCTCTTCCCCCAACGTTACCATCATGCCTCCTAATGCAGACAATCCGCAGGAGAAGTGGGCCTTTTCCCCTGCTGCCCTGGCAGAGTTCTTGCAGTCTAGAGATGCTGAAAACACAGAGGATGAAGGTGCTGCTGCTGCCTCTGCTGGTGCTGTCGGCTCTTTGGTGCATAGAAATGTCCCTAACCAGGGCTTGGATACTGCCTCCGAAAAGGAAACCTCCCTATAGATCAGTGATGGCTGGAGAGTGAAAGATCCATAATACTAGGACTCATTATGGCTACAAAAGTAGAGTCACCCCCACTGGAGAGGCACAGTTTTGATCATTTTTAGGATCCAGGAAATTCATCAACCATTTCCTGATAATGCTTTTAAAAACTGGATTTTAAAACTAGATTGACAACTTCCTTAACAGGCTGGCAGTTTCCCATGAGCACACAGGTGGCCCTCCAGATGTTGCTAGACTATAATTCTCATCATCTCTAGCTAACCTAGGCAAGGGTCAGGAATGCTGGGAACTAGAGTCCATCGATATCTGGAAGGCTGCATGACTCGTCTACCTCTGACCCTAGATGTATCAATTCTGATAAGACTAGAGAATCATTCAGGACAGAACTCTGTGTGTTTCTGCGTGTCAATGTCATTTTTTAAAAAAGTGATTGCATTGTCTTAATTGTGAACTGGGTGTTGTTCTGGAGGATCATGGGCTTCAAATACCCCCTGCCTAAGCCAACGGCAAAGGATGCTGGGAGCTGCAGTTGAGGAACACCTACAGGGCCACGTAATTCCCCCCTCCTCTGGTTTTATGAGCCCAAGCATTCAATGCAATGAGCAGTGTGGGACTTACCTTCAGCCTGCTCAGAGATTCCTAACCTTCCCAGAGGAAAATGGCTTCCCTCTCGGATCATTAAAACCAAATGGCCTGGCTATAATGTTGAATTTTGCTTTCTTCTGGGATGGTCCCATGGCAGCTCTCCAGTGCTTTGCCTTAAAGGAGAAAAATGCACAGTGGAGGTAACCCCCTTCCTGCTTTTCCAAATTAACTCTTGAAGGAGCTTCTCTGGCATTCAGCTGAAAAGTACTCTGTGCCTGAATGAAAGTGTTATGCATGCATTATTTGTACTGTATCCAAAATGTTGGGATGTGTCTGTACTACACAGTTATTACTATTTGATGCCACTTTTAACTGCCGTGGCTTTACCCTCTGGGATTTGTAGGCGGGGGAAATACTTAGAATTCATTAGTCCATTTCCTTGAACTCTCTACCAGATTGCTGACAGAGCTCACAGAAAGAGTCTTCGAAGTGGCTCACAAAACTATATATCCCAGCTTTCCCTAGGATAATGCCATGGCAATTAAAAGTTGTATCAAGAGACTATAACTGTGCATCTCTGGTGAAGGAGTTGCAATGGAGAGAAAGCTACATCTAAAAATATGGTGCAAACCAGCCAGACTTTCCTTGGAAGGGCCAAGCTAGTTTTCTCCTCTCAGTCATGGCTCCATAGCGAGGTGGAAAGCCCCAGTCCTGTCTCCCAAAGCCATCACTTCTGCAGGGGAAAGGGCTGTGTAGCCAGCTGCAACTCTGGCAAGGTAAAATGTTGGTATCGTCAGTCCTCAAAAGATGTACTCTGGACCAGGTAACTTCAATCTGTCTGCTGCTTCCTCTGGGAGCATTAACTTCTCTTAGGATATAAACCAGGGGAATATCAGTGTAGTTACTCTGGGTGCAAAGGCACTCTGTGTCAGCCTGAGGCTTTTTAAATTTTAGAATACTATGACTGCTTATGTGCATGACCCGATGATGACTCCTTCCTCTAGGAAAATTGGTCTTGGGGATGCTCAGAGCTGCTTTTAGCCCAATTTTTTTGTCATGTCTGTGCTTGTAAATGTGTGTAACTAATAAAAACTGGATAAGAGGTTAACATTTGGACCTGCTGAAGTTGTCTGTTTCGATCCAGTTCTGTTCTAACGGATTTTTCTTCTTATCTTTATTTATACCCTGCTTTTTTCCTGGTTGGGAGTCAAAGTGGCTTATATTTTTTTAATACTCTACTTATTACTACTCTATTTATTTTTTTAATAAATCACAAACTACAGAAGTCAAAACACTCAAGAATTAAAACAAAAGTTAAAATACATGATTAAAACTTAAACATCCATAAATTCTGCACAGTTAACAATGGCCAGCACCTTTTATCATACATTGAATGCCTTTTGGAATAAAAATGTCTTTGCTTGAAAGAACGTAGGAAGGGGTGCCAGTCTGACTTAGTATTTGGTGTACTCAGTCCCAGAGTTAACAGCTGGGTTAACTTGTCTGCCTTGACCAATATTTGGAGACCCAGCATGGTGTAGGGTTTTTAGACTGGACTTTAAGGGAACTCTCTAAAGTGCTGAACTTAAGGAATTCCTTTAGAGTTAAGTCTAAATGCTGGACTGGACATGTTGTCTTACTGACATGAAAGCTGGTACACAACACTTTCCTTTTCCTGGCAGATGATGAGGGTTTGAATCCCTGCTTGATCATGAAAAGCCACACTCTCTCAGCCTCAGAGGAACAAAATCATGCCAAGAAAACCCCATTATGGGTTTGTCTTAGGGGCTCCATAAGTTGGAAACAACTTGAAGGCACACAACAACAAAAAGAAAAAAATCTCCACGGAGGGGGGCAGAAATCAAGACTGAAGTGTAGCTACACGTGTGGTTCTTTCACACCAGGCAGTTGTAGTGCAATGATTCTACTTTAGTTGCTGTGGCTGTATCCCATGCAATCCTGGGATTTGCAGTTATGGTCGGCCATTTAGCATTTTCACCCAGAGAGCTCTGTTGCCTCACCAAGCTACAAACCCCAGGATTGCCTGGAGTGTTGCCATGGAAGTTAAAGTGGAATCACAGCACTTTATTTGTGTAGAGTGAACAGATCCTAACTGAGAAAACGACATTTCTAGCATAAGTCCTTGTCAACTCCAATCCACTTCTTCAAGTGCAGAGTCTATGAAAACTTGTGCTAGAAATTAGTTATTGTTATTGAGTCGTAAAAACAGAAAGTTAGAAGGGGCTTCATGGGCCATTGAGTCCAAGTCCCAAAGGTACTCCTGGATTCTTTTATACTTTCCTCTGTTGAAACAGACTAATACAGCTGCAGGCTTTGCCTTTAGCATCATCATCTTTTCCAGTGTGTTGCATCATCTCATGATAGGTCCAAAGTAGAATGGCTTCAGTTAAGTCATTCCTGCCTTCCAGTATAAGTAGTGTGCATTCAAGTTATTTCTGACTTATGGTGATCCTAAGGTGAAACTTCCATGGGGTTTTCTGGGGCTGAGAGTGTGTGATGCATGCAAGGTCACCCAGTGGGTTCTTCTGGCTGAGGAAAGGAACCAAACCTGGTCTCCAGGGTCATATTCTTACACTAGCTCTTATTTTTTTAATTTTTTTAATTTTTTATTTATTTATTTGTATCCCGCCTCTCCATATGGATCGAGGTGGCGAACAACTTACAAATAGCATGTATTTCGAAACATTTCTATACATGCCCCCAACAAGCTGGGTACTCATTTTACCGACCTGTGAAAGGATGGAAGGCTGACTCAACCTTGGAGCCGGGTAGGATCGAACTCACAACCTTGTGGCTTGCAGTACTGGCATTTAACCACTGTGCCACCAAGGCTCCCTCTTAGCCATTTTTAAATATTTATTGTTGCTGTGTGCCTTTAAGTGAGTTCCAACTTATGGCAACCCTAAAGTGAAACTATCCCAGGGCTTTCTGGGGCTGAGAAAGTGTGATGCATCCAAGGTTACCCAATGGGTTTCCACGGCCAAGTGGGGAATCAAACACTGGTGTCCAGGGTCATAATCCAGCATTCAAACACGCTGGCTCTCAATATAAGCGATACACTTTATTTTTCCATCAGGCACCTGTTCAGACTGTCTTCATGCTTAGAAACAGTTGAGTCGGTGTAAGTTTGCTTGACCACAGAAAGCCCTACTTCCAAGTAAGCTTGCATTGTCCCCACTGGCAAGAATGCACCTTACAGAACTCTGCTTTGAAGTTCTGGACCCTAAATATGGAATCCTGCTTCCTTATATGATAACTGCTGTGGGAATATTGTTTGCAACAATCTGGAAATGGACTGATGAACCAACAACTTAGAATTTCATTGTTAAGGATACGGAACTGTCCCAACTGGCCAAATTAACATGGATTTTTAAATGACAAAGCAATTGAAATTTTTGTTTTTTGAAAAAACGGAAATCGTTTATGGACTTTTGAGCAATACAAAACCAAATGATGCAATAATTTGTAGGTATCCTTACTAGTAGTTTGTTTAGACAGGTCTGTAATGGAGTCATTTTGTGTTTTAGTATGTTACCGTTACCAAGTTATTGTGAGTGTTTTAGTGAGTTAGTGGGTTGTTTTTTTTACTGTTTCAGGTATGGTGTTTTAATTGTAGCTTATGTCTGTCTTAACAATGTTAAGGGTTTATGGGATTATGTGCAAAAATTGATAAATAAATATAAACCAAAGCTTTGCTTCTAAGTCAAGGTCAACTGGAGGGATGGGTAAATCCTATTTTAAGGGTGAAGGCTTACTTTTGTGGAAGGGATATAGAAAGACTGAGTGCCCATGGATCGGGGTCACAATGCTCAACCCCATCCAACAAGCCACTTGTGCCTTATCAAAGGGGGTTATTAGGGTTGGATCAGGTGTAGGAGAGAATGAAGGAGGTTCTTCTTAGGGGTGGATGGGTGGGGCTGGGATGGGGCCAGGCCTGGGGACCCTCCCCAAGGCCAACTTCTTGGAAGTCCATCCAGGTGAGAGGGAGGCAGGTGAGCAACCTCAGAGCAGGTGCTTGGCTGCAGGGTGACTTTTGAGTAAGATGCTATTGCAGGCTACGAATCAGGGTCACAACGAGGTGGGTTCATCTGAAAGGCAGAGTTATTGTGATCCCCTCAAGGCAGAGAAAGGTGAGGATGATGGGAAAGGTGGTCCTCCTCGGAGGTTGGGCCAGCTGAGCCCACTTTAAGGCCGGATCCTGGGTGAGATATAAAGGCCAGAAGGGACGGGGGGGGCGTGTGTGGAGCGCCTGCCCGGCCAAGGGGAGACTTCGACGGGGCGCACAGAAGAAAGGAAGGCTTGGCGAAGGAGGGCTTGGAGCCATGGGCGGCCTGGCGGGGGCTCTGCTGTTCTCCCTGCTCCTGCTCTGCGTTGGGGGCGACGCCCCCGCTTCGACGGAGGGCGAGTGGTGCGGGGTCTGGGAGGGCTCCTCCAGCTACTTCTGGTGCCCGCGGGGACCCGACGGGGCGGACGCCAGGTTCTGCTGCGGGACCTGCAGCCGCCCGTCCTGTTGCGCGTCCGCGGAGGGTCGCCTCGACCAGAGCCAGTGTCCCCACGCGGGGACCGCCGGGACCGCCGGCCCCCCTCGAACCACCGGGAAGCCCGCGATGCGGAATTCAGGTCAGGCTGAGACGCACCCGCCCCAGGCGTGGAAACCATACTATCCCCGGGCAAAAAAATAGGAAATGCATCTGGCTTTCTCCCTGTCCTTTCTTACCTCCACCTCTTGATTCCTCTCTGGAGCAGAGCTTGGAGAAGTTACTTTTTTGGAGAGGAACTAGACCTCCCAGAACTCCCTAAGTTTGGGTGTTGGGTTCTGGGAATTTTAAACCAAAATTCAGGGTCTCCTCTCACTGTAGGGGTAGGAATGTGTGTTGTGTTTGTGCCTCCAACCTCTGCCCACTTATGGCAAAAGTTTTCTCTTTTTTAATACATAGGGAGTATTTATTAGTTTTAAAATAAATAGACCATGAGATTCAGGGTTAGAATCACAGTTGAGGTCAAAGACATGTATGTTCAAAGCAAAGGAGCTAGAACCAAAATGCAATATTGCCGCACTAAGCTAAAACATTGAAAGCTAACTAAATGCCAGTCCTGCAAGCCACAAGGTTGTGAGTTCAATCCTGCCCGGCTCCAAGGCTGACTCAGCCTTCCATCCTTTTGCAGGTTGGTAAAATGAGTACCCAGCTTGTTGGGGGCACGTATAGAAATGTTTCGAAATACATGCTATTTGTAAGTTGTTCGCCGCCTCGATCCATATGGAGAGGCGGGATACAAATAAATAAATAAATAAATAAAAATTACTAACACACAAAGCAGCTCTCACTCCTCCTAGCCACACTGTAATGAAAGAAAGAATAATATTTTCCCCTTTTTGTATTTTTCTATCTTTACAGCTCCAGCTAAGTAATCCTTACTAGAATTGCTAGTGTTGATAGCCACAAATTAATGCATTGTTAAATTTCTTATTGCTCAGAAACTCCAGGAGTTCAAACAAGGTCTTCGGTTGACTTATCTTTTAAACTCTACCTTAGCTTGGCAATTTGGGCTGACTCTGCAACCTTAACAATCTATTCTTCCATTAGAGTTTTTTTTTTTCTTAGGCAAGGAAAACTAACATGGGGTTTTGTTGAGTTCCATTTTGTTCTCCAGGTATGGTTGGTCTGCAAATAACCCAACATTCCTCACCATTACCTGTGCTGGCTGGGGGTTCTGGGAGTTGTAGTCCAATAATGTAACCAACTGTAGAATTGCCACCCCTGTCTTAGAGTTTCATTTAAATCAACCCCACCCCACCTGAAGGCTGGGGTATTTAAACAACTGCCTCCAAAAGTTTTAAGATAGAGGAAGAACCAAATGTGGTATTGTGAGCATTGGACTAGGACTCTGGAGGAGGAGGGTTTGAATCTCTGCTCAGCCGTGAAACCCCACTGGGTGACCTCGGGTGAGCCACACTCTCTCAGCCTCAGAGGAATGCAAGGGCAAACTCCCTCTGAACAAACCTTGCCAAGAAAACCCTTAGGGTTGCCGTAAGTTGGAAGGCACGCAACAACAACAAAAACCAGATATCATTGTGAGTAAGTGAGTTGCTCCTATAAGATGGGCAAAAGAAACAACAGACTGCAGGGAGTTCAAGTCTTTGTTAATTGCTGGTCTTGTCTCTTGTCTCCAGACGAGTGGGCCCTGAGACTGTTCATCGTCCTCCTCGTCATCGCTTTCATATTTTGCCTGACCTATAACTATTGTAAGGATAGGTGGTTTCCTTGGGGCAGACCCCACAGGACTACGGACGTGGCCACCCACGCAGGCTTCGAATTGACTCCACTGGGAAGTGTTCCCCATCCTCCTGCTTCCCCGCCACTCATCCGTGAGTCTTCAGTTGATGATCCACCGCCACCTTATCCATATGAAGATTTGCCACCATCTTATTCTGAAGTATACCCTCAGAGCTCCCGGGACAGACGTCTTCCCTCGTCGGAGGTGTACCATCGCCATGCGAGTTCTCAAAACCTGGAGGGTGACTCTACCAATGGGTCCCTGGTGCATAGAAATGTTCCCAGCCATGCTTCAGACTCTGGTGGGGAAGCAGAATCATCAGTATGATGGACAGAAAGGGAAAGGATTCACCTGCAAGCAGTGGACTCCCATGTCTGGATTTTAGGAACTGGATCAATCAGTATCTGATCATGCTTTTAACCTGGATCTGATGATGTTTTTTATCTACACTATGCAATGACAGCAGTTTGCTACCACTTTGACTGTCAGGCCTCGGTCCTAAGGAAACCTGGGATTTGTAGTTTGGTGACAAGAACTCTTCTGAACAGCTCCAAATCCAGTGGTTCTACTTCAGATGCTTTGGGCTTGAATTCCCAGAAATCTCAGCCAGGATGGCAAATGGTTATGGATTCTGGGTCCAAAATATCAGAAAAAGCCAAGCTTGAGAATCACTGTTTGAATCCACTCTAAGTACCTCACCATACTACAAATCCCAGGACTCCCTAGAATAAATTTCTTAACAGTCAAAGTGATATCAAACCTCCATAGCTGTGGAGTGTAAATGCAGAGTATGTACTACATAGACTGACTGACTGGAAAAGTGGGACAAAATATTGAGCGGTGTTATACAAAACCTTAGTTTTCTGCTGTTCTCCTGGTGAGTTGTGCTTTACCCCAGCAGGCTACCTAGACTACACAATTGCAGTAGGTACCACTGTAACCACTGTTGCTCCTTCTTATGTGAATCCTGGGATTTATAGTTTGAGGAATGACTTGGAAAGCTCTAAATGCCCTTGTTAATAGATGTGCACACTGGAGCCTTCTAGCAGAAAATGCAATAGGGCCAAGCCAAACTACAAATCCCGGGATTACGTGGGATGGAGCCATGGCTATTAAAGTGGTCTCAGACAACTACAATTGTTCAGTGTGGATACCCCCCTGGTTATTTGTGAATAATTCTGTTTGTGTGACTCTTCCTACTGGAACTTCAGCCTTCATTTGACGTAAACTTGGGGCCACGTCTGTGTGGTGGCCACGAGTGATGACTGGCTACATGCCACCTATAGACTTTTAAACATGAGATTTTTATGTCTGATTCTCTGTGTTGTTATCCCAATGAAGCAAAACAGGGCCAGCAGCAATTGCATGGTTCCTGCAATGCTTCTTGGAGTGCTCAGAGTTGTTTTTAGCACAAATGCCTGTTGAGAGGTCATGCTTTTAAATGTGGGCATGGAATTACTAATAAAAACTGTCTAGTAGGTTGATGTTGGGTCTTCTCAGCATGGTTTGTTCAACTCTGCAGGAAGAGTTCTCTGGTGTACAATTTCCTGGAATAGGTGGCTAGGTCCTTTGGCTCTTCACGATCAGCTTTTGAGGAGTGAATGGCTGAGCAAGACTGGAATTTTGCACATGTGTGTGTATATGCGCTTCAGGCTTCACTTGCTTGCTACTTCCTACACTCTCTCTCAATTCCCCTTCACTCCAGGTTGTGTGCAATGCCAGCTTTATCTTGGAAAATGGAAAGTAATATGTGAAGATGATTATGATGCTGCCTCACTTGCACATTGTCTAGAAAAAGACTTATCTTGGTGGGAAGGAGTCATGCATCCCAACTTATCTTGGTGGGAAGGAGTCATGCACCTCTGATTCATAATAGCTTGCTTTTTTAAAAAAAATCTAAAATAATACAAGCTAACATTTTTCACGAACTAAAACACAGTACTGAAACACTGAATAACGAAAACATTAAACACTAATTTGCTAAAACACAAAAGGACTGTGATCCTCCCAAGAGAAAAAAGAATATATAATTCTACCATTACAGACCCAAGGAAATAATCCTACTGAGAGATTTTGCAAGCAGTGCCTGTGTGATCTGTTGCAAGTGACCCTCCGTAAGTCCTTCACGTTCCCTACAGTACAATACCTGGGATTCCACTTTTCAACCAACTCTCTTTTCTGGCAGTGCTCTGGTCCCTAGCCTGTCAGATAAGTGGGGAAAGCCTGTAACCTTAACCACAAATTATAGCCATTTCTTATTGTCCAAAGAATCCACAGTTTCCAATCTTTTGGACTTCACTTCCCAGAATTCCTGATTGTTAGCCACTCTGGCTGGAGTTTCTGGGAGTTGAAGTCCAAAAACAGTGGGAGGTCCAAAGTTTGAGAACAGTGCTCTAAGGTCATGTTGTTTCAGAGGAGCACCGACTTCTGTCCTCTTATGAGGTCATAGAAAGCAAAGCAAGTGGTGGAAAGAAGACAGGAAGTTGGTTCTTGGTCACGGTGCAGAATCCTGCTCACAGTGGAGACTCTATTGAAAAGGTCCACCGTCCTTTGGGTAATTTCAGCGTCTTTTTGGAGAACCAGAAAACAGTGAAGCAGTGGTGGCTGGTGGCTCCCAGATCAGTGCAATGGGAAATCCACACCAGGTTTTGACTAGCTTAACAGGAGCTCTCCAAGGGACCAGGTCTACTTAGGAATCGACTTCAGCACCCTGGAGAGCGCCTGTAAAGCCTAGGTTAAAGGCTGGACTGGATTCATGAAAGCACTGACATGGAAGCAACCAGTCACTGCTGCTGAGAAGACATGTCCAAGGCAAATAGAGTAACTTTGGTCTATGAGCGACAGTGTGATGTAGTGGTTTGAGTGTTGAACTATGATCCTGGAGACCAGGGTTTGATTCCTTGCTCAGCCATGGAAACCCACTGGGTGACCATGGACAGGGCACATACTCTCTGCCTCAGAAAACCCCATGATAGGTTCCCCTTAGGTGGCCATAAGTTGGAAAGGACTTGCAGGCTCCTAATAAGGGCCATTTCTGCACTAGCCTGTTATAGCGCAATGATTCCAATTTCAACATCCTCTGGAATCCTGGGGTTTGCAGTTTAGGGAGGGGCCGGCCAGACCCTCCCGAAACTGCAAACCTCAGGATTCCAGAGGATGTTGAAAGTGGAATCATCGCGCTATAACAGGCTAGTGCGGAAATGGCCAAGGACGCTGGTCTAAATCCTTTTCTAAGTGTTGACTAGAGGATTTAACTACAAGTTGGTTCACCAGCCAAGAACTGATTGAATGGATCTGTTCGAGGCTAACCAACAGGATCCCAGCCACAGATTCCTAATCTCTTATATCAGGGTCTGAAAGTATTTTGCTTTGGGCACATCAGGCTTTGAAAAACGCAGAGCCTGTTATCCAGGAAACCTAACGCCTGTTACGAAGCAGGAAGCCCCCTGAAACACATTGGCTGCGATTTAGGGCCTTTCCACCCTACACTCTTCTAGTGCTATTATTCCACTTTCAACCTCCTGTGGAATTCTGGGGTTTGCTATTGACGGAGGCCCAACAGCTCTCTAGCGAAGAATCCTAAAGGCCCCTCCCTAAACTGCAAACGCCAGGATTCCATAGGAGATTGCAAGTGGAATCATAGCATTATAACCTAGCAAAGCTCCAAGGCTGGCTCCGTTTCCCACGAAACTGGGGTCGCCAGGAAACGGCTCTTAGCCCCTTGGCCACAAAGAAGGGTCTCCTTGCCTGGAGAGGTGACAGGAACGGGCGGAGGGGAGGGTTGGGGATCGGGGCCAGCCCTTCGGAAGCCTCTCCCGGGAGAGCCCCCCTCCCTGGGATAAATGAAGGCCGGGCGGGGTGGAAGCCGTGGCGCGCCTTCCTCCCTGCGCGCATCCTCCGGCCGCCTGCCTTGCTCGACGGGGCGGGTTGGAGAACCTTTGGAGGCGAGTCGGCGGCCCGCGCGCGCTGCCCCATGGCCGGGCCGTCCCCGCTGTGTCTCCTCTTGGCCTTCTCCGCCCTCCTCGACGGCCAGCCGGGCAGGGCGGAGCGCTCGGCCGAGCCCTGTTCCCCTTGTCCGGGGGACGCCCGGGCCGAGTCCTGCGGGGCCAGACGCCGCC
The DNA here is from genome assembly GCA_948474755.1 of Ctenosaura bakeri. Lineage (NCBI taxonomy): Eukaryota > Metazoa > Chordata > Lepidosauria > Squamata > Iguanidae > Ctenosaura > Ctenosaura bakeri. The sequence continues at coordinate 740,316 of CAOLHI010000179.1, read as the reverse complement.
CGCCCGCCTGTTGCTCGCCCGAAGAGGCCCCCCTGGACCCGCGGCGGTGCTTCCACGGGGGGACCCGAAGGGAAGAGCCCAGCCAGCCTTCAGCTCGCGGGAGGGGTGAGCAGCTTCCGGAGACCCCCCTCCTCTGTCGGGTGCAGGGCAGCAAACTGAGACCCAACCCCACTTTCTTCCCTTCTCTTCCCCCCAAATATCTCCCTCCCTGCCTCCTCAATCGTGAAGAACTCAGAAAAGTGGTTTTTTTGTTTTTTTTTTTGGAGGGGGGAGTGATCATTCTCAAAATCTTGCAGGAAGAAAAGTCCAAGCAATTAAAGAACTTTTCCAAGTCCTCCTGGAGTGGTTCCCATCTCTCTATAGAAAGGTCTCATAGTTAGACTGGGGAACTGCGGGAGCTGAAGTCCCAAACACCTGAAGAACCAAAAGTTTGAGTACCACAAATAACATGCGCTCTCTAATCCTCTTTTTTCTCCTCCAGTACTTTTGTGGGTTGGTCAGTTCCACCTGCTTTTGCGTAGACTCCGACTGTCCTGATCTGGCAGGGAGACTCCGCATTAATCCTCCACCATCCCAGCTTTTAAAAGGTCCCGGTTCTCTCTCTTTTTCTCACTTTCTCCCTTTGTCCTCAGGTGGCTTCAGTTGCTGCAAACTGGAAATGCCAACGTAGTTTGCACTTAGTTAACTTGGTGGTTTGGAGAAGAGAGGAAGAGAAAAAATCTTGCCCTTCTCGGTAGGCTCAGGCAAAAGAAAACTGCTCTGTTCTCACCTAGCTTTTGCATTTTTCTTCATTAATGACTTTTGCCCTCTTGACCACACTCTGATGTTGCTTGGTCTCACATGTCCCGGTTTCATCTGTGAAATGTTGCAGGGTGTGTAATAATAACTGGCTTTGGTTTTCTTCTCTTTCTAGATAACTGGAGCACAATCTTGGTTTTCATCATCATAGCAAGTATTGCTCTTGTCTCTGCGGGGATCTTCTTCTTCTATCCCCAAATCTGGACTTGTCTGAGATCCTGCTTTCAGCAGCAGCAGCAGATCCAGGAGACCCGGCAGATCCAGCAGGAGGAAGTTGGTCCTCCTTTGGGGATCTCTGTCATCAACTTTCATGCCTTCGATGGTGCCTCTGTGGGCACAGATACATGGACGCCGGGCGCTGAGGAGCCTCAAGGCAGCTGTGACTTGTCTCCTGCATTACATGGCACACCCATCCTGAAGTGTCATTGTGCAAGTGCTGGATTCTCCAGAGACAAAGTGATCATCTTGTCTCCAGAGGTTCCACCGGAGAGAGACCTCTCTGTCCTGGAAACTGCCCTGTGAATGGAATTATTACTCTCACCCAAACAGAGGCCATTAGACTGCAAGTCTCATTGTCCCCATCAGCTTTGGGTGTTGATGAGAGTTGGAGTTCACCCTCTTTGGGGAAGGCCAAAAGTTGCCTGCTCTCAACCATGGAGATCCAGATCTTAACGCACAGACAAGGGCAAAGTGGGAGAACCCAGAGCTCCTCCAGATGTTGCTGGACTCCCGCTCCCATCAGTCCCAGCCAGCCTGTGACAATTGGAGATGCACTCCAGCAATCTCTGCAAGTCCACAGGATTTCCAGCCCTGTTCAAGGGATGGCTTTGAAAGTACGACCTACACTTGTTTTCCTACTTGTTTTCTTTTTTTCTGGATTGGGGTAATTAACTCTGCAAGGTTGAAGCTTTCCATAGTATGTGTCAGTTTGGCATTCTGTTTTTAAATATAGGACTCCACATGGACAATGTGATCCTTCACTGTTTCTTCCCAGAAAAAGCTCTGGTGTGTTTTGGGAAGGATTACTGAGGACGACTTCATCCCACCCAGCTCCCTGCTCCCAATTAAATTCACCTGAGAAAATGGGTATATTCCCTCATGTCCTGTAGTCCTAATTGCCACCAACCCAGCAACATGAAACTGGGTTGAACTCCAAACCCCACTTCCCCCATCCAAGGGCCCCTCTGGCCCAGGATAATGAGATATATAGTCCAACCCACCAGAGAGTGCCAGTTTGGAGAAGGTTGAGGAACAGCTATCCTAATTGCAGGGAGAGAAGGAGGGATGCTTAACTCCAACTTTTGTGGCTTCAGGAATGAAAATTTCCTCTGCTCCTCTCCAGAAGGCAGCTGAAATGGAGACGCTTCTCTGACTCTGAGCTCCTTGGCTCTGATCTTAAAGGAAAGTGGTATGTCTAATAGAATGAACAGCTGTTGCCAAAGGCATTGGCTGTAAAGGGGAAGTCTCGGTGGCAGAACTTGTTCTGTGCAGTCGGTTTAGAGGTCTGCAGGGGGCCTTGAACTAGCTAAGTTTTCATACTGTCCCTGGAAAGAAAATTGATCCAAAGTTGCCATTAGAGAGCAGAGTGTCACCGAGCTACCATGTGAAATCTGTGATGATGGCGTTTTGGTATCCTCTCTCCCAGGGCAGATGCAGATTTCGGAAAAGTAAGCTTTCTGACCCACAACAGCCTCATATTCTCCATCCTTGCCATGGATGGCTGAAAAATCCTCCGAGCTGTAGTCCTAAAAGCTAACTTTTCCAAACTCTGTTGGACATGCTGGAGAGTATCTGAACTATGGGTGATGCTCTTGTGGGACTCTTCTGTTTCATTTTTTCACTCTGTAAACCATGGAGCAATGCAGGGCAGCAGTTCTTAAGTTTTGGTCCTCTAGCTACTTTGGAATTCACCTTCCAGAAGCCTCAGCTGGCTTGGCCCAGAGTCAGAGATTCTGGGAGCTGAAGTTCAAAACATCTGAAAGGCCATACTGTGAATACCACTGCTGTAGGATACGATATCCCACCTATTAACTCCAGAGTTGCTGTGTATTTTAAAAATGAAAATATTGTATGACTACTGCTTTTGTGTGATAACTCTGATGGGGTAAGGCAGAAAACGCATACCTCAGAATCCTTCTGGCTTTGAAGACACTGCTTTCCGCAAAGATTTGTGTCCAGTGCACACTTCCAAAAGCATGTACCAAACACTCAATAAAGATGCATGTGGTAACTTGATCCTGGCCTCTTGAAAAGAAGGCGCTCTTACAATTCCATTGCAGCTAATATTGTTTCGTGGGAAATCACATGGAAAGAATAAGGAGAGGTTCCTACACTCTGAAAGGAAAGAAGGGCAGTCAACATGTTTCAAAAAACTTTTTATGTAAAACTAATGCTGTGCATATGTGAAATGAACCAGACAGGTCGGTCAAACTTTGCAGAAGTAAGCAAAAACATTCTGAATCTTCTAGAGACCACTTGAAAGCTTCTTCCAAAATGCATACCAGGGTGATTATTTTCCCCCCTTTCCACAGCCTCCACTTTCTTGCAATTTCTGATTTGGTGGTGAAACTTTGGGCCTTATCACACTGCACTGTTATAGTGCTATGATTCCACTTTAACTGCAGTGGCAACATCCTATGGAATCCTGGGATTTGCAGTTTAGGGAGGGGTATTTAGAATTCTCTGCCTAAACTACAGACCCCAGAATTCCACAGCATGTTGCCATGGCGGTAAAAGCAGAATAACAGCACAGTGTGATAGAACTATAAGAGACTTATGCTTTTTCAACGTGCGGGGGTAACTGGGGAGGCAGGCTAAGCTGCTTTCCCTTTTTCTTTTGCTCAGCAAGTGATTCTGGTTACAGCTCCTGTTTATCTTGACTGTTGTATATAAGCACCAACAGCTACAGTAGAGTAAAATCCCATTCTTTCACAAGTCAAGCCTTGTTGCATTATTTAATGCAGACAATTCTGCTGCAGCCCAACACTGACAGTCAGTCTTTCTCCAACCTATCTTCACCACCCTCCTATTGGGAATGACTGAAATATCAACTCATCCTTGTTTCCCAAGGATATAAACATGGATTGGGCCTTGAATCAGGTTGGAAAGGAGTTACCCCCACCCACCCACCCACCCACCCACAATTACTCTTGGCCAAGAGGAAACAATGCCAATGTTGCAAAAAAAACTTCCAGCTAGACAGAGGATAAGAAAGGGGGGCTGGGCTGTAAAAAGACTTTGTAAAAGGGAGCATCTTTGCTAGAGGCTTTGTTAGCTGAGACATATATGCTTGTACTTGGAAAGATGGGTCTCTGTTTATAGATCAATGATATCCATTCACACATAGAAAGTATCCTTTGCTCAAAAAACTAAACAGGCCTGTTTAAGGGATTTTAAGGGTGTTTGGCTCAGCATCTGGCAGCAGCTGAAGCTTGCTGCAGGTAGGGAGAGAGGAGCTATCACCTGCCAACACCACCTGAGGTTAACTATCCAGGAACAGGGGCCCCAACTTGTTCACCAAGGACCCTTGTTCAAAACCAGGTTTACCGAGTAAGTTAATGCCTGGATTAATCACCCAATTGAGCAGTGAGATCACACAATGCCGGTGCAACTTGGACTTCACGAATTCTGCACACAACTGTGATAGTGATCTAGTACCAAGCTTCTCCAGTGTTTGCAGGATAATGCCCACTTAGGTAGCATTTTGTATGGACACCGTAGGCCTGCCATGGAACAAGACTTTTTGAAAAACAGGACAAAACTTAATAAAAATATATTACCACCTAAGGAAAGGGTGCAGTGATTTGAGATGCTGGAGACCGGGGCTTGATTCCCTGCTCAACCACGGAAACCCACTGGGGTGACCTTGGGCATGTCACACACTCTCAGCCACAGAAAACACCATGGTTGGTTCACGTTTGGGTCGCCATAAGTTGGAAATGACTTAAAAGCACACAACAACAAGGGAAAGGGGTGTACATGAATGGTCCTTCCCTCAGTTTTATCCTCACAGCATCCCAAGGAAGGGAGACAGCCACTGGCCCTGTGCCACCCAATGTTCTTCTTGTCTGGCTTGAGATTTGAACCCAGCACCCTCACTTCTAGTCTGAGCCTCTAACCACTACACTACACTCTCTTTCCACTGAGTCCTCCTTGGAGCTCAGAAAAGGAGCTCCCTAATATCTGGATCCATGTTCGGTTTGCTTTTTTTCAAAGTCACCCTTGCTCTATCCCTGCTCTGGTTCTTTACAGGAGTTGGGAAGGAAGCAAAATGAAGACAATATCTTCCAAATAAGGCTTCTGTCCCCCAAAATGAAATTTTCCTTTAGTCCTCAAATTTCTAGCTTTGCAAAAAAGGGCGAGTTTGGAAATTATTTGCACTTAGAACTCTTAGGGTTGCTGTATTCTCATTGCCAAGGTCCCCTCTCATCCCCCTTTTCTTTTGGATGTCTGAGCTGTATTTCTAAATGCACAAAGGACGTTTTAAGTTGCTGCCATGCTAGAAAACTGGACAGTGAAGGGAAATTTCATGTGGACAGCCTTCTTATCTGGGGGGCATTGCCCACCCCTTCCATTACTGTATCCTTGCTCATGAGTAAGTGCAATTGGGCAATCTACGTGCCTCTTTGGGGAGGTGATATTCCCGTGGAAGGCCGGCTTGCTTTTGAGCCTCCCCCATTGGACTTACTCTCGAGGAAGCCCGCCTAGGCTCGGACCCAGCAAGGGACAGGTGAGCTTTACTTCCGTGTAAGGCTATGAGCAAGTCGTGAAGGAGACTCACGAGTGACCCACCCCGTGATCCGCTGGGGACAGGAACAAATTTGGTGGCCGGAGGGAAAAGAAAAAGACTGGAGAGGAAGCAGGTTGATGGATCGGGGCCAAGCCCATGACGAGGAGTTGCAATCCCCCTCCTTGAGTGGAATATAAAGGCCGGCTGTGTCTGCTTGCGTGTAACGCGCCTTTGGTGATCCTGCCTCGAGAAGCTAGTAGATTAGACGGAAGGAAGGAGAAAAGCGTCTCTGCCCCGAGGCGACCCTCTCGTGGAGGCAGGCTCCCCGATGGCGAGGGTTTGGCTGTGCGCCCTCGGGCTGCTCTTGGCTCCCAGCGCAGTCTCGACCAAGGCGAGGGGCGAGTCCTGCCTGGACTGGACCCCTGGAGGGGAGCCGTCGGCCAAACCTTCCCCCTGGCCCAGGCTGCGCCAGGACGGGGCGGCCCCCCACTCCTGGTTCGGCCCCTGCGAGTCGGCTGGAGAGAGAGAAACCGCGCAAGAGGGCGGGAGACCGCGCAACGGACGCTGGTGGCGTAAGAGACCACAATGCCCCATGTTTTGCTTCTTTAGGGTCTTCCTTCACCTTACCCCTAGGGTGGGGGATAGCATCCTAGTGACATTTCAGATCGCAAGTCCCAGAATCCACAGTCTAAATGTGGGCACTGCTGGGCATGGGGGTCAGCTTTGCTGTGGTTTTTGGTCCCTTTGCACCATTTTGGTCTAGGAGAAGCATTTTTTTAAAAACAGAAAGTGAAGTGGAAGGGACTTAAAGATTCCTTCCTGTTCTAAAGAATCCCTCCTGGGTCAAAAACATGCTCCAAATGTTTCCACAACTCCAAGAGCGTAGAGGGCAGTTGGAGGCCAAAAAAAGTTGATTTTGGGGGACAGGGTATGTGTGGGGAGATGCAGCTCTCCAAGGTCTCCTGTGGGGCCGGTGCAGACCTCTAACCCACAATAGACGCCCACCCCTGTCTTAGCAGAAGTATCCCCCCACTCTGCATTTGGAATGAGGGGATGCAAAATCTGGGAAATTGCTGAGCAATGTTGCCATGTTGTTGTTGCTGTTGTGTGTCTTCAAGTTGTTTGGACCCAAAGGCAAACCTATCATGGGATTTTCTTGGGATGTGATGCACCCAAGGTCATCCAGTGGGTTTCCAAGGCTCTTCAGGGAACTGAACCCTGTTCTCTAAGGCTCAAACCATGTTGGCTCTCAATGTAGAATAATTGGGACCGCGGCTGCCAAATTGGGGCAGTTGGAGGGTATGTCTTCCTATGCGGGATTAAACAGGGAGGCCCAGAAGGGCTGATTAGGAGCTAAAAAGGTCAGGATTTGACCCCAGGTCTTGAGGTTCCCCAGTTGTGATGCAAGAGCAGGAGAGAAGGGTGGAGAGAAGGGTGAAGGGAAAACTGACAACTGACAACCCACAAGCATCCTTTCTTCTCTTTCCAGCCATCTCCAATGCCGCCTGGTTTTTCCTCACAGTTGTTATTATTTTTTTCCTGGGCTTCTGCATTTGCCTTTCCCACAGCAAGTACCGTGGTTGGCTCCTTGGCCTGGAGGAGCAGCAGCCACCGCCAGAGGAAGAAGTTGAGACTGTTGCTTCCTCAGTGGCCAGAACACCTCCCCTGGAAACCTTTCCTAGAAATGCCAGAACGACGATGGCACATGTGCATAATGTTCCTCCTAGAGGTGCCCTTGAGCCTATCATAGAGGAGGGAATGGAGATGTTGCAAGTGCATAATGTTCCTCCTAGAGGTGCCCTTGAGCCTATCATAGAGGAGGGAATGGAGATGGTGCAAGTGCATAATGTTCCTCCTAGAGGTGCCCTTGAGCCTATCATAGAGGAGGGAATGGAGATGGTGCAAGTGCATAATGTTCCTCCTAGAGGTGCCCTTGAGCCTATCATAGAGGAGGGAATGGAGATAGTGCAAGTGCATAATGTTCCTCCTAGACGTGCCCTTGAGCCTATCATAGAGGAGGGAATGGAGATGGTGCAAGTGCATAATGTTCCTCCTAGACGTGTCCTCGAGCCTATCATAGAAGAAGAAACCTCAGTCTAGCCTCTGGCCCACCTGGAGAGTCACCATGGATGAAGAACCTGGACAATGCTGTTGCAGAAAGATCCCATGCTGGACGGCCAGAGCTAGTTTTTATGACGACAGGGAACAAACCCTGAGAGAAGAATGCTTTTAATGAGATGTGTTAAGGATTCTGACTGCTTTTTCAAGGCAAAGTTTTAAATCTTGAGTATTCTCTAACTGCAGCTGTATCTTTTTTTAAAAAAGAGGCAAAGCAATTGAGAGACATTGTGTACCTCTCCGATTTAAATGCTTCCGGGGTGCACAATGCTGTTCTAAACATAAATACTTGTTGAATGTCATACAAAGAATATCAATAAATGTCATGAAGTTTTCATCTTGGGTCTTTCTTCTATGGGGCAGTCGGTTCTCACTTGATGCCCCTCTAGAGGGTAGCTGCTGATTGCTAGTCCAAGATTTTGGCTGCCTCCCACAACCCTCCTGTCTTGATTGACATCTAGATTGGGGTTGGAAGTAATCAACCACCCCTCTGGATAGGGTTGGATTGCAACTCCCAGCATTCTTCAACAGAGGCTGTGTTGTCTGGGGTTGCTGGCTTCTGAAAGGCTTCATTATTCTTTCTGTCATCACTTTTACAGTCCACCAGGTGTTGCTGACTGGAGATTTGAACCATCAGTGGTTGAGGTTCTGCCCAAGAATCCAGAAATCAGGAGGGCATCATCAGACAATGTGGCATGCTCCAATGGCTTTGGCTTGTTGTAATTGTGCTGTGGAGATGCTATCCCTCGGGATTTCATTCCTATGTTTTTTCCTGACTATTTGGAATTTCTCCCTCTTCCTCCTCCTCAGCTGTGTTTCTATAGGCCTTTCTGCACTACACTGTCATAGTGCTATTATTCCACTTTCAACCTCATATGGAGTCCTGGGGCTTGCAGTCTACGTAAAGTTATTTAGAATTCTCAACCAGGGAGCTCTTGGGCCTCAGTAAACTACAAACCCCAGAATTCCACAGGAAGTTGAAAGGGGAATAATAGCACTATAACAGTGTAGTGCAGAAATGCCTTATGTTGTGTAACTTTATGCTTATTTAGCTATGGAGCAGAGGCCCTGCAGAACCCTCCAGTCAATTGTGAAGATACCTATCACAGCATCAGCAAGTGCTGCCTGCTGCATATTGAGTTCTGTTGTTTGCTTATATAGTGTCATTCATGTATGCAGTGCTTTACAAGCAAAGCAATCAGAAACAGGGAGTCCCGCCAAAGGTGTTACATCCAAAATATATGTACATACACTAGCCAGCATGATGTAGTGGCTTAAATGTTAAGAGTACTGCCCTGGAGACCAAAATTTTGATTGTTGCTTGTTCATGAAAACCCACTGGTTGACCTTGGGCACATCACACACTCTTGGCTCCAGAAAACCCCAAGATAGGTTTGCCATAAGTCAAAAATGTCTTGAAAGCACACAACACACAAACAGAAAGGAAAGAATAATAAAACTACAATTGTAAAACAGTTTGCTTTATATTGTATTTTATCTAGATCATTTGACAAATACATGCAATCAAAATATGCAACTGATAAACTGAGCCACCCTGGCCTTCCTTAGTCCTGATGCACATTGGAAGTGCTCTTTAGGCATCTGTCCCAATGTCCCAAAATATTTTATTGCCTGAGGACAACATGCATGGCACCTCTCCAGCCTGGGATAGACTGCCAGTTGAATTTTGCATCAATGGTAGTGATGAGACAGGGTCTTCTAATGTCGCTGAGAGGATGAAGAGGTTCATATCAGGCCATGTGGTGGGACTCTTGCAAATCTAGGATGAGCCCTACCATTGGACAAAATGAGGCAGCCACTTTGGGCAGCAGATACATGGAAGAGAGAGCATGGCCTTGGAGGAGCAAGAACTGGGTGCTGCACGGTCAGCTTTGCACACCCTAAGTTGGCACCTGAACACAGATGATAGCAAACTGGAGCAGAAAAGGATAAACAAAATATTTTGGGAGCTATAGCAATTCCACCAACTCATGTGAAATGTTGGTGCTACAGATACCACGGACCTCCAGAAAGACAAATGAGTTTGAGAGCAAATCAAGCCTGAATTAGGACTGGAGGGTGAAATAAGGCAGAGGGCTCCTGACCCTTCAATGGCTGGGTAGAAGAGGGGATTTCAGCAGGTTTTGTGCAAGCAAAACCCGCTGAAATTCCTTCTTCCAACAATCTGTTAAAGGTACAGGAGCCCTGTCCCTCAATTTACTTGGCAGCCCTAGCCAAAACTCTTCCTGGAAGCAAAAATTGACTACAGGGAGGCTATAGTACTTTGGAGGTATCATGAGATGACATGGCCCATTAGAAAAGGCAATAACCCCTTGATAAAGCAGAAAGCAGCAGGTATTGCATTACAGAGGAGGCCACACACTGTTCTAAGTTTGCAAAATTTAAGCAGGGCTGTTAATAACAGGTTGTCTCAGAGGTCTCTCTTTCCTAAGGTCACTATAAGGCAAAGCAATTAATACCATTCACACAATTGATAGGGCAGTTTAGCTTCCTGTTCCCTCCACCACCTATAGAAGGGATGGGGGGAGAAAGAAGCACGATAGAGGTGTCTACACTTAGGCAGGTCACAATGCTCTCCGTATACTAGAAATCAGGGGGTCATATCTTTTCCTCAAGCAGCAGAAATGTCTTTGCAAGACACAACTCTGCCCTCCTAGCAGCAAATTTAGAAGTCCAGATAATCCTCAGGACAGCCATCCACAGACTCATTCCTGGGGACATTTCAAAAACACAGAGAGTTGTGTCAACCCCTGTCAACAAACCATGCCTGCCAGTTTTCATCTCCAGCAGAAGTGGGTCTTTTGCAGAGCCAGTGGCTCTTAAGTTCTCCTTCAAGAGTTTTCTTGTTGTCCCATGCGCCTTCAAGTCGTTTTCAATTTATGCTGGCTCTAAGGCACCCCTATGCGGGGTTTTCTGGGGCTGAGAGTGTGTGACACACCCAAGGTCACCCAGTGGGGAATCCATCCCTGGTCTCCGGGGTAGTCGTTCAATGCTCAAATTGCTATACCAGGCTGGCTCTCAGCCACCTGAAATCACTTTTGCATTACAAGGGATATAAATCATCACAATAGATTACTAGGGGGGTGGGAAATCAAAGTGGAAACGGTACATTAATGAGGAAAGGGGCGGAATTGAGGTAGCTTGTAGGACAAGCACCTGTTGAAATTCCCTTTTCTACTATACAGCCATCAGCCTTGTTGGCCTTTGGTACCGCAACTTAGAACCAGGAGAGCCAGCGTGGCTAATGGTTTGAGCTGTTGGACTAGGACCCTGGAAACCAGGGTTTGATTCTTCCCTGGGCCATGGAAACCCGCTGGGTGACCTTGGGTGGGTCGCACACTCTCGGCCTCGGAGGATGGCGAAGGAAAACTTCCCTGAACAAATCTTGCCAAAGAAACCCCATAAGTTCGTCTTAGGGTCCCCGTTGGTCCGAAACGACTTGAAAGCGCACACATTTAGTACTTTTGCAACCCACCCGTTTCCAACAGAAGCAGGCTTTGGGAAGCTTTACTTTTTGGGGGACTAGTCCTCCCATCATCCCCTCAACCGAGCTGTATTCCAAAGCTGATCCTCCACTCCTGGTCTCCTGCTCAGAATTAATTCCTGCCAAATCCCTCGCCCTGCGACCTGCTGAGGAATTCAGAGTCATAGCCTGAGCCCTTACGTGCCTACTCAGAAGTAACTCCCACTGAGTTCAGAGTCACCGACTCTCGCGTAAAAGTCGAAGGCCAAGCGCGGAACCTGTCTTACTCCAAAGTAAGCCCGAACAAGGGGCTACCGACCCCGAAAGTGCGAGGCAAACTTGCCCGAGAGTAAAGCCGGCAGGAATCACATTGGGAAGTGCAACACGTGGAGAGGGGCGTTTTCCTCGGGCCGATTGGCTTGGAAGGGGCGTCATCTGGGGCCGTTGGGTGCAAGGAGGGCTCCTCGAAGGAGGCCCTTGGATCGGGGCCCAGGCCAGGTGCGTCTGGGCTTCATCCAGGAGCCATGTTCGCGGGGACGGGCTATAAAGACTGGTCGGGTGGCGAGCCCCCCTTTGACGGCGGGGCTCTTTTAGAGGGGGGGGCGGGTGGGTAGGAAAAATAGGTTTTGGGGGGCTCTGTTTTATCGCTGACGTGCGCCATGGGGAAGGCTCTCTGGTGGAGCCTTATCCTGGTCTTGGCTCCGACAGGGGAGCCGAAGGAAGCCGAGACGGGAGGCGAAATGTGCCGCGCCTGGCTCTACGGCTCAGCGGCCTCTTCTTCTTCCTCCGAGGTCGGGCCCTTCCAGTGTCCCGCCGAGCTCGACGGGGCGGACGCCCGGTTTTGCTGCGGGACCTGCAACTCGCCCTACTGTTGCTCCGCCGAGGGGGCCCGCCTGGACCAGGAGCAGTGCTTGGCCAGTCAAGAGCTAGAGGTGGCCACCCAAGGCCAGGCCACGGGGGAACCCCAAACAGAAGGACATGCTCCGGTGGGGAAGGCTGCTGGAGTAACCGAGGGGACCCCGGGAGGAGGGACCGCCCAGGCAGAATGGACCACCCAAGTTGAATGGACCACCCAGGCAGAAGGGACGACTGTTCCACAGGGGACCACCATCCCTCCTCCTAAAGGGAAGTCGGGTAAGTTGGGGAAAGAAGGTGACCGGCGTCGGTGAAAAGCAAACCTGGAATCCTTGGGGAATTTGGAATACTCGCCATTTCCACCCTGCTTTTACCTTTGGGTTGAAAGGCTACCTCCTTGGGCCTCCCTTCCATTTCCCCCCCACCCTTCCACTTCAGTGTGATATCTCTATCCAAATTGGGTATAGGCCTTTGGTAGAAATAGGTATGCAACCCCAAGATAAACCTTTTTTTTCTTCATCCTGTCTTAGAAACAGTTCTGGGGTTGGGTGGGTGTTATGAGTTCTAGTTCCCAGATTTTTCCAGCCGTGGTGGCTGGAAGTTCTGGGAGTTACAGTCTTCCCTCTCCTTCCCCTAAGAAACCCACTTTCCTATCTCCCTGCTTGCTTTCACACTGCAGTTACATCAATTTAATCGTCATGGCTGCATGGTGTCCAATCCTGGGTTTTATAGTTTGATAGGAGACTCTGACAGAGAAATTCTAAGTACCTTGTGAAACTGCAGATCCCAGGATTCCATGGGGCAAAGCCGTGACTGTTTAAAGTAGTCTCAAAGTGCTGTAACTGTGGTGTGAAAAAGACTCTTTTTTTCCTCGCTATTCAGAATCTTTGGACCTCTCAAGGGCAATTTGGTGCCTCAGTCAAAGAATGTACCCTTATGTTCTGCTTACTTAATTTCCATGCTTGCAGGTGAGGTGAGAAATGAGTGGCCAAAAGTGAGATTTATTCCTCCCAAGCCAAATTTAGTATTTATTCAGTCAGAAGGGTGTGTGCCAAACAGGTTTTAATCTTCACATGGTTGGTGTGGTGGTAATTTCACAAAGAAACGTTATTTATTTTTAAATATTTTATGGGCCAGAATCTTGTATCTGCTGCTTACAGCTGGTTCATTTTGCTTTTGATGATACCCAGAATTGACAGAAAATATTCTGGAATATGTTGAATGTTGTATGAATCTCCAAAAAAAAAAAAAAATTCCCTTGGGAAGGTCAGGAACAACACCTGAGACTTTGTGGTCTTTTTAATCAGTTGAGATAGGTCCTGATAGTTAAGTAGAACTACATATCTCTTCCTGGCCTAACCGTTCTCCTCCGAAACCTGATGAGAACATTGTTCACCCATGGCCCAGTCACCAGCAGAATGGACCTCCTTATCCACATGCAGCAGATGTCCAGTGAAATTGGAAGTTATGGTCACGACAATAGTGTTAGAATCATGAGGAAGTAGTGTTTGTGAACATGGAAAAGTTAATACTAATAATAATAATAATAATAATAATAATTATTATTATTATTATTATTATTATTATTATTATTATTATTATTATTTATATCCCACCTCTCCCAATGGATTGAGGTGGTACTACAGCAATACATCAAATACATTAAAAGCATTAAAACATAACCCATCCTCCCCACCCACCAACCCATCTAAAACTCCCTAAAACACATTAACTATTAAAAACAAGAGGACAGTTGGTGGGAGGCAGTGGAGTACTAGTCTGGGAAGGCCTGTCGGAAGAGAACAGTCTTGAAAAAGTAAATCTGGGTAACTGTTCCATATTCATGGTTGCTACTTAATCATAATTGCAGTTTATCGCCATAATCATAACCCCTCCAACCTATTTTACTGGGTGTGTGTGTGTAAAAGGTTGATTCGCTACTCAGTCATGGAAGCTCACTGGGCGACCTTGGGTGTGTCACACACTCTCAGCCCCAGAAAACCCTGTGTTAGGGTCACCGTAAGTCAGAAACAGCTTTGAAGGCACACAGTGGCAAAGCGAAAGCATAAAAGGTTGGAACAGCTGAAGCCGTGTACCTGCACACATGAAAAGAGACGGTGAGCTTTCATAAAAATGCTCACTTTTATTAAAATAAAATGTGCTTCAATAAAAGAAACATGTTTTGATTTAGCAACTAAAACTGCCAGTCCCTGGTCGTCTTCTCACTTCACGGCCTCCCATCTGAGTATTAAGTGGGTCCAATCTTGGTCAGCTTCCAAAGCCAGCTGCAATTGAATGTGTTCATGGGGGTGTAGCAATGTAGCAGGCATCCCGAGAAGCTGCTGCGATCCTTCCTGACTGGTCTGTCTTCTCTTTCCAGAAACCGGGAAAATAATTATTGTTTTGATTGGCTTGGGAGCTTTCCTGTTCATTGGCTGGTTGAGCTGCCATCTGTGGGTCAAATGGAAGCGAAACCTGCGTTTAGCAGAACAGGAGGCTTTACGTCGCCCGCCGGGTGAGATCCCTGCTGTCACCACCTCTGTCATCGACATGCCTCCCCCGCCTCTTCCTCCCCCTCCGCCTTATGATCCAGGGGATGCTCCACCACCCTATAGCCTTGTGGACCCCATCAGACCTTTGGCCCAGCCTCCTGCCTCAGAGAGTGCGCCAGTTGTGCTGATCGGTTGCCAAAACCCTGCATATCAAGAAGGAGAAGAGGTCATCGACATGTCTTCGTCGGTTTTTGTGGATGGAGAGAGCCATGGTGCTGTTGCCCAGCCTGCCAATGAAGAACAAGCCTTGGCCCTGCCAGAGCCCACCGTGGAAGGACAAGCCTCGGCCCTGCCAGGACTTTCCGATGAAGGACAAGTCTTGCCCCTGCCGGAGCCTGTTGGTGAAGGACAAGTCTTGCCCCTGCAGGAGCCTGTTGGTGAAGGACAAGTCTTGTCCCCGCTGAAGGCTGCTGTGCAAAGAGAAGACTGTGTTGTGCTGGAGTTCTCTGAGAAAGAAGAAAGTGGGGCTACGCTGGAGCGTATTTGGGGGGAGCAGGAGGAGCAGATAATGACTCTTTTGATGTAGATCTTGACAGCTTGACCATATACATATGATAGAAGATCCATAAGGCTTTGATACACTTGCTGAAATAGTACCTCCCCATTGGATAGTAAGAGGTTGTGGGTTTTTTTAGGATTTTAGGCTTGATTTGGTGATGCTTTTAATAGTGTGTGTTCGTGGTTAGATGCATTCTGCTTTTAAATGTAGTTCATTATCTGTTCATTGTTGTAATCTTCACCTTTAATTTTCTTTTTTGTATACAAAACACCAGAATGCCATAAAGATTAGTGTAAAAGTTTTCACAGAAACACCCCTGGCCTATGCATGAGTTCAGAGGAATGTGTGTGGGAGATTAACTTCCCAGCATGGTGTGTGTTGGGTTTGTTTCAGCCCCTTCCTCTCTGGTCCCTGGAGACCAGCTAGCCAGACTGTCCAGGGCTGCAGCTGATGCACATCAAGGGCAATGCCACCAAGGCACAAATGCAACCATTCAGTGCAACACTCTCTCTCAAAGGAGAGCTAGAAGATTTGGAACCAGCTGGCTTTGCCTCTAATGCAAAAGTGAGCAACTTGTGGCCCTGTAGATGCCATTGGAGCACAATTCCCAAAGCCCTTGCCAACATGACCCATGGTAGGGAGTGATTGGTGTTGTAATCCAGCAACATCTGGAGGACCACTGGCCTCTCCTGAAATCCATCAGGTAGACTTACCTCTGCCTTGAAGAAATGGTGCACCTAAACTCTTGTAGGAGAGTTGGAAGTTAACAGCAAGATGTCACCAGAGGCAATGAACACACAAGCCACCAAATCTTCTCCTTTATGGGCACTGCTAGTTCTTCTGTGCAGTCAGTTTGTAGCTGGCTAGGGACACCACTGAACATCCAAACAGAAACTGTTCCTGGAACAAACCCATCAAACATTGCTTATGAAGACCTAACAAGGTATTGTTGAACTGCCAAATGGAATACACAGGTAGGCAATGCCTTGGGTAGTTTCCCCCTAGAAGGGGAGGTATTCAGGGCTAGTTTACCTACGATGGATTCATTTGTATGACTGCCAACCTCTAGATTTATGTATTAAGTCAGGATAATGTCTGCACGCTTAACACAGGGTTCTTTCTCTCCACCCTAAGGCTTTTTAAACTTGAGAATTGTATGATTGACTGCTTCTGTATTTGAACACTGAAGACACAAATTTAGACAAGTTAGCAATGCGTCTTTCCTGAACTGTAATGCTTCTGCAATGTGATAAATTGTTTTTAGCCACTCACACTTGTCAAATGTATGTTTCCAAATTTGTATTGTGTATCAAAAGTCACCAATAAAAGCTCGTCGGATTTTAAAGCTGGGCTCTTTGAATAGCTCTGTTCAGCTTCTGAACAGTCCATGGCAGACAGTACCTGGAGGCACTCAGAAAGAAAGAACTGCAAGCAACATAGGTGTCTGTAAAGAAAGAACGGGGAACTTGGCTTGTGGGCCACATCTGTCCCCTGTGGGCATTTTGTAGCCTTCAGACCCATCTTAAACTCTCATAAATCCATATCCCGAAACATCACAGATGAAAACCAAGACATATGTGGTCAAGTAATATCAGAGCACGGTCAAGATAGCAAAAGGTATTTAATAAGGGAAAATAGACAAAGCTCGGTGAGGCTGCAGCAGTTGGCTTCGCCTGATCCCAGTGGAAAGGGCAAGATTCTGCCCCTTCTCTCCTTTTCCCCCTGCTGAGTCGATTGAGTGCAAACTACTTCTGCACTGTGGACTCAGTTTGCAGCAATTCAGGTAAGCTGAGGATGAAAAGGGGGAAGAAGGGAGGAGGAAAGAGAAACTGGGACATTTTAAAAGCAGCTGAAAAAGTTGGATGACAGAAGAACAAACAGGACTGTCCTTGCCAAACTGGGACAGTTTGAGTGGCAGAGAGAGAGTGTATGCAAATTGCTACTCTTGGGGCCCATATATCAGGAGCACCTTAGGCCCACCGATGGGGGGCAAGAGCGAAGATGGGTCAGAAGGGTTTTTACTGATGGACTGGGCAGGAATGGGAGGCAACGCAGCATGAGCCATGTTGCATTGCTGGGTCTATTCAAATAAACTGGGGCAATTTCCTGGAAGGATATAAAACTTTCTGAGCATTGCCAAGTTTGTACTTGTCACTGCTTGGGACTTACAGAAGTGACCATGAACAAAAATCCTCCCGGGTCAGAAAAAAATGTACCAAAACAAATTTTCAGTTATATTTAGCCAATTTTGTAGCCCACTGTTCTCCCATGAGGCCTGGGAATATAAATTGCAGCCCCATCCTTGAATATATCATCTCCATATGCAACTGAAGGTTACAAAAGCTGAGTTTTACATATTATGCCATTGCACATTGTTGTGCTTGCACATAATTGCCTGTTGTGCACGATGCATCAAGGCACGATGTCCATTTGGTTCTGCAATGTCACTGGTCTGTAACAAGGTGGCCTAACCCAACTAAACTGTGACTCCATGAGTATAAAGGTTGCTACATCTCACTGATGCAGGACCTCAGTGGTAGTACAGAAAAGTACTTTTTCCAAACCCAATTTTCTGAAGTTCCTATGCAAAGCTGGCTTAATCTGAGGAAAGCTTGCCTTTGTTCTATTGCCTTATGTGCTGCAGGGCTTGGCATGCTTAATGGGGAATCAGTAAAGTTGCCATAAGGGGCTCTCTGGTCTTGTCTCCTGCTCTTGAGTAGGACTATCTGGCGGCCACCACCCACTAATTTATCCCACCTGATTCAGTAACTTAGCAGAGAAGTTACTGAGGGGTTTAACTTGCACTTTTCCACCTCTGAAGAGACTTTCCTTCCCCCTCCTATGGGAGCTGAAAATCCTATACTTATATTCACACACTGAGCAAAGGCAGGTGAAGAGAGCATGGAAAGAAGAACTCTTCAAAGGAAAGCTTGTATTCTAAGAAAGCAATCTTACATTAGCAAAAGGGCATCTTGTATATGAAGAGTATAGGAGTAGCTGCAAAGTCATAAAAACAACCTAAGTCATATTCAGCTGAGGTTAAAAAGAAAGGTAGCCCCTAATTTGACTAGCTGAAGATTGCTATTCTACTCTGGGTGTTCTAGTCCTGGATGATCATGGGAAGCTGGGAGTCTGGAGCCCTTTGTGGGACCTACAACCAAGCTTCCCTAGGGAAGGTGAGGGGAGATTTATAGCTGCATACAAAGGAGTCACATGGCAACCTAGGGCTCAAAAACTGTCACTGTATGGACTACAGCTCCCAGAATCCCCCAGGCCAGAAGGCTGGGAAACAGCACTTTTTGGGTTGGAAAAATGATGTCTTTGAGATTACTTTATGGATAGAGGATTCTGGGAGCTGTAATCCAGATATACTTTCATCCCTTCCTGAGACCTTGAGATAAGAGGACAGAGGACAGGTATTTTTTTTTCCAATTTAATAGAGAGTTCTACTAAATTTAATAAATAACCGACTAGTCCAAAAATAGATAAACAACGCTCCCAGCTTTTGACCTCTCTGACCACTGTTTGGCTTACTCGGAAGTAAATGTCGAGAATAGCTCGTTAGCCACGGCGAATCGGGACCAGAAGCGGCGTCACTTCTCCTTTTTGGAGCAGGAGTGGTTTGGGGCGTTGCAGGAAAGGTGATGCGTTGCGGGGAGGTCCGGACAGACGGGAGGGGGAGAGGATCGGGGCCAAAGCCAGCTGAGCCGGGTTGCCTTCCGGGACCTCGTTAAAGGAGCCGAAGCGTCTTGCTGGGAGGCTATAAAGCTCGCCGGGTTAATATTTCACCGAAAAGCTCCCCTGCCTCTTGGGGGTTCCCCTTCCAATCGACGGGGCGGGAGGGTTGGGGCCCCTGGTTCGGGCTCCAGGCGGAGGTTTGGGCGTGGGACTCCCGG
Source organism: Ctenosaura bakeri (assembly GCA_948474755.1). Taxonomy (NCBI): domain Eukaryota; kingdom Metazoa; phylum Chordata; class Lepidosauria; order Squamata; family Iguanidae; genus Ctenosaura; species Ctenosaura bakeri. Next base: position 721,385 of record CAOLHI010000179.1, on the reverse strand, counting down.
GAAGCGCCCCCCATGGATCAGGTCCTGCTGAGCGCCCTGGCGCAGCTGCCCTCCGACGCGCCGGAGAGCCACTGGAGGGGTCCCACTTGGAGACCCCCGACGGACGGAGGTTTCCGACGGACGGAGAGGCCCGGAGACGCCGCCCTTGTTGCTGCTTGCGGTACCTGCCTGGGGCCCGGGTGGTTCTTGCTGGGCTAGAGAGACTCAGTTGAAGGGCAGCGGTTTCCCCCATCCGGATCTGAGCAGCCAAAGGCAAACAGAGAAGACCAAGAAGAACTTTTGAGCGGTGCGGGTGAGAGCAGGAGAAGCGAGACTTAGGGCCTTTCCGCACTGCACTGTTATAGTGCTATTATTGCATTTTCAACATCCTGGGGAATTCTGGGCTTTGTAGTTTCCTGAGGCCCAGGAACCCTCTGGCTGAGAATTCTCAGTGTCCCTCCCTAAACTGCAAACCCCAGGATTGTATTGCCCAATGCTTGGCGCATCCTAAGGCAAATCTATCATGGGGCTTTCTGGGGCTGAGAAACTATGCTTGCCAAGAAAACTTGACAGGGTTTTCTTGGCAAGATTTGTGCAGAGGGAGTTTGCCTTGGCCCTCCTCTGAGCTGAGAGAGGGTGACTTGCTCAAGACGGTTGAGCAGATTTTAATGGCCAAGCAGGAATTGGAACCCTGCTCTCCAAAAGCATAGTCCAATGCTCAAATAAGTACACCATGCTGGCTCTTATGAAGGGTGGACACCCCAAAGTACAGGATTTTTTGGCATCTTACTTAGTCTATCTAAAAGAAAAAGCTTTCCAACTCTCCAATAGAGGACATTCCTTATAATAAGAGACAGCTGCCAAACCTACCGTGGAAGTCCTCATTGTCCAATGAGATATCTTACACCACACTTTCTTGTGGATTGACATGGTTCTCCAACATTGTTGGGTGTCATGTCAGCAACATAGCTCTGTCATTGTAAAATTACACATCACACCCCCTGATGCAGGATCTCAGCCAATGTGTCTTTCTTCTCCTTGCAGGTCATTGGAAAATGTACCTTTTCCCTGCCTTGGCAATTCTTGCAGTCGTGGCTGGGCTTAGCCTCCTCTGCTTCTCTTCCAAAGTCCGAAAATGGACACAGTCCTGCGTGTGCAATGCAAACCTGGAGGAACCAGACGATGAGGGTTTTGACATTCCTTGGAATATCCCAATCATTGACCAGCCTGAGACCTACGGCCCCTGTGTGAGTCCACCCCAACCAGTCCCATGCATCAGGGTTGCACGACACTCCAAGAGTGCATCCGTCCACTTGCCTTTTGCTCCAAAGGACTTGGGGATTCGAACTCAGCACGCTCCCCCCTCCCAAACCTGTGTGGATGGAATTGGAAAGGGCTCCCCGTCAAAGACACATGGAAATGGAACTGGCCATGGTTCTCCTGTGGAGACCGTCTTTAAGATTGAAGACTTGGACTAGGCCATTGGTGCATTGGGCCAGACGTGAAGAAAGGGACTTGTGTATTTGCCAAAGCAAATGTGTGTGTGGGCCTTTGTGTTTTCAGAAACAGATTACTGATAGGTGGTCTTTTCAGTCTTGGGTATTGACCGGGCTGATTCTTTTTAGAGTAGTCATTTCTTTCCTCTAAGCTGCTCTTGCAAACAAGCTCTTGGCATTTCATCTTAATACCTCCATGCCTGTGGTTTTCAACCTTTGGCTGGGGGTGGCTGATGGCTTCCATGTCAGTGGGAAAGGAAGTCCACTCCAGCTTTTAACCTAAGCTTTTAAGGAGCTGGACCTTATTGCCCCCAATAGGTTCAGCACTATGGAGAGCTCCTTGATAGCTAGCCAAAACTGGGACTGGATTCTCAGTTCCACTGACATGGAAGCATAAAAAACCTGCTACCTTTGGCTTTCTGGAGCTTTTGAGCTTTGACTAACTATGCTAACTATGGATTCTGGGAGATGAAGTCCAAACAACCTAGAGGGCCAAAGGCTAAGAATCACAGATCTATGCAAACTTTTTTCTACACTCCATTCCATGTGTTAGTTTAGATTGGAGACTGATATTGTTGCCTTTTTAGATGAAAAGGCAAATCCTCCAGCCAGCATGACCACTGATTCTATTGGTTGGGTGATTCAGGGAGTCACCCCCCCTCCAACCCCCCCCTACATTTCCCAATTCATGTTTAGAGGAACTGATCTTATAGATAAGGCTCAAATTCCTATACATTATTGCATAGTTTTTGGTTGAATGAACTGAAGGAATAGGATGTTTAGCACCTTTCTTCTGTAGCAGTTGAAAGCAAGTCAGATGCATTTAGATCACTAGTGCAACTCTTCCTTTCTCAAGCAATCACTTGTTAAGCGCTGGGAAAAGTGTGGCCCTTCAGGTTACTGCAGTTCCCAGGATTCCCTAGCATTGGCTGTGCTGGCTGGGGCTGCTGGAAGCTGCAGTTCAGCATAATCCAAAGGGCCTTTTCCACCCTTGGTCTTCAGAGTCCTGAGGCTTCTGGGACTTGAGGACCAAAACATCTGCAGAACCAAAGGACGAGAACCACTCTCTTAGGATCTTAAGCTGACTTACTTAATGGCTAGTTGTCTTTGTGCAACAGTTGCTGTGTGATTTATTCCAACCCATTTCCAGAAGCCGAGGGCACATTTGCTCAGCTCTGACGGGGTTATGTGCTAAAGCATAGTTTCAGATATTTCTTTTTAAAGTTAGAATTGTGTGAGATAGAATTTCCTAGATGTTGACCTCTGTCCTTTGTTTCTGAGATGCTGAAAGCTGTTTTTAGTATAGACACATGTGAAATACATGTTTTCTAGAGCAGGCACCTCTTTGCCAATAAAATGTGTGCTGTGGTTTCAACCTGATCTCCTGAAATGGTTTGTTCAACTTCTGAAGGTTCCATGGCAGCTGGTAATTTGCAGCTACAACCTTGGGGTTATACCCGGAGTGGGCAACTGCAGGAGGTCACAAGGGTGCCTTAAGCCCACAAAAGACCATGGAGGGCTTACACACCCTGCAATGTACTTTCTCCATAACAAATATTTTTTTGTGTGTCTCACTGCCACCAAACATCCTGCAGGAATTGTGTGGCTCATTTTCACCACAGGCCTCCACCACCTCCTTTTAGGCCTGGGGGAGAGACCTTCTTTAAAATCTTATACTTACTTAATCACTTTAAAAAGACCTAAAGTCATTGTTTTTGAAGAAGGCCTGTTTTTAAAAAGGCCTCTGCCATGGCCCAGCTCCAGCCCCCCAAAACATGGCAAAATAACCTCCCATATCCTCTGGGGGGCATTTGGGTGCAAAAATTTTGAATGAAAATATATATATTTGTGTGTCCCAAAATCCTTCGGATCTCCTAGGACATGTGCAAAGGGGCCCCTCGAACCTCACCTTAGAAAACAACAAAACCCAAGGAAGCAACAATGAGGCTTACTTCTGAGCAGGCAAAGCTAGGAGAGGATGATGAGCAAACTGCAAATCAAGACCCTCGGCAGAACAGCTTACCCACATGGAACGGCAGCTGGATCCCGGCAGAGGAAGAGAGGAAAAGCCAGTGGCAGCGCAGGCGAGGATCGGGGCCAAGCCGGCTGGCTACAGGTGAAACTCCGAGCTGATCAACGAGCGGTTCTCGGAAGCGTATAAAAGCGCACTCGCTTGTAGCGGAGTGGGGCTTTGCAACGGACTTTGGGCGGCTTGAAGGCAGAGGGTGACTCGCGAGGAGTATTTGTGGGGTGGTTTTTAAAAGAGGCGTCCCCCCCTGCTTCTGCTGAGGTCTTGGCCTTGACCTGGGCAAGCGCACGCCATGGATCGGGCTTTGCGCTTGTGCGCCCTGCTCTGGCTGTGCGCCCCGGGAGCCGCGTGGGTGAGGACGGAGGAGGGATTGAGCCCCGGTTGGAGTCCCGCTCGGGAGGAGACCGACACCCGAGCTTCCGTGGGGCCGGAGGGAGAAGCGCCCCAAGGCCACCTGGCCTCCTGCCCCCCGCCGGACTCTTCCCCGTCCACGAATCCCTGGCGCGACGGGTGCCATGACTTCCCCGACCGGCAGGCGTCTGGAAACACTCGCCCGGACGGCGACCCAGGTAAGAGCGTCTGTGCGTTTTACTTATCAGAGCTTGGAAAAGTAACTTTTTGGCGGAGAAGTCCCAGAACCCATGTTTCTCAAGGCCTTCTAGATGTTTTGGATCTCAGCTGGAAAGGAATGGAGTGGGATTTTCTCTGCCAAATGAGAACTATGGCAAAGTAAGCTCTTGCAGTATTTCAAATGAATTTGGGGTTTATCCCCACCTATTAGAGCTGGGGATGCGGCAACGTGTGGCCCTGCTGGTATCGCTGGGCAGTAACTTTCCCCCCAAACTCTTGTGGATAGTAGCCATAGCTGGAGAGTGGTTCTCACTCCTGCAACCTGAGCAAAGCACACACCCTCTCCGGAAAGTGTAAGCAGAAATTGTGCGTTTGCTGGGGGAAGGTGGCTCTTGGCAAACCTAGAGAAGCTCTAGCTCTGCAGGTATTTCAGGCCACAGCTCCCAAAATCCTCTACCACTGGCCTTGCTGGACGGGGCTGATGGGAATTGTGGTCAGAGAGATCTTTAGGCAAACTGAGGGATTCCCATGCGAAGGTAATGGCAAATGTCAGCAGGTGGGCAGGGCAGAAGGAAAGAGGAAGAATCTTTAGGGGTTTGTTGACTAAGTGGCAACTGAATTGCTTTCTCTCCTCCCATCCTCCTTCTTCTGGCAGATTTTGCTCTCCAGATGTTTATCCTCAGTCTTGGGGTTGTTGCCTTTGCCTGTGTCGCTTGCTGCTACACCTATCTCCTGAATTGGCTGGCCTCCGACCTGGAAAACGACGACGAGACTGAACCCATTCCTAGGACGGTCTTTTGGCCCTTCTATCTCCTTGGTGGCTACGGGACCTTTGGGGACACAGCTCCACAGCCCCCTGGTTCTGAGGATGCTCAAGCAACGCAGCACCTACAGATTGCTGGGGAGAACCCCAGAGAAGCCCCAAGACCGGAGCCAATGCCCTCAGCAGGAGAAGGTGCCACGGATGTGCCTCCGAGATAACTAAGAAAGCCAAGGACCGAGCCTGGCAATGGTGGCCCCCTTCACTCCCTAAGAATCCTGTATGCTGCCCATAGCAGGACTCCATTCTATATAGTTTTAGTGTTTTGTTTTTCTTTTAAAGTAAGGGAAATGACTGTGCTTTTAATCCTATGTATTCTATGCTTTTGAACATAACATTTCTAATGTTGCCCTTCACCTCCTTCCATACACAATAGCAGCATTTCAGCTTCATTCCTTCTATGCGAGGGTGGGCAGCTTGTGTGGCTCTCCACCTGTTGGACTGCAACTCCCACCAGTCCTTACCAACTGAGCCAGTGGGGGGATGATGGGGTCTGCACTCTCCAGTTACTGCAGGGTTAACAAATTCTGCTTTATGTATAGCTGCTCTCCCCTCCACACTTAATGAACAACTATGGAGAGGGAGTAGCACAATGCCGCCCTCCCAGTGTGGTTGCACTTTGGTTCCCAGCATTCTTTATCATTGGCTAGGGTGAGGGGGCTGCTGGGCAGTATAGTCCACATGCCATGGTGCTTTTGGTCCAGAAGTTATTTCTGAAATGGATTTCTTAAACACTGCCAGTAAAGACAGGGCAAAGTCTTGAGATACTGCATGAAACACTTGGGTTTTGAGCACCTTAGTATCTATCCCTTTTCCTATCTTTATTTTTAGGGCAGGTGTGCAGAAAGAGCAGCCCATGGGCCATAGGTCATCCTTGGGACCCCCACATGCAACCTCTGAAGCCCCTCCCCAATCAACCACCAGACCCTCTCCAATTTAGGACAATGTACTTTGGGTCAGCTTACCATCAATAATTCTAGTTGCATGGCATTTTCTATCGGACACTTACCATCTACTTATGAATGATTGTGATGATTCTTGAATGTAAATGGTGGCACCTATTGGCACAAGCTGGGGTGTGGGTACTTGGCTACCCTGGATACTGTGTGTCATCTTGAACCCTCTGCTTTTAAAAACTTTAATTGGGCACAACCACTTCTGGGTATTGAAGCAGAAGAGGCAAAGCAGGCATGTAAAGACTGGATTGTGCCTATCCAGCAAAATGCTTCCAAGATGCAACAAACTGTTTTTAACATGAGTATTTCTCCAAGGCACGTTTTAAAATGTGTGTATCAAATTATCAATAAAAATTGATGTAGTGATTTTTTTATTTTATTGGATTCCCTTTGTCTTTTTAGGAGTTCAGGGTATCTGTCGAACTCTTCTCCAGGACCACATTTTGAATGAATAGATTTTCCTCCTATCCGCTTTCTTCACTGTCCAGCTTTCACAACCACGCATAGAAACTGGAAATACAGTGACAAGGACAATCTTAACTTTAGTATTCAGTGGGATATCTTTACACTTCAGCATCTTGCCTAGTTCACCTTAGGGTCCCCGTAAGCTGGCAATGATTTGAAGTCACACAACAACAAGGTGACTGCAGAAGGAAGGCAGAAAGTAACCTTGGTTTATGCACTATTGTTTCCCACACAAAGATTTCCAGAGCTGTCAATGCCAAAGGCATGGGTGCTTACTTTCAAGAACCTCCAGAGACTGGGGAAGAATTACTTTTTGGCAGGCAACACAGGCCAGCCGGTGGATTGTGAACGCTGTCATCCAAAAAAGCAAATTGTTGAAGCAATGGAGAAATCTTTTTTTTTTCCCCCAAAAGAATCAACAACACTGCTTAGAAAACTCTATGGGGAATATTATTCAAAGCAAACCTTCTTTTCATAGAATCATAGAGATGGAAGGGACCACAAGGGCCATCTAGTCCAACCCCCTGCTATGTGGGAAGACACAACTAAAGCATCCCTTTAAATAAGAATTCTGCATCCGTCATTTACCCTGGGAGTAAATAAGCCTGGAGTGATGCTGTTATGAAACAGTTAATTCCCCTACAAGGTGGAATCCTATACAGGCTCCAATGCAAAGCCTTAAATACCATAAAGGCACCAGATCCTATCTGATCTTGGAAGCCAAGCAGAATCAGCTCTGGTTAGAACTTGAATGGGAGTCCACCAATGAATACCAGGTGCTGTAGGCTATATTTCAGAGGAAAGAACTGATTAAAGCTATCTCTGAGTATTCCTTGTCTGACAAAGTCCTCTGAAATTCACTGGTTGCCATAGGTGGATAGATGACTTGAAAGTATATACATATACAACACAGCTGGGGCTTACTTCCTGAGAGGAGGTGGTGAATATGTGGCCCTCCAAGTATTTTTGAACTGCAACACCCATCAGCCCCAGACACTCTAACCAATAGTGAAGGATTGTGGGAGTTGGAGCCATGGAAGGTTCCATGACCCTCACCCTTCTCTTAAGACAGATGCACCAGGAGTGTAGTGGATGCAAAACTGTATTATTATCCTTCCATGGAAGAAGTCTGCCCCCTCCATGAAATGTTGCTTCTGTCTGGTTTAATGCTTTTTAAACTTTTGTTCTCCATATTTTTTAGATATTCTGTCTCCTTTTGTATTGTAAGTCACTTTGAGTCCCATTTAGGAGAAAAGCAGGATATAAATCCAAAGCAAATAGCTAGGAACGATTTTTCCTTATATCACTTTCCGCAGTGCTAGGAATTTTGAGGACTGCAGGAAAATTGCATGGGAGGGGGGCACAATTCTTGGTTAGGGGCTTCAACGCCTTCATTTTGCCCCTCCAGCCACACACCTGAGAGCCATCGGCTGCCCTCCACTCGGGCGTTACGCAGGAGCAAGGCTTACCCATCCAGGGAGATTTACTTCTGAGCAGGCGGGTTTGGGCGACGAGCAAACCGCGGATCAGGCCACGAGCGTTGCAAATTATGGAACAGAAACCGAAGCTCTGCGTCCTTGCAGAGGAGAAAGAAGGAGAGGTCAGGGATGGATCAGGACCAAACCATGTGGAGCTTGTTGAAGTTCCGACCTCATCCCGGAGCGGTCCCCGGGAGTGAATAAAAGCTCGGCGGATGGGACGCGCCCTTTCAACGCTCTTCCGGACGGGGAGGCTTACTCGCGAGGAGTACGGCCTTGGAAAGGAGGCTTTGCCACCCCGGACGCGCCCCTGCCTGGAGGATGCGCGTGATGGATCGGGTTCTGCTCTGCGCTTTGCTCTTGGGAATCGCTGCCTCGAAGAACGGGAGTGGATCGGGTCCTCTTGGGAGCTCCGGCCGCGAGACCACCGTCGGAGCGCCCCTCTCTCCGCAGCCAGAGGCGGCCCAGGGCACTCCCGACTCCTCTAGGCTGTTTGACTGCTCCCTCCAGGGGTCGCCCCTGGGAGACTGGCCTCTCTTGCAGGAAAAGCAAACGATAGCCAACGACAGCCACGATGCGTGGGAAGACGCTTTCGACGGTAAGAGAGACCCTCAAGAACCCACTGGCTTTGCGTGCAACACTTATCAACGCTCTGGACAGACACCTTTGGGCCAGGAATACTGACATAGTTTGGGAAAGTGTCTTTGGGAACTGCAACTCCTAGTATTTCCCAGTAGGGCCAAGAACAGGGATACAGCTTGGGAAAGTTTCTTTGGGGAGTACCACTCCTCCTATTCCCTACTATGGCCGCAACACACAAATAGAAATTGTGGTAGTTACTTTGGGAATTGCAGCCCCCACAATCCCCCACCTGCAAGGCCAATGGTGGTGCTAGTTGGGCGTTTCTACACTTAATCCAGTGATTCTCAACCTTTGGCCTGCAAAAAAAAATTTTTTTGGATTTTATTTCCCAGAATTCCTGACCATTGGCTATGCTAGCAGGGGCTTCTGGGAGCTGAGTCCAAAACATCTGGAGGACCAAAGGTTGAGAACCAACTGAACTGTAATCTTCAAAGATAGCTTTTTCTATAGTTCTCTGGTATCACTGTCAGTAAATGCAATTGGATTTAATCAATTTCTTTCTTTTACTTTTATCCTACCTTTCCTCCAATGAACCTGAAATGGGCAGACCTATCAGAGGCCCCCCCAGATGTTCTCTCCTGTTTTTCCTTTCTTGGCCTCCCATCCTCTTCCCACAGAGCTCTTTTGCCTCTTTGTACCTTGATACCACCTTAGACTGGAGCTCTGGGAAAGTTCTTTCTTGGACTGTATCTCCCAGAATCTTCCAGCTAGGTGTGGCCATGCTGGTTGGGGTTTTCAGGAAGCTGGTCTCAGGTAAGTAACTTTTCCAAGGTCCGCTTTGATAGGCACTGAACAGGTTCAGTGTATTACTTGCACAAACTGTCTGCCCCCCAAAATGGGAACAGGCATGGTATGCTATGTATCCTTTTGGCAAATGAGAAAAAGAGAGCATCTTTTGGTTCTCTGGATGTTGCAGACCACAAATCCCATACCGTTTGCCAGGCTGGCTGGGGATGATGGGAGTTGTGGTCAAAAAGCATTTGGCATGCTGGCACTTCCCCAATCCTCATCTAAGGGCAGAATGTGAGCAGGGGAGAAAAGTTGAGAAATGCTTAAGGTCTGCCTTTGCAAGTACTATCTACTGTCTGTCTCTCTGTCATCTATCTAGCCAATAACACCTATGTATCTAGCTATAGCTAAAAGTACATTATCAAAAAAACCCTAATATATAATTGAGCTATTAATAGAATTGGAAGCAATTGAAAGTCAACTGGGAAAGCGCTAACTGTTCATTCTTTATTTTCCTCCCTTTTCCCCCCCCCAGTGGCTTGGCATGTGGTTTTTGTCTTCCTCGTTCTAGTGTTTGTTTTGATCCTTATTTTTGTACTTTGTGGCCCGTGCCTCTTGAACAGAATCACAACCCGCTTTGAACGATTATGGGCCAGTAATAACATCATTATGAGGGTCTTTAACCGGAGGTCCGGCAATGGCTACGGTGCCTTTGAAGACACAGCGTCACAGGCCCCCAATGCGGAGAGGTCTCAAGGCAGTGCCGCTCTTGAGGATGCTGAGCCAGGATGTTCTGGGACTCCTGAGACCACATTCACCTATCGGGAGAGAACAGACTCACAAGCCACCCTGGAAGCAGAAGACACAGTCTAGACTGGGGTGGCGTCGGCCATTTCCAAAGATGTCACGGACTGCCCAAGCAGGACTCCATTCTGTACCGTCCTGGTTTGCTTTTTAGGGTAAAGGAAATCAACTCATCCTCTATGATTGTCTTTTTAACCTCATGCGTTGACTTGGGTGGCTATTCTTTTAAATGTAATGACTTTCCCAAAGTTGCCCTTCACCAATTTGCAAGCAGGATACATGAACCAGGGTGAGCAACTTGTGACTCTCCACATGTTGGGCTACACATCCCATCAGCCACAATCAGCCTAGCCAGTGGTGATGGATGATGGGAGTTCCAGACCACCAACAGCTGGAGTGCTTCTCCTCTGTGCTGAATCTTTACTGTACTGAATGCTCTCCAACTGACACATTGGCTTTTGAGTAGGCTGAACAAATTTAAGCCTTTCAAAGACTGGTCTTCAGCTCATCATTAATTAGGGTGGTTGGGGCTGCTAGGTGCTGCAGTGCATGCAGCCATTCCCACTTTGGCCCAAAGAGTTTTGGTCCAGCAATTGCCTGCTTTGATCTACCTAAACCTTTAATATATTTACTACTCCCCAATTAATGAACTGCATTGCAGCGATGAGCATAGCACTGCCCTCTTGGTGTTGGCTGACTGCAACTCCCAGCATTCTTCACTGGCTATAATGATTAGGACTGCTGGGCTTTGCAGTCCTACAGCATCTGGAGCATTACACAGTTTCTCTTGCTGGCACAGCGATTTTCTTTGAAATAAAGTTCTTATCCAGTGCCAGTGAGGACATGACAAAATATTAAGACACCCCATGAAGTGCTTGGCATCCAAACTTTTAGGGCAATGTACTTTGGGTCAGCTTACTTTTAAACAATTCTCTTTGTTTGGCCACTCCCACTGGTTGTTTAGTGTTTACCTGTGAACAAGTGTTGCCGTTCCTATAAGAGACTGGCAATACTTCTCTTGTTACAAGTCAGGGACATGGACGCACAGTTTCTCTGGAAGTTATGTGCTATGTGGAACCCTGTAGCTTTTAAAAACTTGAATGTTGCACCATCACTTCCATGCACTGACCTTGAAGAGGCAAAGTCGGTAAGCGACAGTCTGCACCTCCTGAGTGAAAGGCTTCTGAGATGCACAAAAATTGTTTTAGCACGGACACTTGTCAATGGCATGTCTTCAAATGTATGCACCAAAGTCTCAATTAAAAATGTGTGGAATCATTCTGCTATTGGCCTCTTGAGATATTTTGCTCAACTGAAAGGTCCACGATTTGTAGACTCTTGATACTGCAAGAATGCAATTCCAAACACAAGCAAGCTGGGTCTCCTCCAGATCTGTGAAACAAGATTGTGTTGACTGTGAAAGGTGGTCAAGAATAAAAATTAACAACTGAGATTCGTCCATATAGAAATCCAGCCATATCCCACCTTTCTCCTGGTAGGGACTGAAAGCAGCTTACAATAATTAACCAGAGTTAAAAAGCACAAAATACAAACGTTAAAACACAAATTAAACAATCAAATAACAATTTTAAAAAGTTTAAATGTACAATTAAAACTAAAATATTCATAAATTCAGCACTATTAACACTAGTACTTTTATGAAGGGATGTCGTGGAGAAAATGAAGCAAACTTGTTTTTGGTTGCTGCAGAGACTGGAACATGAAACTAATGGCTTGAAATTACAAGAAAAGAGATTCTCACCTACGCATTAGGAAGAACTCTGTACCTGTACAAGCTCTATGACAGTTGAATAGACTACCTTAGAGAGTAGTAGAATCTCCATCTTGGGAGGGTGGGATGGGCAACTTTCAGCCACGTTTTAGTTGTTCATTCCTGCTTAAGAGGAGGTTGGAATTGATCGTCTTTGGGTCCTTTCCAACACCATGATTCTGTGAGATGAGAAATCACGCCTGCGGGTGTAGTAGTCCTACAGTGGGCAGCCACAGGGGCTGTGCTGGGACCCTCTCGGTGGCTGCATGGAATTCCCAAAATGCTAAACAATGACCAGTGCATAAAACAAATCTGAAAGCCTGTATCTGGTTTTGGAAAATGGTATTTTTTAAAAAAAAAAAAATGCTGAACAGTGCATGATTCCCCAGTAACCTTCTCTAAAGTTGAATTGCTACTTTGGAGCATTCACTGAGAGGCAATTCACCATTCTTAGCAGCCATAAGAAGAGTTAACCAGGGACTTTGGAGGGGCCAACAGCCACTAATACAGCCTTGAGGGTGACATGCAGTACAGGGGTTGTATTTTGCCTACACTTGCTGTCTTCGCCAGTGAATGGTTTGGCTCTGTGCTCTACAGGCTGAGATGAATGGGTTAATGCTCTCTGACAAGGCTTTCAATCACACGTATTGAGTGCGCTGGCTGCACTTGTAATGGTTTTCTGCAAGCTGCCCACAGAATGATCTAATAATCTGTAGGCCAGTTCAGCAATTAAGTTGACAGAAGGCTTCTTTTACAGCTCGGCAGGCAAGGAAAACGTGGACCCAGGCACAGGTTGTGTATGCAAAACTCTGTCCTCCAGAAAAATGTTCTGTTCCCCTGAACAGCCTTTCAGTGTCCACAACACAAACACCTCCTTGACCATGTTGACAAAATCATCCCAGTGAGCTTCGGGAGAGGCTGCCAGGTGAAATCCGAACCAAGGCTCCTGTGCCTTTAGCCATCAGACTGATAGCTCCTCTGTCTCTCCTTTCTACATTTTGTTGCTGTTGTGTGCCTTCAAGTTATTTGCAACTTACGGCAACCCTATCATGAATTTCTTTTTGGCAAGATTTGTTCTGAGGGGGTTGCCTTTGCCTTCCTCTGAGGCTGAGAGAGGGTGATTTGCCAAAGTCCACCTGTGAACAATTTAAACAATTGTAGATGAAAACAAGGAAATATTGCCAATTTTCTGCATCAGAAAAACCCCATGATAGGTTTGCCTTAGGGTTGGTATAAGTCAAAAACAACTCAAAGGCACACACAAGGACAATTTTGGATCAGCCAAGTAATCTCTCCTGGATCGACTCTCCCCAAATTTAAGAGACCAGGGCTCCAATCCCTGCTTGGCCATGAAAACCCACTGGGTGATCATGGGCAAGTCACACTCTCTCAGCCTCAGAGGAAGGTCATGGCAAACCCTCCTCTGAAGAAATCTTATCAAGAAAAGGCCATGACAGCTTTGCCTTAGGATGCCACAAGTTGGAAATGACTTGGAAGCAGCAACAGCAATTGCCCAAAGGAATGCTGCGTCTACTGGGACTGTTTTGAGACAATTCATTTATCCTTCCAGGGCTAGTTATTCCAAGGGGACCCAGCTGCGGAATCGGGACCATGAGGGAGGAGGCTCAGAAATTCGGACCAGTGATGGGGACGGGCGAAGATCGGGGCCAAAGGCAGCTGGGGCCAGTTGCGCTCTCAGCCTTGTCCAGAAGGGGATAAAAGTACCCCTGGAGGGGAAGCCCGGTTTCAGAATTTCTTCCGGCCGACTGGAGGGAGAGGGTGACTCGCGAGGAGCCCCGGTTCGAGAAAAGAGGCCTCGCCACCCAGACGCCGCCCTTTCTCTTCGGGAAGCGCCTGCTATGGATCGCGTTCTGCTGTGCGCGCTGCTCTTGCTGTGCGCCCTGGCGAGGAAGGGAAGCGGGCTGGGCTGCGCTGGGCTGCTGCGCCGGGGGACCCTCTCGCCTCTGCAGCCGGACGCAGCCCAGAGAGCATCCAATTCCTGCAGCCGGCTGGACTGCTCCCCGCCTGGGGGAGCCCTGGTAGACTGGCCCCTCTTCCACACCCACCAGCAAGAGGCGTCCAACGGCACCTGCTCCGAAGCGGAAAGTGGTAAGGGCGCCCCTGAATTACAGGCTCTCTCCTTGCGTGTGTAGGTTGTAAAGTCTGGAAAAGTTGCTGACCGCACTGCATCTCCCAGAATCCAGTAGCTGACAGAGGACATGCCTGCTCTGTCCTGAGACTGTCTCTTGACTCTTCTTTTGTCCTTACCGCAAGCATGTGCTCCTGTTCTTGGACTGCAACTCCCATCAGTCCTAGCCAGCATAGCCATTGGTGAGGGTTGATGGGTTTTGCGGGCCTACCCAGTCTATTTTTAATTATGCTTTTAATAATACCTTTAATTGTATTAGTTCTTTAAATTGTATTTTTAATTATATAATTTAATTATGAGATAGTTGCATTATAAACGGTTTTGTATTTGGATGCATTTTGGTTATAATTTGTTATTAATTGTACCTGTGTTGTATTCCGCCTTGGGAGAGGAGAGTAACTAATAATAATAATAAATAATTAAATGAATAAATAAATAAATAAATAAATAAAAATTTATTGTTATTATTATTATTATTTTCCTAAACTAGATGGGGAGTCACAAATTGTTTGCCCTCTTTAGAGACCAGAGGGAAGCAGCTTGTCACCTTATAGCTGGACCTCTGGACATTCTAAACATTATTTATTTTTATCTTTAATTTTATTTTACTTTATTTTACTGTGTTTTACTTTATTCCATTTTATTTTACTTTTTTTTTTGATAGCTCATACATAGTGGTTTGAGCTTTGACTATGACCCTGGAGAGCAGTGTTCGATTCCTTGCTCGGCCATGGAAACTCCCTGGGTGACCTTGGGTGGGTCACAGACTCTCAGCCTCAGAGAAGCCCATGATAGGTTTGCCTACAACAACAAAATATTTTAATGATGATGATGACATAGGAGGGCAAGAGGGATGGGAAACAATTGAATCTTTAGAAGGACCTCTAATAAGACTTCCTTTCTTCCTCCTTTTCTCCTGGTAGATTGGAGTTTTTATGTGCTTGTCGCCTTCGTAGTGGGTGGGAGCTTGGTTTGCCTCTGCTTCCGTCCCCCGTCCGTCAATGCCTGGCATTCCTCTGTAACCACTTTAGGGGAGTTAATAGAAGCCATCAGAGAAACTCTCACCGCAGCCACAGCCGTCCCCGAAACTATGGTACCCTCGTGGACATGCCTTTGGAGTCCCCTCTCTCCACGAATGCCGAAGGCCCTGCCGAATACAGGGCTTCCCAAGGGGAAGGTGATGGAGACGCCGAGACTGAAGCGTGTGACTGTGGGGACGAAAGTGACTCCAGAGCTTCCTCAGAGGTTACTGTGGACGTGGAAGGCGTGGCCTAGCCAGTGGTGGCCCCAGAGACCCTCCCAGGGTGCCACAGTCTGGCCAGAGTGGGACTCTGTTCTGTACAGCCACTGTTTACATTTTAGGAGAGGAGAAACTATGTCCTGTGACTGTGCTTTTTAATCACATGTATTGACTAAGCTGGCTATTCTTTTAAATGTAATGACTTTCCCAAAATTGTCCTTCACCACTTTGCAAACAGGATACTGGCATTACCCAATGATCCTTCTACATCATGGAGAGCAGTTTGTGACTCTCTGCATGTTGGACTGCAACTCCCATCAGCCACAATCAACCTAACTAATGGTGAAGGATGATGGGAGTTCCAGGCCACCAACAGCTTAATATGTCTCTACTTTGTACCAAATGCTCCTAATCTGTAGAGCAGGCTGAGCAAAGTGTGGTCTTCCAAACACTGGACTCCAGCCCTCAGCATTCCTCATCATTAACTAAGATGGTTAGGATTGCTGGGTATTGCAGTCCACATAGTTCCTTCCTGGTATAGTCTCTGAAACAAACTTCTTAAACACTGCCAACAGAGCTTTGTAGGTGGTGCCAGGGAAGAAAGGACAAAATATTTCCAAGACACCCCACAAAATGTTCAAGTTGGCAATGCCTTGGCATCTTGACCCC
Source organism: Ctenosaura bakeri (assembly GCA_948474755.1). Classification (NCBI taxonomy): domain Eukaryota; kingdom Metazoa; phylum Chordata; class Lepidosauria; order Squamata; family Iguanidae; genus Ctenosaura; species Ctenosaura bakeri. Next base: position 705,588 of record CAOLHI010000179.1, on the reverse strand, counting down.
CAAGGCAATGCACTTTGGGTCAGCTTACTTACAAATAATTCTAATCGGATAGCTCTTCCAACTGGATATATATTTTTTATACTTTTCCACTCTGAATAACTGTTAGGATTTTCTTTGTGAGAATACTGCTATCTTTGTTGGCAAATAAGATAGGGACAAGTGTGCATAATTACCTTGGAGTTTATATGCCACACGGAATCCCCTATTGCCTTTTTTAAAAAAAACCTCAATGTTGCACAACCACTTCTGCATACTTGAACCTGAAGAGGCAAACAGCATCTTTGGAATGAGATACTCTGGAGACACAGGAAGCTGCTGTTCTCACAGACACTTGTCAATGGCATGTTTTTAAATGTAGACACCAAACTATCCAGAATAAAAAGTGTATGATGTTTTGCTATGAGCCTCCTGCAGCAATTTGTTCAAAATTAAGTTTTTATCATTGCTTGCCTTTCTTATGCCTTGGCTCACAACCTTTTGTTGCCTTTGCCAGTGCTAGTTCTACCATACATCCATGGTACCCCCAAAATGCCAAACTTGCCCCATTTCCGTAGCTGAGCAGGGTTGGGCCTTGTTACTACTTGAATGGGAAGCCACTTGGATGGGTCTCCGGATAAAACTAGAGGGAAAAATCTGTCCCAAACCCTGAAGATCTATGGCCAGTCACAGCTGCCAATACTAGATAGAGCTGACTCAGTATTTGGGTCCCAAATTTGGTTAACCAGTAAGGATGCAATTCCTGGCTTAAGCAGGCCAGGTCTAGCCAATGTCTGAGAGGCGTGCAAGTGAAAGGGGGTCAAAATTAGGGTTAATTAACAGCCTTGCCTCTTCCATAAGGGAAGATTCCAGGGCTGGTGGAGGAGAAGCACTGTTCCTTGATAGCAATCTGCAAATGCCTATGTGATCCCATAAATCTCAATGAGAGCCTAGTCCATACCCTCCAACTGTCCCTATTAATAATCTTTTGTCCCACTTTTCCAGCTGCTTTTAAAATGTCCCCCCTCTCTCTCCCACTTTACTTAATGCTGCACATGTGGTTTGAAGTGCACTAATAATTTGCTCTCAGCTCAGCTGGATGGAGAGGAGAGAGTGGAATCTGGCTCTTCTCAACAGGCTCAGGGAAAAGCAAACTGCAACACCCTCTCCTGGCTTGAGTGTCCTCCTTCATCAATGACACATTCCAGCTCATCAATATCCTTCTTGAACCGTGGTGCCCAGAACACAGTATGCCAGGCAAAGACTGACCAAAGCAGAATAGAAAGTACTGATCCCTCTAAATAAGAATTCTGCATCCTCCATTTACTCCGGGGGTAAATAAGCCTTGATTCAGGCTGTTATGAAGCAGTTAATTACCTGCAAGGTGGAATCCTTGCTCCAATGCAAAGCCCTAAATACCCTAAAGGCACTAGATCCCATCTGATCTTTGGAAGCTAAGCATGATCAGCCCTGGGTAGTACTTGGCTGGGAGACCATCAATGAATACCAGGTCTTGAGGCCTCCATTTCAGAGGAAGGAACTGGCAAAGCCACCTCTGTGTATTCTTTGTTTTAAAAAAACCCTCTGAAATTCATGGGGTCACTATAACTTGACAGGTGACTTAAAGGCACACACATATCCTTAAAGTTTAAAGTTTTTTAAACTTTAAAGAGCCATACATTTAAAGTTTAAATGCCTTTAAATCCACTTTTATCTTGGAGCTGGCAGGTAACAGTGGGATCCCCTGGCAGTGAGCTAATGAAAGGTTTTCTTTAGTAGTTAAGCAGATATATCTCAGCTAATGTAACAAAATCAGTGGGGGAGACGGCTGCAGAGAAGCCCCCATGGGTTGAAGGCTTCTTATCATGGTATTGGGTTCTCTTCTGAATTTCTATCTTCCTCTTCAGTAATAAAAAGACAGTGAAAACAGCTGTTATCATTAACTTTATACTTTGCTTTCTCCCTCAACACTGGGATGCAAGGTGGTTTACAAATTCAAACCATTGCCATATAGTTAGAACACACAAAAGGTCAACATTAAAATAGAATTAAACGATCAACAGCTAAAAACAGGGCAACAGTTTCTCAGAGGAGGAGGAGGAGAGTGTTGGCTGGGCAAAGGTGGATCAGGGCCAGGCCAGCTGAAACGCGTTGAGTTTGCCAGGCAGGGTGATCTTGGGGGAAAACTATCCCGCCTGGATAAAAAAGCCTCTTGGGAAGCTTTTGGCTTTCTTGTTAGGCTACCTTGAGGGTGGAAGGGGAAGAAGCATGGAGAGGACTTGCTTATATATTCTGTTTCTAATTTTGGCTCCTACAGTTAAAGGTGAAATGTGTCGCTATTGGTTGCTTGGGAATGAATCCGGGTTAGGTCCTTTTCACTGCCCAACGAAGGACGGTGACGTGGCCGCTCAGTTCTGCTGTGGGACTTGTCTCCAGCCCTACTGTTGCCCGTTGCAAGTGGCCCGTCTGGATCAGGAGACCTGCCTTACTGGTGGAGAACTGGGAAACGTCACCTTGGTGGAAGGAGGGGGCCACCCTAGCCACAGAGTGGCAAATGCCATCACCTTTAATGTGACCACTCTGCAGCCCGTATCAGCCCGGGAAGACCTCAAAGACATGGACTGGGAAGAAACGGGAAACTATTCATCCCTGAACGCCACCTGCCAGAACCATGAGAGAGGTGAGTGGGACTCCATCACTTGTGGAAATTTGCTTTGGGGAGGGAACCCTGATTTCTGCCTCCCCAACATCTTCAAATTAATCCAATTGGCATGCTGGCTGGGGGATTCTGAGAGCTGTAGTTCCCAAGGGACACTTTGCTCAGGTCTAGTGTTTGGTGGAAATAATAGCCTGGTTGCCTGGGATTTGTAGTTTGCCAGATGGGTTTTCCTAGGTCTGGTGTTGGGTAGGCAGCTGGAGGAGTCTGGGATTTATAATTCCCAAAGGAACTTCTCTGAGCTCTGGTGCTGGGTGGGATATAGATGTTACCAATCTATGTTGGTTCTAATTGTAAAGAGATTATTACTGTAGCTGATTATAGTCTCAGTCTCACATGGCTTCTTTTGTCGCTCTTACTGTCAAAGGATGAAGAAAGATCTAATTTATCCATTTAAATTGGCTTTCCCAGGCCACTCTGTTGAGTCCCTTTAGATCAGTTTGCTCCAGGGCTCTAACAAATCAGTCACAGCTCCAGAGCTAGGTTTTTAAATCTGGCTGTTTTAGATGCATTAATATGTTTTATAGTCTCCTTTTTGCTAATATGTGTGTTTTAATACAATGTCTTAATGGTCTGTCCCAGGGATGGGCAAACTGTGGCCACACACGTTGTTTAGTGGTTATTCTTCTCAGTTTTCTTTTTAAACACTCCCAAATGCTTCTAGGGGGTGCAGTGGGCATCTCACCATGTTTCTGCCCCCACTTCAGACCATTTTAGGCCTACAAGAGGCCATTAAAAGAAAAATGTGTGCAAAGAGGAATGGACTTCTGGGTCATTTCCTGTTGTGAAGGAGTCCCCCTTCTCGGCCTGAAATGACCTCTGTCTCCTAAACACAGCAGAAATGTCCCCATGTACCCTAGAAGGCATTTTGGTCAAAAATTGAATTATTTGAGAGGAGTGCTTTGAGGGGTTCCTGCATGGCAGGGGGTTGGACTGGATGGCCCCTGGGGTCTCTTCCAACTCTACATTTCTATGATTCTATGAGACCCTTTTAAGCTCTCCTGGGGGCAATTTGGCCCCCTAACCACTGAGGCCATTTCCGCACTAGGCTGTTATAGCGCGATGATTCCACTTTCAACGTCCTATGGAATCCTGGGGTTTGCAGTTTCGGGAGGGGCCAACCAGATTCCATAGGATGTTGAAAGTGGAATCATCGCGCTATAACAGCCTAGTGCGGAAATGGCCTGAGAATTGTCCATCCCTCATTTATTGACTGTAAATAATGACACAGTATGGAGAGGCAGCATGTTCTAACAATCTGAGCGTTGGACTGTGACCCCAGAAATCAGAGTTTGATTCCCTGCCCAGCCATGGAATCCTAGAGAGTGACCTTGGGTGTGTCACACTCTCTCAGCCCCATGAAATCCCATAGTAAGTTTACCTTAGGGTCATCACATATTGAAAATGGCTATTATACTGTACTGGCTCCCTTTTATTTGTAGAACAGTTCTCAGTTATGTAAAAATCATAGTGGTCTGAGCATTGTGCTAGGGAGACCTGGGTTCAAATCCTTGCTCAGCCATGGAAACCCACTGGATGACCACGAACAAGTCACATTCCATCAGCCTCAGAGGAAGGGAACAGCAACCCCCCTCGGAACTGTTGGGAAAATTCCAGCATTCTTCTCCCCCATCTTGTTCTTAGAGCAAGTGGGCATAGCTAACGTGGGGCTTCCTTTCTCTTTTGCATGCCAAAGCTCCACCATTTGCCTTTCTGTCATTTAATTGCGTGATCATAAATAGCTTTGGAGGAGCTTGCCAAGAAAACCCCAGAATAGGTTCACCTACCATCTACTGGAAACTACGTGAAGGCACAAAACAACACAAATAGGACACTGAATAAGTCACTTCTTTCCTGTCTTCTGTTTTGCAGTTCCCTGGCACTACATTTGGCTCTTCCCTATCAGCCTTGGGATTTTCCTCCTATGTGTGGGTCTATGCATGATTGTTCCACCTCTTAGGAAATGTGTTAGAACTCTGAATTGTCTGGCAATCTCTAGGGAGCAGCAGGACTTACCAGGTATAGTCCATCTTTCTCTGGAGACTCCTGCCTCCACTCTTCCTCTAAACCCTGCTGTCCCTCCTGGCCCTGATTCAGAGGATGATGCTCAAGAATCTCCAGAAGCTGAAGGCCTCCAAGGGGTCCCTGAGATGCCACCTGACTCAAGCAACCCATCCAAGGTGCCCTCTGGTTCACCAGGCTCTGGAACCGAGTTGGTTGAAACCATCATCTAGTCTCAGCAGCTGCACCTCATAACCTGGGAGCTTCTTTGATAGCTGAATCATCTTTCTAGTGGTAGGAGATCCTCCTTGAAGGGAGGGGTCAGGCAAGCTGCCACACGACAACCCTGGTTGGGATAGAGCTGCAGCTTGCTTTTTAGGATCATGGAAGCAAGCTGTTCCCTTTAATGTTTTTAATATGTGTTGACTATTAGACTCCTCATTATGTAGATTTTTATCTCCTCCACAAAGTTATAATAGTTCGTAGCTGTTTTAACTGCCATAGCTCCATCCTTTGGAAACCTAAGATCTGCAGTTTGGTGAGGTGCTTAGATGCATCCACCAGAGCGCTCTAATGCTGTATTTCAAGGAAATGGTCTCTAGAAGGGCGTTTGAAGCCCCTCCCCAAAACTACAAATCCCAAGGCTCCATAGGATGGAGCTCTGGCAATTAAAGTGGAATCAAACTGCTATAACTGCGAGTGCGGATGCACTCTTGTTACCCAAAGTGTTCATTTGCTTGCCAGGAATGCACCAGTGTGCCATAAAGGTTGATGTTCACAACACTTCTTGCTCCCCAGTCAATGCATGGGAAGAAAATGCATCAATTTGCTCTACCGTTGTCTCCTCTTAAGGTAAAGGTGTTGTATTAACAGAAGAAGGAGAGTGACAGCCATGCTTTTCAAACCAGCCTTGACCTTGCATCTTTCCTTAGAAGCCAAGTCTGACCAAACCTAGCAAGCCTTGAAGTAACAACTAAGCAAAGCATGTTTCTCTCTGGAGCATGGTTATCAGAATTAGAGTTGCAAGACTGGAAAACTGGACTGGGTTCCCATACAGTCAATGGTTGTGTATAGTTGTATCAAGAATCCTCTTGGGATTATGCTGGCTGGGGGATTCTGGGTGTTGTAATTCTAAAAGGAGTCTTTTCGAGCATGAATGCACCATGAAGGCAAATTGCCTTCCAAAATGACCGCTGGAGTGATTTGATCTCTAGAGACAGATAGAATCAACAAGACACCATTAACTGCAGTTAGTCTAACGTTCACTGTCATGACTCTGTCCTGTGGAAGCCTGGGATTTGTAGTTTGGGGGAGGTACTTAGAATCTTCTGTTAGATCTCTCTGGTAATGTAGTTCAGGAGTGTCAGACTACGATATCCAGGATCCTGTAGGACAGAACCATGACATTCTAAAGTGGTATCAAACTGCAGTAACTGTAGCCTTGTAGATGCATTCAGTGTCCTAGAATTCAAAAAGAAAAGGGTGTGGGTTGGTGTTTTGGAAAAACTGGGTTGGCTATCAATTCCTTGGTTGTAAGGGGAGAGGACTTTCAATTTGCAATATGCTGCCAAAACCACAGCAAAGTTGCCAGATTTTTTCCTCTGCTGTCAACTTGCAGCGCTGGAGAGGAACCATCAGATAAGCACAGCATCCAAGGCGATCTCTTCTACATCCAAGTTGATTTCTCTTCCGGTCAGCTCTTTAAAACCGACAGTGAAGCGGACACACAGCCAAGCAGTGTTGAGCTGCCATGTGAAACACTTGGGTATATGATCCTTTTTATCTTTACTCTTGGGTGGTGGGAAAGTTCTTCAGGTTGTCTTAATGAATGAATAATTCTGTTTGTGTTACTTGCAACAGAACCTCAATTTGTTGACTCAGAAGCAGGAAAAAAACACCCTGCTTTCTTGCTCGAGTTATGCTAGAAGGTACCCAAAGGCTTTTAAAACTTGAATATTGCAAAGACCACCATTTTGTAATAACCACAAAGAAGCAAAGCAGACGAGTGTCTGTGTATGCCTTTTAAATTTAAACACTTCTGTGACACAAGAAGCTATACTTTTAATAAAAAGCTCCGACACCAGTCAAATGTGTATTTCCAACTGCATGTATCTGAACAAATGTCTCTATTCATCAATAAAATGTTTCTGTGTCATCTTTGACACTGGTGTCGTGGAGTGGCTTGTTTAACATTTGGCAAGGACCTTTCTTAGTTGTGACTTGGGGGGGGGTCTTTTCGGGCTAAACAGTTATAACGTGATGATTCCATTTTAACGGTCATGGCTGCATTGTGTGGACGCACCTGTCAAAGGGATTGGATTCGATGGCCCTTGTGCTTTCTTCCAATTCAATGATTCCATAAGAAAGCTTTGCCTGCCCACAGAAGGAAAGTGAGGATGGGGTCCTGGCAAAAGATAGGAACACCTCTGCCTCACTCATGGAGCTCCGTTCCTTGGTATTCTGAAATGTTCCTAAAAACATGAATATTACACAACCGCTGTGAACTTGGAAGAGGCAGAATGGGAAACACAGGCTGGAACTGCTTGTTTTTGGGATGCCAGAAGCCATGCTTTTAGCACAAACACTGCTCAGTTGTATTCTTTTAAATGGACATAACTCCTTGCCGACAAAGCGTGGCTGCCAAAGGTTTTGACTACAGTGTCTCAGAGTCATTTGTTCAACATCTATTGTGGGATCCTAGCCTAGATGTCACTTGGAGTACCAGGGTAGTTTGCTGAGGCACTAGAGCTCTCTGGGAGAGAGTCCTAAACTCCTCATGAGACTACAACTCCCAGGGTTCCACAGGATGGAGCCAGGGCTCCAAATCAAAGTATTACAATGGTGCAGTGTGGAAGGACTGGTTAATTCTATAGCACTGACCGGTACTCATGGTCCCTCGGGAAATCTAGTTCAGGGAAGCGAACTAGAGCTTTCCAGAAGAGCAATCCAATTCCCTCACCAAACTACAAATCCCAGGATTCTGTCAGAGGGAGCCAAAACAATTAAAGTGGTATGAAACCGACATTAGTGGTGTAGTGCGGGTACTAAAGTCATTGCAACGCGCTTCGAAGTCAACATGCAAGGAATTGGCTTTTGGAGTGAAGTGTCTTAGAATTCTGTATGTTCTGTGTGTTCATTTGTGGCCAATTTTGCCCACCGCTGGTGGTGGAAGGGAGACTATCAGGGAGGAGAGAATCGGGGCCAGGCCAGCTGAGACGAATTGGTTTCCTCGGGGCTCATCAAGCCAGAGCTAAAGGCGACGGAGAGGGCTTGCAAGGACTTGGCTGCAGAAGAAAGGCAGCGAGATTACTGGGCGGGGAGGGCTGGCCATTTTGCAAAAGAACTCGCCCCGCCTAGAGCCGATGGCGAGGGCTGGGCTGCTGTGCCTCCTCCTGGCATTGCTGGGGGCTCCAGGGAGCGACCCCTCCTCTCCCGCAGCCGAGGGCGAAGCGTCCCGTCCCGGCTGCCTTTCCGAGCCAGAGCCGCCCTGCCCGTCGGGGCGCGAAGCCGCGGGCGCTTTTCCCTGCTGCGCCTGCGGTTGGCCCTCCCGGTGCCGGCCCGGGGAGGCCGGCTCGGGGCCGTCGGGGCGAGTGATCGACGGCGGGGAGCCAACGGAGACCACCCGCCCCCGGGAGCGGATCCAACAACCCCTCGCCTTTGCGCCACGTAAGACGCTCCTCGGTCCCGTCGAGTCCTGGGCTTGGTTTGGAGAGGAGGTGACCTTAGAGAGCTTGGGGAAGGCCGTTTTTGGACTGCAGCTCCCAGAATCCACCCAGCCAGCATGGTCTCTGGCTGGGAGGATACTGGGAGTCGTAGGAGCTTTTTCTAGGAACTTTTGTCCTGGTCTTTAGAGCTATCTAACTGGACACCCCTTGCAAAGCTAGAGCAGAGACTTTAGGGGGAATTGCAGATCCCAGAAGCTCTGCTGGATTGGGGATTCTGGGGTCTGCGGGCCAAGATAGGAATCTGGCCATCAGCAGATTGCCCTTCCTTGTAGACTCGGGCAAAAGTCACCTGCTGGGGCCTCTCCTAAACGGTCTAATGGTCTAATGACTTTGACCACACTGATGTTGCTCAGCCACATGTGCTCAGTTCTCCCCGGGGAAAAGGTTGGAGGGTCTTGCAGGTTCCTGGCAGCCACAGGCTCCAAGACTGAATCAATCTACCTGAAATTGGGTCTTCCTCTTTTCCTACTGCCTTCCACTTTACCCAGCATGATTGCCTCTTCAGAGCATCATCCTCATCTCATGATCCACCCAAAGTACAACAGTCCCAATTTAGGCATTTTAGCTTCTGGTGATTTGCTCTCAGACTATTGATGGTTGGATTTCTTCTCTTTCCAGATTGGTTGATTTGGCTTGGGATTTCTCTTGGGCTGCTCCTGACTGCGGTGCTTTGCCAGGGTATTTGCTACTGTTGTACAAAGTACTGGTGGAGGACAAGACCCCGTGAAGAGGAAACGCAGCAGACCCACCCGGAAGAGACCGGGCCAGCTTCGAGACTCTCTGAGAGTGACCGTTCCCAGGACTATAGCCCCTATGAGAGCTTGTCATCCAGTTCTGAAGAGGACCTTCAGACAGTCCCTGTTTAGGACCACAGACCTCCTGAGCAGTTCTTCTGTGGGAACGGTGAAGACCACAGCACTATGTTATCTCAAGAGGCTTTCTGGTTAGAACGGTCAGCTCTTGGGGGCAGGCTTTGAAGCTGATCTGCTCCAGGGGTGGGAAGCATGTGGTTGTCCAGATATTGTTGAACTGCAACTCTTGGCATTCTGGATTGGCTTGCTGGGAGTTGAAAACCAGCAACATCTGGAGGGCCTACGAGCTTCATCTTTCATCTAACCAGCAAAAGAACGGGAGAACCTTCTCTGAAACATCTGGCATGCCTTTCAAAAACACAACCCCATGCCGGCAAAGACACAGCATGCCTTGAGCAGCAAATAAATGAACAAATCCTATAGGATGAGGCTTTTAATCAAATTTATTAACTACATGGATTTCTTTTTTAGATGGTGTTTCTGAGTGCTGTTCTTTTTTTCAATCAAGACACTGCTGTTTTGTCTAAAGAGTTCTCTTCTGATAGATTTTCTTGCTTTCCCTTAAAGTGGTGGTCTTTAGAAGACACCATTTTATAGTCTGAAGGGACTCCTTAAGATCGGAATGGGAATAGGGCAGCACTCCAGATGATGATGGACTACAACTCCCAGCAGTCTTAGCCAGCAGGGGCAATGATGAAGCATGAGGGGAGTTGCAGTCCAGCAACTTCAGAAAGGCCATGTGATTCCCATGCAGCCTTCAGAGATCATTTATTAGCCCAGAAATGAAAAGAGGCACTATTTTAAAGACAAACCTTTCTGTGCTGCCTTGAGATACCAACAGTGCCCTCTTACCTTCCCTTCCCCAGTGTTGGGCTAGCTGGCTCTGTCTCTAAAGCAGGAGTGGGGATCACGGCCCTCCAGATGTTGCAGGACTCCAACTCCCAGCATGTCTCACTATTGGCAGGTCTGGCTAGGGCTTCTGGGAGGTGCAGTCCAACAGCATATGGAAGACCACTGTGTTCTCACCCCAGCTCTATGGGACAGAGTCAGTAGCATGGTTCTGTCTCTAAAGGATTTATGTCTCTAAACATGTGAGTCTGATTGACTGATTCTTTTGTCCTAAATGATGGCCCAGGAGAACGAATGGCAGGTGGCATTCAAGGGGCTGCTAAAGGCCTTACATCCCTACCAATTTTTTTTTATCTGGTTTTGTGTGTCCAGTTCATAGCTTGACAAGGAGACCATCTCTGAAATGGACTCTGCAAACATGGCCAGCGAAGCCACTGCAATGTATTATTTGCTTTGGCATTTGAAACACAGGGTAAGAAGGCCTTGATTTCTTTACTCCAGAGGGAGATGCTTTGGTTCAGATTGCCCAGAAACAATTCTGTCTGCATGACTGTTATTTGATGTTAATTGTCTACCTCTTTTGGCCCAAGCCAATCTTATTTTCACCATGGCTTCTGTCTTCCCCCTGATATCCCAAATTATTTTACTTAGATGTGTGAATGAGTAAGAGAGAGACCATTTCTGTATATTCGTCCTGAAGAGTGAAATCACACAAGCAACGCTACGTGTCTTTTTGACCTTGATGCTTCTTGGATGCCAGGAGCTGTTTTTAGCACAGGCACACTTCAAATGTTTGTTTCTAGTAAGTAAATAAAAAGTTCACTGAATTGAATAAGTGAACAAACCATATTGCATGTTTCTCAGTGTATGCATCAAACCACCAATAAAGATGCATGTCACCTTTTGATCCTGATCTCTCTTCAAATTGTTTGCTCTGCTTTTCAAGACTCCATTATACCTGATGTTTGGTCTTTTCTATGGATGGACAAAAGGCTGCCCTCCTCTTGGCTGTTCTGGATAGGGTTGAGCTGCAGTCCTGCAATATCCAGAGGAACACATTTGACCCCCTCTAGCTCTAAGTCAGAGAGAAGATGGGGAAATGTTTGTCCTTCCAGATGTGTAGGATAAAAATTCCCATAGTTTCTTACCATGCTGGATGAGGTGTCTAGGAGTTGATGTGCAAAATATTTACAAGGTAAAAGGTTCCCTTCATTGCTGACAGAGGTTGTGGCTGCTTTCTGCAGTTTTCCTTTAACTAACATCTAGAGGTAAAAAGCTGGGGACCAGCAGTGGGTGGTTATTCATTTTCTACTTGAAAAGGATGGCTGGGTGTGACCAGGCCTCTCTCTCTCTCTCTCTCGGCTGGGTAGGGACTTCCCCATCTGATAAAGAGCCCTGACCCGTCACTGCTTTGCGCGGTGGCAGTATCGTAGCCAATGAGGTTAATCCGAGGCGCAATTATTGCTAATTGAAAACAATTATTGCTAATTGAAAAACAACTTCTGTGTAAGGGGTGGGGTGTTTCAACATTTATTTAGAACCCCTTTGGAGTTTTACGGTAGTGTGTTTTCTATTTTGGTTTTAAATACTGCATATTCCATAGCTGAGCCAAAATTTGTAAAAATAAACTATAATCTTTATTAAAATAACCAACAGAACAAAGAATCGGAGTTCCTATACAGACTGAAACTAATGCAGTTCTTCAGAGTCCTTTCAGACGGTTTCTGTATGCCTTGGAACCCTCAGAGGAGCACCAGTGTCACAACAGCCCTTTGGCTACACTATCTCCAAAGGCTCAACCCCCAAATCTAGGTCACACTTTCTGACCAGATTCTATAATGGTTGGATTTCTCTCTTGCCTTTCTTTGGAAGGGATTGTTTTTAAGATGTCCATGGTCCATAGCAGGGAGGTTCTTCCCACAATGGAAATAGAGAAGAGTGCCAGAGAAGAGGCTTCATGCTCCTTTTGGAGGGCTGCCTCCACCTTTATGAGATTTTTAATGTGTCCTTTCCATCCTTTCAGGACACTGAAGAGGACATAAAGGTTAATAAGGAAGCTTTCCCTGAGAAACAAACCCTCCCACTCAGACAACCTCCCTGGCTGACTGAAGAAGTTTATTCTGGCTGAAGGACACACTGAAAGACTGCCAATGACAATCAATGTGTGCCTTTTTAAATATTCTCCCCTCAAGCCTCCAACCCTTCCTTCCCATGAATGGGCTGGGTTTTTCTCTTGAGTAGCTATTATGGTTGCCTGACAACCTGTTCCTAGGTTACTCTGGTACTCAGGATAGCCACACACCCTCGAACTCCCTCACACTGGGGCTTGTCCTTAGTCCAAAACGGATGGACAACCAGCAGAGAAGGCCTATTCAGTGTGTATGTGTGTATGCATACATGTGAGTGCATGTGCTTTCAAGTCACCTGTTGGCTTATGGTGACCCTATAAATTTCCTAGGGTTTTTGTAGGCAAGGAATACTCAGAGCTGGGTTTCCCAATTCCTTCCTCTGAAACAGAACTTACAGCACCTGACCTTTGTTGGTGGCCTACAAGCAGTCTGAAGCGGCATGCCCATGGATGCTCACACACAAACTTGCAAGAGCCATGCATGCTTGCTGAGGAGTAAAACCAATGGGGGCAGTGAGTCTTATCATGTTCAGCGGGGTTTTCTTCTTAGCAATTGGGCATTTCACTCAGTCAAGCATCCAGTGGCTTAAGAGTAAGTCCATGTCACCCTTCTGTGTGCGTGCGCCTCTGTGTGTAGATAGGGTTGCCAGTAGTCCAGAAATCAGGACCAGGGTCAGAAGAAACCACAAACCACGCGGTGCCATTTCCTTGGGAGAAGATTTGCAGGAAGGCCCGTCTTTCGACGGCGGGGGATCGGGGCCAGGCCAGCTGGGCCTCCTCAAGGGCGACGCTGTCTCGCCCTTTTTGGCGCGCTCTATAAATCCGGCACCTGTGCGCCTAGGGCGCGCGTGCCGTCGAAGCGGGTCTCTGGGTTCTCCGACGGGGCGGACGGGCGAAGCGGCGGCGGTCTTCCTCCCCTCGGAAGCATGACGGGGGCGCTGGCGTGGGCCTGCCTGGTGGCCGCCTCCCTGCTGGGGCCGCCCCGCGCCCTCGGGGCGGCCGGCGAGCGGTGCCACGTCTGGACGCGCGGCGAGGAGCTGCCCGAGGAGACCTTCCGGTGTCCGCGGTGGCGCGACGCGGTGCAGAAGCAGTTCTGCTGCGGGAGCTGCCGCTGGGCGTTCTGCTGCGCCTCGCCCAAGCTCCGCCTGGACCAGCGGCAGTGCCGGCCGGAGAAGCCCGACCCCGAGGCCTCCGCCCTGCGCCAGGGTAGGCGCCCCGGCCCGGCCCTTCCGTCGCTCTTGCGCTGCCTTCTCCCTCCTTCCCCGCTTCCCTCCTCCGCTGTCAGCCCTCCTTTTCCTCCTTCCCCTCCGCTCTTCTTCTCCTTCGCCTGTCTTCTTCTTCTTTCTCTCTCTCTCTCCTCCTTCTGCCTCCTTCTCCTTCTCTCTCTCCTTCGCCCTCCTCATCCTCCTCTCCTCCACTCACCCTCCCCTCCTCTCTCCTTTTGCGCCTTCCTCCATTCGCTCTCCTTTTCTCTTCTTCCTCCTCTTCTCCATCTCGCTTCCCCTCCTCATTCAATTGTCCTTCTCCTCCTCTCTTCTTCAGCCCTTTCCTTCTCTCTTCTTTGTTTCCTTCCTCTTCTCTCTCCCTCCTCCTCCTTCTCCCATTCTTTGCTCTTCTCATCCTCCTTCACTCACCCTGTCCTCCTCCCTTCTTCTCCTTCCTCCAGTTCTCTCTCCTTTTTCTTCTCTTCTCCATCTCACTTCTCCTCCTCACTCAATGTTCCTTCTTCTCCTTTCTTCCTCACCCTTTTCCTGCTCTCTTCTCCTTTGTTTCCTTCCTCTTCTCTCTCCCTCCTTCTCCCTCCTTCTCCCCTTCTTTGCTCGTCTCATCCTCCTTCACTCACCCTGTCCTCCTCCCTTCTTCTCCTTTCTCTCTCCTTTTCCTTCTCTTCTCCATCTCTCTTCTCCTCCTCCTCCTCACTCAGTTTTTCTTCATCTCCTTCACCCTCCTCCTCCTCCTCTTTTTCTCCTCCTCCTCACATCCTGTGGGGGTTGTTGTGTGCCTTCAAGTCAATTCTGACTTAATGGCAACTCTAAGGTGAACCTATCATGAAGTTTTCTGGGGCTGAGAGTGTGTGACTTTCCCACGGTCACCCGGTCGGTTTCCATGGCTGAGCAGGGAATTGAACCTTGGTCTCCAGGTGGTAGTCCAAGAGTCAAACCACTAGGACAGGCTGGCTCTTCTCACCTCCTCCTCCTCCACCACCACTATTGCTTTGTTGTTATTAATATTCTTGTTATTTTATTCATTTGTATCCTGCCTTTTGGCTGATAATGGGACTCAAAGCAGCTAACAAGATATCTAAAACAGTGGAAACTGCAAATAGTGCCAGGCATGAATAAAAGTATATAAGTTTTAAAAAAACAACTGATGAAGTTAAAATAGTAAACATTAAAAATACTAAAAGGCATTAAAGGGCTATATGTAAATCTTAAAAATATCACCACACAGCATTAGAAGCCCAGCCATGGTCAGTTTGTAAAAATCTGTTGGCACAGAAATGTTTTGACTTGCTGAAGGAAGGAGAGCAAAGAGGGGCCCGTCCTGGCCTCTCTCGGGAGGGAGTCCCAAAATCTGGGAGCAGCCACGGAGGAGGCCCTGTCTCCCTTGTTCCCACCAAGCAAGCCAGATAAGATAAGGGACAGAGAGGGGGCTGCTCCAGGTGATCTTAAGAGCTCCAATGGGTTCATAAAGGGAGATCCTTTGAAGAACTTGGCCCTATTCCGTATAGGGCTGGATAGGTCACAGCCAACAGGTGACTTGAATTATGCCGGGAAACAGACTGGCAGCCAATGGAGCTGTTGCGACAAGGGAGTTGTGTGCTCCCTGGGTCCGAATATAAAAACTGATTTGCCTCCTGAATATGATCTCACATGTCCTGTGGGTGAGCGGTGAATATGCTGAAGGGCAGTGGGGTGGCATGCGTGTGGACGTGGGAGCTGAAAGACCACCAGTGTGATCACTGTGACCACCAGTGATTGCTTTGTTTTTCCTTCTCTTCTGTTTCTAGTGTTGTTGGCTTTTGCCTCCCTCGGTGTTGGAGTGCTTGCTTTCCTGATCAGTTATTTTGGTACTCGCTACTTCTACTACAGGTTCTCAAAATGCCTGCACTCCCGCAATGGACCACGACAACGCACCCACTCAGCCCCTCTTGATGACCCTCCGCCCCCCTACAGCGAATCTGCGGGTGCCGGTTCACCATCTTCTGCTGCTGGGGATGGTCAACAGTCCAGCGGCTTGGCCGCCGCTTTGGGCAACAATCCACCCATTGTGAGATTCCATCGTTTGAACTCTGGCAGCCTGGAGGAGGAAGTAGCCATCTTGTCTTCAGGCCAGGTCCCACCCAGAACATCTTCTGCTGGTCCCGAAAGCCTCCTGAGAAAACAGAAGATGTGATGGAGATCGGCTTCAAGCAAAGACACTTGCTTTTGGTTCTCTGGAGAGAAGCTAATCCTATAGGATGGAGATTTTAATAATATGTAATTGATTGAAACTGAAAACTTTTTAAAAGAAGTACCTTACTTATTTTGTCCTTGGTTGACAAGATACCTGTGTGTCCTGATAGGTTTTTGGTGATGACAAGACAACAACATTGGAAACAAAGATATATCTCACTGGATCGACAATTATAGTATCTATCCCCGGGATTTGGTCCTTTGGTATCACATGGCTTTGCTCATTCTAGAATATCGTATGCTTTGCTTTCAAGTGCAGCCAATGGAAACTGCCTTCAAAATAACACCAGGGGGGACTCTTTTACTTCTGAGTTGCACAGCTCTCTCTCTCTCTCAAGGAAGCCAGCATGTCTGTGTAATTTGGAGATAAACTCATGCAGCATCCAAAGCACAAAGAGAGAGAGAGAGAGAGAGATTTCCAAAAGTATTGAGTCATGCCTTCAGGTGAGATAAGTTTAGAGCTCCATTGGAAGACCACCCACAGCTTGGAGAAATTCTTCTCTGGACTAGAATTCCCACAGTCTCTCCTTTTGGCTGGGATATTCTGGGAATTGTAGTTTTCCAAGGTCTGCACTGAATGGGCAAAGCATGCATAGTATCCCTGAGATGAACTCTGCAAAAACAGCAAATGAAAGCATGGTGAAGTATATGTGAGCTGCCCTGTGAAATACACTTAGAAAAAGCTCGGTGCTTCTTATTCCAAGGGGAACGTACTTTAGTTGTGTTTTATATATAGATAAGTCTCTTTGTTATGACTGTTTTGACTTGAGTTCTAATAGTGTCTTTGCTACAAGCAAGGGGCATGTTTGCATAGTTCCTATGAATGCCACCTGCCTCTTGCTAGCCGAAGGCCTTTTAAAACTTGAAAAATGTATAATATTTCTGTGTTTTTAACCCTAAAAGAGGCAACGCAGGCAATTGCAATGTGAGCCACCTAACTTAAGTACTTCTGGGATAAAAAAGGTTTTTTTTAACCACACATTTTTCCATCAATGTTTGCTGATGTATCTGCCAAAGTATAAATAAAAGTACATGGAATATTTTGATCCTGTTTCACTCCTTTTCTTGATGTGACACTTGAGTGTTCATCAGCACTTGGAACAGTTTTTTTGGACTACAGCTCATAGAATTCTCAAGCCTGCATGGCGATGGTCTGAGAAAATCTGGGGTTCTAAATCCAGAAAAAGCTAAAAGTTACCCGCCCTCCTTTTTCATTCTCCTAGTGCTGATGTTGCAAAGAAGTCTCCAGCTGGCCTGAGGACAAGGACAGATGAGCTGGGGGGTGAAAAAGACTTTGCAAAAAGGTGTTTCTTTCTCAGAGGCTTTATTAACTGAGAAATACCTGTGAGTGGTTTAATGTTCATTGATTCAAAGCATTTAAATTCTTTTTCTGGATGGGTCAGTCTTGTAACTGTTGCTTTGTCCCAGATTTGGAAATCAAATTCTTTCTATCAAATGTATAAATCTGTGAATCTCCCAAAGCACCAAATGAATTTTTCATCTATTGCTGCCTTCAACCATTCTCTTTGCTGTGGCATTTTCTGTGCCCAAATTTTAGAAACTGTAGTATTTGGTTTCTTTCTTTCTTTTTAAATGCTTTTGTGTTATTTCTTTCTCCCCTTTTCTTTCAACCATCAGAGCTTGCCTGCTCGCTCACCTCTTTCCACTGCATCCACAGTTTGAGGAATTGCCTAGCTTTTTGCTGAAAACATTTTAAGATCAGAGACCGACTGCAAAGAATGGAAAAAACTGAGACCCATTCTTCATGCTTTCAGCGCCCCCGACAAGCCTCGCTTACATCCTTTTCGGTCTCAGGAGGTTGGAAAGTCAAGTCATTCAAGAGAATTGTTGACCTGGTGTTAGCAAAAAGCTCTTTAAGGCCCAGGAAGGGAGAATGTAGCTTAAAGACAAGCCACTGTGCCAATAAAGATGGTAGCTGCAGGAGATTTTGGTTGTCCCAGGAATGCTTTATTTGAACTTTGAAAAATTCCTCACCTGTTGGAAATATATTTTTCTTCCTTAGGTAAGCCTTGGACTATTGCTTTTCTTTAGGTGGCCCAAAGGTGGAAGGGCTGCCATACAAAATAGCAAAGAGGGTAATTAACAGCATGTGAGGTTTAAGATAGGCATATAGTGATTGGAAACATTTGCCTACAGAGTGTTCTTTCCTAATCTGGTGCCTTGCAGATATATTGAATCACAGCCCCCATCATCCACAGCTAGCATGGCCAACTAGTTGGAGAAAACCTGCAGGTACTCTAGGGAGCTGGGTATGTTTAGTGTGTAGAAGAGAAGGTTAAGAGGGGACATGATTGCCATGTTTAAATATTTGAAAGGATGTCATAGCAAAGAGGCAACGGGCTTGTTTTCCCCTGCTCCAGAAACTAGGACAAGGGGCAATGGATTCAAACTACAAGAAAAGAGATTCCACCTGAACCTCAGAAAGAACTTCCTGATGGTCAATGCTTTCCGGCAGCGGAATATGCTGCCTCTATGGAGTATAGTGGAGTCTCCTTCTTTGGAGGTTTTTAGGCAAAGCCTGATGGTCGTCTCCTGGGAGTGCTTTGATGTAGGTTCCTGCATAACAGGGGGGGTTGGACTGGATGGCCCCTGGGGTCTCTTCCAACTCTAGGATTCTATGATCCATGAATGAGATAAATAGTCACCATAATTCTATATCACCTTTTACCTCATGTAACTTTACACATACTTAGCTAAGTAGCAGATGCCCTAAGAAACCCTGCTGGTGAATTGCAAAGATGTGCATTGGTTCACCAGGAAGAGCTCCTTATCCACATCAGGACAGATGGTTGTGCAGAAAAGGGAATTTGATCAGGTATTGCTTGCTATGCAGCTGTGAATACCCACAGGGCTTCACTGAACCTCAAAGGAGCTGTCCAAGGTCCCAAATCTATTGGGAGGTTCAGCACCTTGGAGAGCGGACAGAATAAAACCTGTAGTAGGTCTGCTGCGCCTGCTGACATGGAAGCTGTCTGCTGACCCGCCTGTTTAACAGCCCATTGAATTAAATTCCACTGTTGATCAGACCATTTTGAGGCTGAAGAGGCATCCTACGGAGCTCAGAGATACACTCAGCAGCAACATCTCTCACTCTGGAGTAGGAAATGGCCTTCCAAATCAAGCCATTCCTCTCCATTAGGCCACCGACCCTTGAGCTGCCTCCTCAGGGCTTTGCGTATCAGCCAAAGCCATTATTGCAGCTTGGCATCCCGATGGAAAGGAGAACCACCTCTGGAAATCTCACCAGGCCATTCAGCAATCATGGGTTGGAGGCGATCAGCCTGCAGCTGCAGGCATGATCATCACTAATTGGTGTGTCAAGTTGCCTCTATTTTCAATTTCTGGTAATTAACAAAAAAAAGGCTGGCTGAGCTCCTGAGACAGGAGATGCTTTGTAGAGTCCTGCACAGGTAGAGCCACTAAATGTCCTCAGAGGGAGCTGCAGCAACTAAAATCTTGGGGAAATTGTGGTTATTCCGTGAGATTGGTAGAGAATTCTCATCTTTACAATATCCAAGGAAAGTTTTATGATAGCATAGACCCAACTTATGCCACTGGAAAAAGATGTCAGCCACAGGCCTGCTTCAGGGCCCAGGAATGGTGGAGCTACTCTTCTTCTCTCTCCCTCCAAGGACACAATTTGCTGCCAGTTAAGTCCACTGAGTGAGAGTGGACAGAAAGGGACATGCCTGAAGGTCCTCTGCCATGGTCTTCTCAGATCTGGAGCTCTCTCTGAAGATACATTGGTTTCATCCTAACTTACAGCACTGTCTTCTGACAACAAAGCAAGAGAAGTATTCCTGCCACTCTGTTATGCTTTGGTCAGTTGTCTCCTCAGATCCTGCATACAGTTCTGGGCACTGCAGTTCAAGGAGGATACCAAGAAGATGGAATGTGTCCAGAGAAGGGCAACCAAGAGGATCAAAGATCTGGAAACCAAGCCTTATGAGGAAAGACTAAGGTTGCTGGGTAGGATTAGCTTGGAGAAGAGAAGTCTGAGGGGTGACGTGGTAGTCATCTTTAAATATCTGAAGGGAGGTCATGTCAGATCTGGAGCCAGCTTGTCTTCTGCTGCTCCAGAGACTAGGACACGGAACAATGGATTCAAATTACAAGAAAAGAGATCTCACCCGGACGTAAGGAAGAACTTTTTAAACATAAGAGCTGTTTCAACATTTTTCAGGAGTGCTTTAGAGGTGTATTCCTGCAGTGACAGATGGTCCGGGATGGCCTTTGTGGTCCCCTCCAACTGGAACATTCTGTGATTCTATGTTTATGAACATTCATGACCTCACTTCATCTCTGTCTCTTAAAAAGTTCACAGATGGCTCTGTACAAGAGTAGATAATCCTAAAGCGAAAGTATTTCCACTGGCCTTTCAGCTCTGCATAATATTATTTCCTCGGTTTCCCTCTTCTCTTTTACAAGGTGGCTCTCATCTCTTTGATGAGATGGAAGAAATTGCTATAGCTGCTGCTGTTCCTTCATTTCCATGAAAAGGAAACGACACTCCCATTGCTTCAAAGTGCCACTAACAGGCTGAGCAAAGAAGCCGATGCGTGTGCGCACACACACACACAAGCACAAATTTATGGAAATGTATTCTATCCTCTTGGATAATTTGACACAAAAAGGATCCTGCCGGGAGACCCAAGAAACTATCTGTAACTGTGCAGAGTTCTGGAAAAGAAACCTTCATTAAAAAGAAAGTCTGAGGCTGCCTGGGTTACAGAAGGAACTTGAAAGTCCCAGAATCGGTCTGGAGATACTCTAATGGGATGTGTGCAGTGTGCAAACACAGCAGTGAACCTGGTTCTGAAATGCACACACACCAACCCTGTAATCTTTCTGTGTTTGGTGTTCTGAACCAGAAAATAATTTAGTGAGAAGAGCACCTGTTTTGCATAGGGAAGACCCCAAGGTCCAAAGCTTTAGAGACCTGCTGCCAATGAGTCTAGATTCTTGCCCTCTGGACTTTGAGATGCATACCCTCCAACCTTTCAGAGATGAAAGCTGGAGGACGTGCAGGCAAGCAACATCAGACTGTGGTCAAGATGGCCAAGGGTATTAATAAAACACACAAGCTAGCAATTTGCTTTTGCACCAGTCTCCAGGGGAGGACAAGATTTTGTCCTCTCTTCTCCCTTGCTGAATTAATTGTGTGAAAACTGGTTTTGCACTTTGAACTCAAGTTTGCAGCAACTGCAGTAAGCTGAGGACAAAGGGGGCAAGTGGGAGGAGGAGAGAGAAACTGGGACATTTCAAAAGCAGTGGGAAAAGTGGGATGGCGGGTGATTAGAAGCATCCCTGGAGAATGTGTGAGATGGTCACACTCATGTCTCCATGATGCTCTTGCATGGAGGCTCCCTTCTTTTTTGCATTTTCCCCCATTCTGAAAGATTGCAATGCCTTTCCTAAGGGTCAGTGACAAGCTTTCAACTAAAGAAAGCTGGCATTTTTTATGCTCCATCCCTTTTTCTTTAGGTCCCACCCACAACAGGAATGCAGGCACCCAAGGATATCTTTGAAATTGAATTAAGTACTCAGGCTGAAAGCGGTCACCCATGTTTGGTGCAAGCCAAGACTGGGAATTCTGCAGCCCTTCCATGTGTTGCTCAACTACAACTCCCTATGGACTAGCCAGCACAGCCAGTGGTGAAGAATGCTGAGAGGTGTAGTTCAACAACATCCAGGGGTTGCCTGATTTTCTGCCCTTGTTAGGGTTGCAAGAATGAAAACGGAAGATGGTTCCTATCCTTTAAATGGTTGTGTAAAAGGGGGCTTCATCAGAGGTTGCTTGCTGTCTGGTTTTGTGATCTGGTTGTGTTACCATCTGTGTGTGGAAAGGGGATGGAGGCAAGCATCCCTCAAAATGACTGCCCCCCTCAAAAAAAAAAACCCTATCAAACTCCATTTTATTCACACTGGGTTGCAAAGGCAGGGGGAGCATTTGGAAAGAACTGTTTAAGCGAGAGACAGGAGAGAAATCACTTGTATGCACCAATTTCCCTTGCATAAGCACTCACCCCAGGAATTCTGGTTGGCCCCCCCACCACATCCAGCTGGGAAGGTAGGCCTGGTTTTGGGACTGCCTTAAAATTATTTTGTCTTCTTTTTGAAAAATACATCTGATTAAAAAAAAAATGATAAAAATGACCAGCCCTCAAGCTTGCCATTGACTGGAAAAATAAGAAATTTGTTTCAGCTATGCTTATTTTAAGGGATTTTTTTAAAACTGGAATTAAAGAATGAGAAAGCAGGCTGTGATTGGATCCTATTAGTGGCATTTCTTTAAAGTTAACCGGCCATTTCCACACTAAGTGTTATAGTCACAATTCCACTTCCAACATCCTGTGGAGTCTTGGTGTTTGTAGTTTCCTGAGGAAAGGTCTTAGCTAGAATGAAAAACCAAAACCCCCAGGATTCCATAGGATGTTGAAAGTGGAAAAGACACAAACAGTGTAGTGTGGAAATGGCCCAAGTAATGTCTATTTTTGGTTGCTGCAGAGGTTGATCTTCCCTTTCTTCCACTGCAGTGACCAAACTTCCCCTGGACCTCCTGTAAAGCCGCTGAAGCCCCCCCCAATGGTTTTTTGGAAGAAAATAGGGGGGGATCACAACCTTTTGGGTGTGTTCCTGTAGCCAGATCCAAACTGATTACATCAGCCACCGAGACCCCTTTAAGGACCCATTGGACCTCCCTACCAGAGCCAGTGTGGTGTAGTGTGGTTTGACTAGATGTCTTAGAGAAAGGGTTTGAAACTCATCCCTCCCCAACCTTGAGCAAGTCACACACTCTCAGGCTTAGAAAAATGGCAAATCCCACTGAATACATCTTCCCATGAAAACTGAGCCGTCGTGACATAGAATCATAGAATCATAGAATCATAGAAATGTAGAGTTGGAAAAACCACAGGGCCATCCAGTCCAACTCCCTGTCATGCAGGAACACCCTCAAAGCACTCCCGACAGATGGCCATCAGCCTCTGCTTAAAAAACCCCCAAGGTAGGAGACTCCACTACTCTCCCAGGAGCAGATTCCACTGCCGGACAGCCCTACTGTCAGGAAGTTCTTCCGAGGTTCAGGTGGAATCCCTTTCCTGCAGCTTGAATCCATTGCTCCTTGTCCTGGTTTCTGGAGCAGCAGAAAACAAGCCCCCTCCTTCCTCTACGTGGCATCCCTTCAAATATTTAAACATGGCTATCATGTCCCCTCTTAACCTCCTTTTCTGCAGACTAAACATACCCCAGCTCTCTCAGTCTATCCTCATAGGGCATGTTTTCCAGGCCTCTCACCATTTTGGTCACCCTCCTCTGGACTTGCTCCAGCTTGTCAATATCCTTCTTGAATTGGGGTGCCCAGAACTGGACACAGTATTCAAGATGGGGTCTAACCAAAGCAGAGTAGAGTGGTACCAAGCACCTCCCTCATCTAGACACCATACTCCTGTTGATGCAGCCAAGAATTGCATTGGCTTTCTTGGCTGCCGCATCACACTGCTGACTCATGTTCAGCTTGTGGTCTATGAAGACTCCTAGATCCCTTTCACACGTACTGCTATCCAGCCACGTGTCCCCCATCCTATATTTCTGTATTCCATTATTTCTGCCTAAGTGTAGGACCTTACATTTCTCTCTGTTGAATTTCATTTTGTTCTCCTGGCCCAGCTCTCCAATCTATCCAGGTCATTTTGAATTTTGATCCTGTCCTCTGGCATATTAGCAACCCCTCCCAATTTGGTGTCATCTGCAAATTTGATGAGCATGCCCTCTATTCCTTCATCTAAGTCATTGATAAAAATATTGAACAGCACTGGGCCCAGGACAGAACCTTGTGGCACCCCACTAGTCACTTCTCTCCAGGATGAAAGCAGCCATCCGTGATGACCCGTTGGGTTCGGTCGGTCAACCAATTACATATCCAATTAACAGTAGCCCTGTCTAGCCCACATTTTACTAGCTTCGATGCAAGAATGTCATGGGGAACTTTGTCAAAGGCCTTACTGAAATCGAGATATGCTACATCCACAGCATTCCCTTCATCTATCAAGCTAGTAACTCTATCATAAAAAGAGATCAGATTAGTCTGGCATGACTTATTTTTGAGAAATCCATGTTGACTCTCCGTGATTATTGCGTTGTTTTCTAAATGATTAGAAACTGAACGCTTAATGATCTGCTCCAGGATCTTTCCGGGTACCGATGTCAGGCTGACTGGGCGATAATTATTTGGGTCCTCTTCTTTCCCTTCTTGAAGATGGGGATAACATTTGCTCTCTTCCAATCTGCTGGAACTTCTCCTGTCCTCCAAGATTTCTCAAAAATTATAGCAAGCGGTTCCAAAATGACCTCTGCCAGCTCTTTTAATATCCTAGGATGCAATTCATCTGGCCCTGGAGACTTGAATTCATCCAATGCGGCCAGGTATTCCTGTACCACCTCTCTACTTATTAAGTGCCTCATTTCCTCTGCTTCCTCCCCTGCTCCCCTACCGCCAGGTTGAGTGCTTGCATCCTTCTGGAAAATACGGAGGCAAAGAAGGTGTTAAGTAGCTCTGCCTTTTCTCTCCCCCCTGTGAGTAATTCGCCATCTTCTCTGCGTAGCGACCCTACTGTCTCCTTCTTTTTCCTTTTGCTGCGGACATATTTAAAAAACCCTTTTATTGTTTTTAATGTCTCTGGCCAGCCTAAGTTCGTTCTTGTGCTTTTAGCCTTTAACCTCCTCCTCACATCTCCTGGCTACTTGCTTAAGTTCTTTGGTGGTTTCCCCCTTCTTCCATTTCCTATACGTGTTTCTCTTAACTCTTAGCTCAGCTGACAGTTCTTTAGTCAACCATTCTGGTTTCTTCAGATGCCTTCCATTTTTCCTCCTCTATGGCAGCAGTTTTAGACTGTGCCGTCAGTATCTCCTTTTTAAGGAACTCCCATGCCTCCTGAACTCCTTTCCCTTTCACTATTCCTGACCACGGAATTCCAGCCCAGCAGCTCCCTAAGTTTACAGAAGTCCGCTTTTTTAAAATCTAAGACGAGTGTCTGGCTACCCTTATCTTCTCCTTCCCACTGAATGCTAAATTCCAACAGGGCATGGTCACTCCCCCCTAAAGATCCAACCACTTCTACCTCATTCACAAGGTCATCCCTGTTTGGTCAAGACCAGATCTAGAATATTTGATCCCCTTGTGGCCTCTTCCACCTTCTGGACCATGAAGTTGTCTGCAAAACAAAAAAGCAAGAAACTTGCTGGACCTTGCTGTCTTGGCAGAGTTTGACTGCCAGCATATATCTGGGTAATTGAAATCTCCTATTATTACTGTATCTCTCCTCTTTGAATGTTCAGTCATTTGGTTGAGGAAGGGGTTTTAAGTCCTCACCCGGGGGTTTGGAGGTTGTAGTAAACCCCCACCAGAATACCCCCATTGTTTCCCCGCTCCCTTTAAAATTCTTACCCAAATGCTCTCTACCTGGCTTTCTGGGTTTAAGCCCGGGAAATCTCTTCACAGGTGAAAACATCCTTGACATACAAGGCTACTCCTCCCCCTTTCCCTTGTTTGGTCTATTTTTACAAAATAGGCTATACCCCTCTATTCCTATATTCCAATCATGAGACTCATCCCCCCCAGGTCTCAGTGATGCCATAAAATTTGTTTTTATTTTCTTGTACTAGGAGTACAAGCTCATCCTGCTTGTTTCCCATACTCCTTGCATTAGTGTAGAGACACTTAAGTCCCCAGGCCCTTCCTGCAAGTCCTGTACTATTGTTTTACCCCCTCCCGCCATTGGCCGCTTGTACTACTTGTCCAGTATCATTTGGGCCTTTTCCCCCTGTGTTTCTCTACCCTTGCCCTGAATAATATTGTCTCCCCCCCCCAGTGGATCTTAGTTTAAAGACCTCTTAATCTTCCTTGCAAGACTGTTTGCAAAAACTTTCCCCTGCCCAGTTTTGTGAGGTGCAGCCCATCCCTTGCCAGAAGCCCATGTTCATGGAAATTCAGGCCATGTTCCAAAAACCCAAACCGTTGTTGGCGGCACCATGTGCGGAGCCAGTTGTTGACCTCTACTATTGCCCTTTCCCTACATGCGCCGTATCCTTGAACAGGGAGGAGAGACGAAATACCACCTGCACACCAAGGTCCTTAAGCTTGGTCCCCATACGCTCGTAGTCCTTTGCAATGTGGTTTAAGCTGCTCCTCGCAGTGTCATTGGTTCCCACATGAACCAAAATGAGGGGCTTATAGTCAGTGGGTTTGACTAGCCTGGTTAGCCTCTCCGTTATGTGGTTGATCCTGGCCCCAGGAAGACAACAGACTTCTCGATTGAGCTTGTCCGTTTTGCAGATTGCTGTTTCAGTTCCTCTTAGCAAAGAGTCCCCAACAACCAGAACTCGCCTCCTCTGAGACTTGTCCTGGGCTCCTCGGCGAACCTGTTCTACTCGAACTGCCTGGGCATTCTGTTTAGGCTGGGAGTGTTGATCTAGTCCCTGTTGGTGAAGTTTGATTCCTTCTTGTTGACATTCTGTTCCCTCCGCGTGGTGCTCCTCATTGTTCATAAGGCCAAGTAGTTCGAAGCGATTGTGTATGCTAAGAGTCTGTGTTACCTTCCTGGTCCTTTTACTCCTCCGTGTGACATTCGCCCAAACCTCCGTTTCCCGGCAAAGTGTGGTGACTTCCTGATCTGGCAGCTCCTCCGTGCATTCGGTCTTCTGGTAGGTCTTCTCTGCCCTATCCAAAAACTCCTCCCCTTCCCTAATAAGATGGAGATCAGAAATTCGTGCCTCCAGCTGGCGAACCTTCTCCTCCAAGAAGGTGACCAGCTTGCACTTAGTGCAGGTGTACCCGAGAACCTCTTGTGGCAAGAAAAGGAACATGCCACAAGCGTTACAGGTGACTGCAGCAGCTCCCTCACCTTCCATCCTTGAAACAACAGAGAGTAGTACAGGAGAAGCTCGAGAAAGTAAAGGAGTGCAAGTGCGCGCGCCAAAGGCGCGCGCCGTTGGTAGCTCCTAATAAAGCTCCTCCCCGCTAGCTGCCTCCTCCCTCTCGTTAGTCAGACCGTGTGATCAGGCAGAGCCCACGGCCAGGCAGTAGCCAGCAAACAATAGCAAGCAATTAACAGCAAAAACAAGCAAGGCCCCCAAGCACAGCAAAAACAAGCTCAGCAAAAAAAAAAAAACATGGCAGTTTGAGTGCTGGAGGAGGACTCTAGGAAGCCAGGGTTCAAATCCCTGCTAGGCCATAAAAAGCCCCAGGATGCCCTGGAGAATGTCACACTCTCTCACCCTTAAAGGAAGAAAATTGGAAAACTTACCTGAATAAATCTTGCCCACCCCAAAAAAAATCTGCAATGGGGTTGCCAGAAGTCCTTAATGTACTTAATGTCCACTGAGCATCATGCTCCACTCTTTTGCCATGCTCAGCAGACTCTCTCCTGGGCATAGATAGGAGAAACCCTTGATTCAGTTCCTTATTCAGCCCGATTGCCCAACTCAGGTGTTGCTACCTTCTGCCTCCCTCCATCCCTCTGTCTCCACGCTTGTTTAGCAAAATCCGCAGCAGACCAGCAATGTGAAAAGCGCGTAATTACTTGTCAGAAATGTTAATCAGCGAGCTTATTACACCATGTGAAAGAAAGCTCATGGCTTCTTTTGAAAGCACTGAATTCTGCTGTTGGGATTTTTGAACTCTGGGAACCTGCAATTCTATTTGCATGATAATATATCCAATTTTGGTGTGTGCGTGCGTCTATGTATGTATAATGAGAAATATACATATTCTCATTGCTGGGAAATGAATTTAGGGACGAAGACTTGATCTTTCTGACTTTCTTGCTATGAAAGAGGTCTAAGAAATCAAGACCTTGCATCTTTTATTCAAGTGCGAATTTGGAACATTTTGGTAGCACTGCCAACCTGTTAGCCTATTTCCATAGCAAGCACAATACTACTTACGTCACAAGACTTTGCAGAACATCTTGCACCAATGTACAGCTTTGGCCAGGGCTGTCCCAAAACTTTATGCTGCCTGAGACAAATGGCACTTCCCCAAGTTGGCATGCAGAGGTTCACTGGAGTGGCAGCTGAATCTGAAGGTGCTTCCGATTGGAAAAAGGGAATTTCTAGCTTTGAGAGTGAGGGTTTCATTATTATTATTTTTATCACACACCCCCATGTTTTACTTTTGCAACCAGTGCTAAACACCCTCATTTTAAGAGCCTATTTAATGACTTCAGACTCCATTTCAGTCGACACTAAAAACAGTGACATTATCAGAGGGAAAAATCTTGCCAGTAAATCTTTTCTTCCCTTTTCTGTCTTCCAAAAGACTCCTAGATCGAGGCTTTCAAACTAAGCAAAAATACTTAAATGTAATAATAATAATAATAATAATAATAATAATAATAATAATAATAATAAATAATACAAACCTCTCTCAAACCAGAGGTTTAATCAGCTAAAAAGCTTTAATTGGTTAATCGTCCTTCGACAGCCTGTTTGTTGAGACTTTGTAGTTTCACAAAAATCTTATCTAGCAATAGATGCTATTAAAATTTCATCTGTATGCATGGTTTCTGCTCCACCGAGGGTCAGGCACAGAACAACTCGATTGAAGCCTGGCCCGTGTCCTAATTGAAGATGGGAATGAATGGAGATTGAAACCTCCCCTTAAAAATGCAGCCGAACCTCTGAAGTATGCATATCTCAAGACATTTTAAATGCAATATTCTCCTATTGCATGATAAATAGGGACTGAGTATAACTTGGCAGCACTTCCTATAGCTATGTCGATAAGAATATGAACGTCTATATATTCTAGGCACTTATTTTTCATCTTTCAATTACTGTTCCTTTAAATGAGCTTTTAAAATATTTCTGTTCACTTTAAAACGTTGATTAACGTCTCTATTTCCCCTAGCCGCAGAAAGCAAAGGGAGATTTTAGCCAAATAGCTGCTTTGCAAAGACAGAAATCTGCATGGCTTAACTTTTGCCGTCTTGACCAAACTCGGATGTTGCTCAGCTGCCCACATTCCAGTTTTTATCTTTGAAATGTTGAGAAATGTATGACTATCAGAGCTACCCATCCTTGATGGAGAGGAAACAAAAATGGCTGATGTGATTGGAGAAGGGTTGTTTCAGCTTAATTCCAGGGAAGATGGAATTAAACTGAAACTTTGCACAAATGTGGACCCTTCATCATCAGATTTGGAGCTAGAACTTGCTGTGATCTTTAGTCTGCCCAGGCCTTCTTTGTTACCAAATACTTACTGCTATAGGATAAGATTTATTGATGGTAAAATGATGCAGTAAGAGCCAGTGTGGAGCACTGGTTTGAATGTTGAATTGCAAGCTTGGAAACGAGGGCTCAATTCCCTCCCACGCCATGGAAACCTTGGGCATGCCACGCACTCTCAGCCCCAGAAAAACCTATGATAGGTTTGTTACCCCAAAATGTAGGTGCCGCAAGGGCTGCCCGGCAATGCCAAATACCTCCTTGAAAAAGTGGGGAATTAATGAGCTCAAAATCAGGAGGCTGCGAGAGGGGGGCAACTTAGCAAGACCTTTTCTATTAGCGTTCACGGGCACATGCAGGAAAAGAACCGGGCAGAGATTCCGAAGTAAGCTAAACGAGTGTTTTATTGAGGGGAATTCACTCATGCATGCACACAAGATGCACACAATCACATGTTCACACAAGAGCTAACTGAAAGCCAAAGGGAGGAAAAATTATAGAGAGGTTGAGGGGCTTGGGGGATTTATAATTACCAGTCCAGAAGAGTAGTGAAGAGCAGAAATGTATTTTGGCTCAGGTAGGACCTAAGGACAGTTCTCATTCAGGAGCCAGACGAATGGAGTGACGGGTGGACCTTCAAGGGACTGCCCTGGGCGTCCTCAAACCAGGGGTATTTGCACCCTGAAAATGGCTTGTGGCTGTGAAGGTTCCAGATGCAAGACAAAGGGAACC
Organism: Ctenosaura bakeri; assembly: GCA_948474755.1. Classification (NCBI taxonomy): domain Eukaryota; kingdom Metazoa; phylum Chordata; class Lepidosauria; order Squamata; family Iguanidae; genus Ctenosaura; species Ctenosaura bakeri. Next base: position 675,949 of record CAOLHI010000179.1, on the reverse strand, counting down.
TGTTGTGGACAATGGGTCTTTCGCCTGTTGATGGGCTTAGTGCTTTGATTGACAAAGACATGATGGGTGTTGCAATAGCTGTCTATTGTGGGTGTTGTGAAGAAGAGGAAAGAATCCAGGTGTACAAGCGATGGATATCTGTCCATCAGTGTCCTGGTGGGCTCCTCACTGTTGGATTCCCTGGAAAAGTCCAGCTCCTATTTAAACCTATTATCCACAGGAATGGTGTGTATTTGCCTGATAAATGACTCAGTCTTTCCTGGAGGAAGTTTCGAGTTGACCTGTCCTTCTCACATTTACAGTCCAGTTCTTTCCCTTGCTTGGTTTGACCTCTCCATCACCTCTCAGGCTTGAATTTGATATCAGAGCCAATAAAATGTGTTGCCAATTACATAGGATGCCAATTAGGTAGGATGCCCACCCAAACCATACTGATATTGGGGACCCCCAAAGCGGGGCCTTACAGGTTTGCCTTAAGCTATCAATAATTTGGAAATGACTTGAGGGTAGACAACAACCACAACTCAGCAGAGGAAGAGGGAACAGTCTTGCCCTTCCTAATCACAGCTTGTCATTCAAACACACACACACATATAGAGTGAAAGAAAGGAAGAGGAAGAGCTAGAGAGAATATTTATTTCCCTATTTGGAAATTATTGTTCAAATATTTGAACGGCTGTCATATAGAGGATGGAGCAAGTTTGTTTTCTGCTGCTCCAGAAACCAGGACACAGAGCAATGGCTTCAAACATCAAGAAAAAGAGATTCCACCTAAACGTTTGGAAAAAAATTTCTGATGGTAAGAGCAGTTTGACAGTGGGATATGCTACTGCCTGGGAGTGTGGTGAAGTCTCTTTCTTTGGAGGTTTTTAAACAGAGGCTGGTTGGCCATCTGTTGGGAATGCTTTGATGGTGTCTTCCTGCATGGCAGAAGGAGGTTAGACTGGATGGCCCTTGGGGTGCCTTCCAACTCTATGGTTATGAGAGAAATTTCATGTCAAGGCTGTTTTCAAATCAAAGTGAAATGGCTTAGAACAATGGGACACAGAACATCTAGTCTAGCCCTTGTGCTTCTAGAAAGTGGATGCAGGGCAGAATAGAAGGTGAGTCCTGGAATCATAAGGACTGTTGCGGAGAGGAGGAGGAAACCAGCAAAGCAAATGCATAGATAACTTGAAGAGTTTTTGCAAGTTGCAGCAACAAATGAATTAATCTTTGGAAATGGTAGGAACGGGCTGCTCTCATAGCTGAGCTGTAGGTTTTGCATGCAACCTTTCTTTTTGCCTGGAGCAAAAACCAGCAAAACTGGAGAATTTGCACCAAAATCCAAAATCCCCCAGTCAGCTTGCCCAGTAACTTTTCCAAACTGTCAAAACAGTACTAGAAAAATGCAGTCCTTCTCTCTGTGCACACTTGCAAGCCCATGCTTAATAAGACGGACATGTTGCTAAGCCATAATAATGGGGAATCTGCAAATGTTTGCCTCTGGTTTGACACGCAACGGATATTTTTAAATTTCGCCAAATGTAAGATTAAATGAACTGCTATAAAAGCTTGTCAGAGTCTCTCATGTCACAGCGCTAACACTCTGCTTAGAAACAATTTGGGGACATTACCGCTGCTGGCACATCTTAATATCTCGTGACACATCTGGGCCGGGCAGACCATTAGCGCTTTTGGGTTTTTGCAGAAAGCAACTGCTGGCTTGCAAGAACAATGTGCATCAAAATGAGAACATCTGAACACCAAAAGGGTGACAGTGTTGGTCATGATGTTGTATGTGAAAAGTCAACAAAAACAGCTGATCTTGGGAAACACAATCCTGAGCATGAAAATCTTTGCCCAGTGATATCTAGGGGGTCATGGGTGTGGGTGCACGGGGGTGACGTCCATGCCCCAAATGTTTGCCACTGAGACTGGTTCTTGTGTTGCTTTTAGCAGTGGGAAAAACAATAATCTCATAGAGCCTCTTCATGCTACACAATTCTAGCACTATGAATCCACTTGAACTGCCATTATTCTAGCCTATGCAATCCTGGGATTTGTAGTTTAGGGAGGGGTACTGAGAATTCTAGCCAGAATGCTCTAGCTTCCCCAAACGACAAAACCCAGGATTCTCAATAATCATTCTGTCGTGAATATTGAGGCTAACGTTGGTTGAGGGCTTCCATGTCAGCGGGTCAGTAAAGCCGTTCCGGGTTTTAGTCTGAACCTTCAAAGAACTATCCAAGGTGGCAAGAGTGGAAACACTGCTCCAGCAACGTGGGGAGCAGGGAGAGAGTATATTGTGTACCACAGACCAGCACTTCTAGCTGTCAGATTGTTTTGTTTTTGGAAACTGCAGTAATTATTTTATTTCTGTTTCCTAAATGGGATAGAAGAGTTACTTTAACCTGTAACCAAAGTAACTACCTACTTTGGAGATGGGGCTTGGAACTATAATGTTTTACTTTTAAAAGTTTCCTGCATTTCCCTGAGACTTTGCCGTAGTGTAATCAATGGGAGGAAATGGGTATATTTCATTTCCTTTTCTCATTTAAGATATTTCTACCTCTCACCTTCTGGCTTCGTAGCCCCTCGGGAAAGTTACAGCTTGCGACGAAATGCAATATCTTCGGAAGATAATTATGGCAATCAAAAAACTTATTAAACTTTAAATATTAAATGAGTGTAATGTAGCAGTGATTAGATAAATGGCGAGGCCAGGACAAATGGGCAAAGGGCAAAGCAAACTTTGAAATGTCTGAAGCGTGCAAAGGAAGTGTGAAGGGGTGAGAAGGGTTTTTCATAATGTCCTGTCCAACAAGACTGTACGTTCATTTTCAGCACCAGGGCCCATCCGCACTACAAAGTTATAGCACTATGATTCCACTTTAATCACCATGGTTCCGTTCTGGGGTTTGGAGTTTGGTGAGGCCAAAGAAGAGCCAATCCCAGGATTCCACAAGGCAGAACCCTGGCAGTTAAAGTGCAATTATAGTGGCATAGTTCTATAGTGTGAACTGGCCCCGGGAGCCACTGACATAAGCCATTTCCGCACTACAATCTTATAGCGCGATGATTCCACTTTCAACATCCTATGGAATCCAGAGGTTTGCAGTTATTCCACTTTCAACATCCTATGGAATCCTGGGGTTTGCAGTTTTGGGAGGGGCAAACCCCAGGATTCCATAGGATGTTGAAAGTGGAATAATCACGCGATAAGAGTGTAGTGTGGACATGGCCATAGTTTGAAAATAGAATTGTTTGGTTGAAAACTGGAGAGGGAGCCTGTACTTTTAAAGGGCGAATTTCACCAAGGGTTCCCTTTTATGCAACAGATAACACGCATCCCCTGCTGAAATCCCATTTTTTGCACAACCATTAAAGCAGGGGAGGGCAACAGTGGAAGACTTAAGGGGTTGCATTAGCCCTCTGTGAGACTTTGGGGGGCTGTACCTGCTCCCAAAACAACAAGTGGGAAATGTGGGAGGGGGCTCCCAACATGTGGAAATGCCCTCTAAGCTGTTAAGAGATCTTTTGGGGGCCTTTTGAAGATTTTTTTTTATTTGTAAAATTTGCAAAACGAGAAAAAATGAAAACAATAAATTAATTAATTAATAATAGCACTATAACAGTGTAGTGCAGAAAGGCGCTTAAGTAACATGCAAAGTGGTTGCTCTCTCTGCCAGCAAAATCCACAGAGATGTATATTCTCCTCACCTTCTCCTCCTTATTATCTTTATTTCTGCCTTGCTTTTCCCCCAAACGGGGACTAGAGGCAGCTTTCAAGGTAAAAACTAATTGAAAATGGGAGTTTGCTTTTCCCCAAGCTAGCATATCCCTTTAAGACTGAAGATCTGCACACAAAGACTGCCTGGTTTTTCTTTTGAAAAATACTAATATCTAATATCTTAAGGGGAGTTTCCAAAGTTCCTTTTTGTTTTGGAAAAATATAAAAAAAGGATCTTGAGGTGCATCGCTTGGGCACAGGGAATTTGCAAAGTCCCTTTTAGGGCCTGGAGCTCCTGGGGGATGCTGCAAGTTCTAGTTCAAACCTCAAACTTCCTCAAATTTTGATATACAATCATAGAATCATAGAAATGTAGAGTTGGAAGAGACCCCAGGGGCCATCCAGTCCAACCCCCTGCCATGCAGGAACACCCTCAAATGATCACAACACCCTTTTCATTTTGCTAATGAAGCCAGCTTCTGTATTTACCCATACTGGTTTTTAAATAAAGGCTTTCGATGAGTGCCTTTGTGTTCTGGGAGATTAAAAAAATTCCTCTGAGCATGTGCAGAAAGTTCATTGTGCTGAGGAAGTCTAAAATTTAGACAATCGTGTGTATGTCTTCAAGTTACCTATTGACATATAACAAGCCTGTGAATTTCAAAGAGTTTTCTTAGGCAAGGTGGTTGTTCCAGTTCCCTTGGCTGTCTCCCATCCAAGTACCAACCAGGACTGACCCTGCTTAGCTTCCAAGATTAGAGGGGATCTGGTCCCTTAAGGGTATTTAGGACCTCTTAATGACCCTTTCTGCCCTACACTGTTATAGTGCTATTACTCCACTTTCAACCTCCTGTGGAATTCTGGGGTTTGTAGTTTATTGAGGCCAAAATAGCTCTCTGGCTGAGCATCCTAAAGGCTTCTCCCTAAACTGCAAGTCCCAGGACTCCATTGGATATTGAAAGTGGAATAATAGCACTATAACAGTGTAATGTGGAATATAGTCCTATTATTCCACTTTCAACCTCCTGTGGAATTCTGGGGTTTGTAGTTTACTGAGGTCAAAATAGCTCTCTGGCTGAGAATCCTAAAGGCCCCTCCCTAAACTACAAACCCCAGGATTCCATAGGGTGTTGAAAGCGGAATAATAGCGCGATAAACAATGTAGTGCAGAAATGGCCAGTGCTATGGCCTCAAAAATAGTCATTACAAGCAGATAGCAACAGCATTGTATCCTTCTCTGGTTCTGGATTACTTTATTGGGGAGAGGGACAGAAATCTGACTACGGCAGGTGAAATTCTGGCTAGGCTGGCAACCCCAAATGAGAGAGATTATAGACGCCATAAGGGGACTAAAGCTCCCCACAGGAGTAAACAAAGGAAAAGCCTCCCCAAACAGCTGGGAAAACCGCCAAGCGGAACCTAAGTGAGCTGGGAACGTGATCCGGGGGGAAGAAAAAGGGTGTGACTCCCAACGCGGCCCTGCGGCTGCCATGGCAACGGGAGCGGCCTACAGGAGGAAGCAAGGCCGGTAAGTTGGGTTTGGAACCCCAACCGGGGGAAAAGTGGGATATAAATGGGACAAATAAACATTTAGGGTCGGATTCCACCTAGAAGAGACCTAATTCAGTCACCATGTGAATAAATCCAGTGTACTGAGGGGGGCAAAAGAGAATTTAGGCCTCTGTGTGTTTCCATACCCTCGAGCGCCCACTTCTTATGAAAATAAAAGATCTCTGCATTGATTTTTTTTTTCATTTTTTTTTCGCACATTAAAGATTTATTGTCGCATAAGCTTCCCTGGGCAAGAGCCTGCATGGTTCAAAGGTGTGAAATGCTATTTTTAGGGTCTCTGAGCCCAGGAGGGTAACCCAGAATTTTTAATTTTTAATTTCGTAAACACTGGAAGAATAAAGCCTGTGAAATACTGGATGTGGCAGGTTGTGAAAGCATGTCTTCCTCGCTCTGCTTTCAAGGCAGTTTGCAAAAGGAATACAAAGTACAGCCTAGAAAGCGTGGCTTATAGTTTAATCAGAGGGCGGAAAGTTACTTTTTAAATAAAGTTGCCTATTTACAGTATTTATACCCTGCCTTTCAGCCAGAAAAAAAGCTTCTGGGACAGCTTACAGATCATTAATTTGACAGTTTCTGCCCTTAAACTTACATTCAACAAGGGAGGGGGGGATTAATTAATTAATTTGTTATGTAACATATTCTAAACCTCCAAAATTTGTTATTGTATTATTTTCCGTCTCTTTTTTCTTTTCTTTTTTTCTTGTTTCTTTTCTTTTTGTGTTGATCCTTTTTGTGTTGATCCTTTAATTCCTTCCAACTCTGCATCCCCCTTTTAGGATAGATAAGAAAATTAAACTTGAAAAATCCTAAATGTGATGCCTCTTTAAAATGGGGAACAAAAAGTAATGAGAAAAGATTACTCAATGACCCTGTCTATCTGTCATTGCGCCACACACAGTGCGTCCCTTTTGAAAAGTAACATTGCTACGTCCTCATTATTTTTAAAAAAATAGAGAAATAACTTATTGTAGGTAATGGTGTGACCTGTGACTTGTTACTTTCAAGGTCTGAGCTTAATACGGTTCTGACTGTATTTGATTATGCGGTTGTGACAATTCTGATTTGATTACACAATTGGAGTGTCCCATGATGGGTATATATTGTGGTAACCCAATGTGTGGTGTTACATAGAATCATAAATCTGGAAGAGACCACAAAGGCCATCAGATCCAACCCCCTTCTGCCATGCAGGAAGACAGTGGCCATTTCCGCACAAGGCTGTTATAGTGCTATGATTCCACTTTCAACATCCTATGGAGTCCTGGTGTTTGCCCCTCCCTAAACGGCAAACCCCAGGATTCCATAGGATGTTGAAAGTGGAATCATAGCGCTATAACAGCCTTGTGCGGAAATGGTGAGCATCGAAGCATTCCCAAAAGATGGCCATCCAGCCTCTGTTTACAAACCTCCAAAGGAGGAGACTCCACCACCCTTCCAGGCAGCAGTGTAGTCCACTGTTGAGCTGCTCTTACTATCAGGAAGTTTGTTCCTAATGTTTAGATGGAATCTCATTTCCTGAAGTTTGATGGCATTGCTCCGTGTCCTAGTCTCTGGAACAGCAGAAAACAGGCTTGCTCCATCCTCCAAACGACATCTCTTCAGATATTTAAATGTAGCTATCATGTTGCTTCTTAACCTTCTCTCATCCAGGCTAAACATACTCAGCTTCCTAAGCCAGTCAAATTCTTAAAGATCCGTGCAGACCAGGGCTTTTATTTCTGATTCAAAATGCTCATGTCCACTTACCCATAATCAATCAATCAATCAATCAATCAATCAATCAGAGCCCCATGACCTTTCACTGTGGTGACTGATGCCTTTAATTAGAGAGCAGACAGATCCAGTGTGGTATAGTGGTGTAAGTGTTGGGTAGGACTCCAGGAGACCAGGATTCAAATCCTGGCTCAGCTATGGAAACCCAGGGGGTGGCATTGGCTAGTCACAGGAGGGCAATGGCAAACCTCTGAACAAATCTTGCCAAGAAAACCCCATGATAGGGTTGCCTCAGGCTTGCTGTAAGTCAGAAATGTCTTGGAGGTACACAACAACAAAGCAGGTGTGAAATCACTGTCTTCCTCTGGAGTGTGGCTTGCAAAATTGGGTACTATACAATTACTGTTTTTCAAACAGATGGTCCCAAAGTCATTGTTGGCTATCATCTGGTTACTGGGCTGATCTACCTGTGGGAAATTTCCATTAATCCATAGCTTTTCACTTATAATTAATTTTGCTGCTTTTATTTTTAGCTGAGGCCTGTGGTAACCAGCTGGGCAGACAGCTCCTTGGACTTTTGATAAGAGCAGATGGAGTTGAGCTGGAGCCACAGCAGCTCTGTTCCACACTATTCAGATAATACATTCGCCTCCTTCAGCGAAGAAGAAACCTGCAGGGAATATGATGACGACCCATTTGTGTCTTATTACTCTGGAGAGGACTTGAAATGGCCTGCTGTGTCGGATCTGTCGGAAAGCGCACGGCAATCATCGAGTGAAGATAATGACGGCGCGTCAGCTTTCAGTACGTTTTGGCCTGGTCTTTGTGCAACCTTCCAATTATTGGGAGGAGGCTTAGATCAGCAAAAACACAAAGGGAGACAGGGGAAAAGGAAAGGGAAATAACAAAATCCTCAAAATGTTGGCTTACCAAGCTAGAATGTCTGATACAGCATGTTAGCAATGCTACATGAGCAGCATGGTGTATTAGGTAGAAGGAGGACATGTGTAGCTTGTGATATAATGGAGGTAGCTAATCTGTGAACTGTGTTACCCTTATTTGCCATCAAGCCTTCTTTGACTTATGCGACCCTCTAAATGAAAGACCTCTGAGAGTTCTGGACATCAACTGCCCTGCTCAGGTCCTGCAAACTGATTGTGAATTCTAGAAAGGTTATTCCTTTACTGCTTTTGTCTTTGCAAGGCCAGATCTGAAGGGGAAGCAACCATTTCTTGCCACAGCAAATTCTCTGGCAGCTGAAATCCAGGGGGGCTGCAGAGATAGCCCATAGAGGCTCCATGTGAGCTGTGGGCAATCTGTGGCGCATCAGATCTTCCTGTGCCTGCATTAGAACTTTCCATGTGCTTTCCTTCAGCTGCTTTAAAATAAGGGGTGTGGAGAGTGTCTGTCTTGTTTTAAAGTAAAGTCATGCTCCCAAAGCAACCCTAGTCCAGGCCAGTGGCGGTGGCAGCGGCAGCAGTTCCCCCACCACCCTGCCACTAACCCACACACTTGATGGGGTCTGCAGGGGCAAATTACTGTTCTTTTTTTTTCTTTTTTTTCCTTTGCCCTGGATGGGTTTTGAGGGGTCACACCATGATTAAGCATAGAGATAATCCCTAGTACCCTTTTTTCCTGGCTGACAGCTATGGACAATTGAGGCTGTTGAGCTCCAGTGGTTGTTATGTGGGGGGAAGTAAGACTGTAGGAGGCAACTAATATAAGAGTTTAGTGACAGATCCTGCACCCACATCGACTTCTGTTTTGTGGTGTCCTTTCACGCCAGTGCATTAATAATTGCTTGATCAAAGGCAGCGAGGAAGGCTCTATGCAGATTTTTCTCACATAAGCCCACTCTTAGTTCATATTGTACAGCCAAGCTATTCAGCCCAGGCTGATAGTGGTTGGATTCCCATCTGTCATAGTAGTGGGGAGATTGGCACAGGGCAAGAGTTGGTACAGACTCAGCATGGTCTAGTGGTTTCCGCATTGGACCAGGACATTGGGAGACTGGGTTTCAAATCCCCACTTGATCATGGAACCTCACCAGGTGACCTTGGGCAAGTCACACTCTCTTAGGTTGCAGTAAGTCGGAAACTACTGGAAGGCACAGAGCAACAGCGAAGAGTTGGTAGCTATTCTAGCTAAGCATTGTTATGAAACCTGGCTAACTTTAAGCAATTGAAAGTGTGCTTAACTCAGAAATTGAGCCCTAACAAGTTCAGTGAAACTTCACTCTCAGGAAGGAGTACACATGATTGTTGGTCTTCCAATGCATGTTTGATTGGAAGTAGCTTCCATGGTATTCACTGGCACTTTCTTTTGGGTCAGCATGTGTTGGATTACAGCTGAAGTCTTCCAAGGGTAGGCGGTTTCTCGCAAGGACTCCATCCGAATGTTGATGCCACTGGTGGACAGGCCTTGGTTTTCCAGTGTCCTACATCAAGATCTGTTAATTTGGGGCCGTGTATCATCAGCATGCCCCCTTAAAGGCTGCCTTGTTTCCTTGTTCTTCTTTCAAATGACATTATTGTTATTTTGATTTTCTCAAATTATGGGGCTCAAGGTGGCTTAAAATGATTAAAACCAGTATAGATTAAAAATGGTACGGTATCTTTCTCTCTCTCCCTCCCCCCCCCCACACACACATGCACATTCAACAATTCAAACCATTTAAATTTGTTAAAAAGCAATATTGAAAATTAACAAAACAGAACAGTGCACCATTAAAAGCCCATTAGGTTAATTCCTAAAAGCTTATTGGAATAGAAAAGTTTTTTTCTTGCTGGTGGAAGGAGAGCAAGGAAGAAGGCATTGAGGCCTCCCTAGGGAGAGAGTTCCAAAATCTGGGAGCAGGCACTGAGAAGGCCTGCTCCCTTGTACCCACCAAACAAGCCTGGAAAGGGGGTGGGACAGAGAGACGGCCCTCTCCTGAAGATCTTAGACTGCTAACAGGGTCATATGTGAGCATTTATGCTTTCTTAACACCACGTTCTTACAGCTACCTTCCTCTTTTTTTCATCATGTAGTACAAAAGACAGAATTTTTAGATCAGACAGCAGCAGGGGAGTATTTAATCAGCAAATGGATCAATCTTCTGAACACCAACAGAACTACAGCTGTGGCGGCTAGATCTCCTATTGAACCAGCTAATGGTGAGTTCATGTTCAGTGTCACTTGGAAGCTGGCAGAAAGCACTCATTTCCCTCTTCAACCTGTTACGCTATTGACTGGTTTGCACCTGTTTTTGTTTCTTTTGTGTTTTCCTTCCTCTCTTCAGAATCTCAAAGCAACATCGGGCCAAGGCTGTGACTGCAGCTTGATGGCACCTTCCATCTGCATGTTGAGGGCCTTTTTTCTTGCACAACAATCTCCTTCTTTTTCTGACACTCCCCTGGTTTCAAAATTAGTCTGTATCAGTGTTTCCCAGCCTTTTTTCACTAGTGTGTGAGAAAGATACCCTTTAAAAAAAACTGTTGGCCAGTGACAGCCAGAAGGTCAGCTTGGGTGAAACTCTTCTTTTTATCTCTATGATTCCACCCACCCCCCACCCCCCACCCCGGTCCCTTAAGGTTCTGGAATAGGAACGAAAATGCTGTGGGCAATCAAGAACCACGTCTAGTTGTGATGTCTTCCAAGAATGCTTATACTTTATACTTTTCTCCCCATTACTCTTTTTTTTTCTTTTGCATACCCCTAAATGTCCTTGTCCATACCGCTAGGGTACCCCAGATGGGGAATCACTGGTCTATAGTAATGCATCAGGATGACCTTTTTGTACTTATGATTGTGGGAATGGGTGCTTGTGTATAAATCTGTCCACCAAATGGTGGTTCATATAGTATAGCGCTGATGGGGAGAAAAGATCTCTTGTACTAAATTGCAGTTGTTACCTGGAATGGCCTCAAGTTCTCAAGCAAATGTCCTGTGCCCTGCAGTCCTTCAATCAATCAATCAATCAATCAATCAATCAGTGGGATAGAATGGAATGGAAAGAAATGGTATTGAAAGGTATTGAAGCTGAGACCTTCTACTTGCAAAGCATATAGTGAACATTGTTCCTTGTTTGCTATCCAGATGTGATGCTAATCTAACGCTTGGATCTCTTGGGGTCTTTGACCCCTTTTATATTTCTAATTTGATCCTAAGATCCTCTAATAGTAATAGACTAAGAGCAATAATTCATTGTAAAGAATGATACAACTAGAAAAAGTGAGTTCATCTGTTTATTTTGATGGTCTTACTTTTGCAGGTTTTCTTAGTTTTTGGCCCTTGACTCAACTGCCTCAAGAGAGGTGGCTTGTGTGTGACGTGATGTGACCTTCCTTTTTGGTTGCTGAGGATTTTTGCATTTGGTTGCCATAGCACTAGAGTCCTTCCCAGGTGTAAGTTCTTGCGGTGCTTCCAGCAAAGAGCTGTTCACAAGAAGTCTAGAATTGCTTTTTCCTTCCATGGTTGTTGGAAACCAGAGCGGGAGCTGATTGAATGATGCAAGAGATGGCAGCTAGCTGGATGACTGACCAACTGTAATGAGCTGCAAGGAACACATTTTAGCTGCAATCCTGTATGGCTCAGTGTAGCATAGTAGGTCTACACACAGATCTACATGAGCCATGGACCATCCCCTTGAGTTACTGGACTGCCTCGGAAGCCCCCCACTGTACAGCCATTCCTGACTTGTGGTAACAAGGAAGATTGCAGAAGCGTCTGGCTGCGTCCTGGTAGCCAGATGTGAAATGATTAAAGCAGTGCTGGGACCTCAGTGGGACATCAGCAGTTCTCAGCACTGATGTCATCATTTTGTGTATGGCTATAGAGAGGCACTTCTGTAATCCTTTCTGCTCCCCATGAAACAGAAAATGGGCGTGAGGGAATGGTTTCAGAAGCTGTTCTGTATGTTGTGGTGGTCGTGGCTTTGTGTGCTGCAGGGAATAGAAGGCAATAATCTCTCTGGCAGCACCCAGAAAAAGGGCATAAGTGAAACTTAAGTATGTGTATGTCACTAATAGTATGCTTGCCTCTGTCTGTGTTAAAACCATATCTCCCTGCCTTCTACTTCTGGCCACAGATCAAAAGCTTTGCTTTGAACCCATAAAGATCTCTACAGGCGTGGTTTTGGCCATGCGACCCATCCTGCCAAGATCCTTTGTTAGAAGTGTAAAAGCATCTTGCCTTAGATTTCTGCTTTCCTGAGTCCCTAGCAGGCGCTCTATATTAAGTACTATATTTGGGTCAAGCAATATATCCTTAATCATACCACCGGTGTCTTCAGGCCGCCTCTCCTAAGGCAGAACAATAACCTGCATGAAATAACTGCAGCTGCTTTTATGTTCTGAAGTCCAAAATTGTATCTCTTTGAATTTAATAAAACGATGGAGTCTGCAGCCATGGGAGCCTCTTACAATTTGTTTTATCTACTTGGAGAGGGGTAGGAATAACTGCCTAATCGTTTTTATGCATAATTGAAGATTAGCTGCAGGATAATTAAGGCCCACTCGGTAAGCTTAGGAAAATGTAGCAATTTGTCCATTTGAAGTATTACTTTTCAGGTGATGCTGCAATTTTTTTTTAAAAAAAAAAAGAATAAAAGCTATAACCCAGCCTTACTGTGATACTGTGAAACCTGAGTCAAGCATTTGCCTACTGAGCACCCTCGAGAATGGCGTGTTTGAAGCTGCTCATTCAGGTTCCTAAATCAAGCCGGCAAAAAATCTTGCTGACAAGCCCCTTCGGTTAAACAGGAGTGGTTTGTAGTACCTAGATAAATGGCTGCAGTATGGAGTGTTCAGTGTAGCCAACAATGTCTTTCCCCTTCTCCCAGTTTTATCTCCTCTGGATTTTTTTTTCCTGCTCCTGTTCTACATTCCAGTCACCCAATATCTATATTGGGTGCTTGCTATATCTTGAGATCTCCCCTTGACCTAAGTATGATCTAGTCTGACTCGTCCCAACCTAGCAATTGGCAAATGTCCTGGATAGAGCAAACTGATGCATCACCAGTAATTTGTAATCTTGAGTACGATGAGAGGATGCCTTATCATTTTAGTGAATGCAGTGATCCCTCATTCAGAGCATGTGTGTATGTGCCTTCAAGTTGCCTGTTGACTTAGGGTAACTCCACGAATTTCGTAGGGTTTTCTTAGGCAAGGAATACTCAGAGATGGTTTGCTGTTGTCTTTCTCTGAAATGTAACCTACGGCACCTATTGTTCCTTGAGAGTCCCCCATCCAAGTGCTAATGGGGCTGACCCTGCTTAACTTCCAAGATCAGATGGGATCTGGTACCTTCAGGTTATTTGTTCCTACTATTTAGACTATAGTTTTCAACTCTTTGCTCTTTTTTTTAAAAAAATATATTTCCATGCAGCAACAAGGTCCATGTAGGTCACTGAGTTACAAAAAGTACAAAGCAGATTTTCAGATGTAAAAAAACCATTGCTTCACCACTCTGATAAAAGTCACCAGTTAACCACATTCCTCTTGCCTGAACGACTTTTATATTTGGCTTCTGGCGTTCAACCCTGAACATAAAACACAACACGGCTACAGGTAAGCACTCTGAAGTGTGGTTTAATGGAAAAGAATCAGGTTGCAGCTCAAGAAACTTAGTTGGTCTTACTGCCAATCAGGCATCTATAAGATTTCACCGCTAGGCGTTTACTTCAGTATCCTTTTCATATCAACCCGGCTTCATGGTGCTGGATTTGGGATGTACTGTGCCCATTATGAATGGTGCAGTGCATATAAACATGACATTATCCTAAGCAACCATGCACTGGTGACTCGAGCAATCTTCAACTCTAGCAGGTAGGTTCCTTACAGAAAGAGTCATGCCGTGACATTTAAGCTTGTCATCCTAGGCAGCAAGTGACCATTCAGGCATTATCTGGTCCAGATATGGATCAGGAAGAGAAGGCATTTTCAAAAGAGAAGCTCTTAAGCTCACTCGTTTACATAGCTTTTCACTAAGTGCTGTGGATCTTGTATAGTATAGGTCTTTTAAATTAGCAGATGCAAAATGCTCAGGTGTATAGCTGAAACACAACATCCAAAGGAGAATATTCTGATTGTGTTGCTTGCTCAATCTGTTTTTTGTTTCAGTTGAATAGATTTGTTGATGTACACCGCCTTGATTGCTTTCAGGTGGGGGAAAATAATACGGGGGTTTGTACCAGGGGCTTATCTGACAACTATACCATAGTCTTTCTCATGCCAGGTGAAGAAGACCTCTTTTTGTTTTCTTGGATTTATCGGTTTTTTGAAAATGTGTTATATTGCTTTCTTTACATCTTGGTCACTCCTCTTTTGTTTCTTTGGTTGCTATTGTGATGCTGTTTCAGCTTGTTTTTGGGAAATCTGATGTTCAGTTCTATTTTTATATTTTAAAAATGCACACCCAGAGGACTTAATTAAAATGCTCTGCAGTTTTGTAGCATTACAACTTAGTTAAGTTTGGAGCTGTCTTTACATCGAATGGCTGACAATATCAGAGCTGAGGCAATAGACACCCTCATGTTTTCAGGAAAGTGGGTTTCTGTACTCTCTCCCTAGATGCATGGGGAGTTGTTAATGCTTTGTGCGTGGTTCTCTAGCTGATTTCCCTGGCTAGGGCTGTGTATGTATGTATAGCCCTTCTTTAAGGAGAGAAAAAAAAATCCCACTGATCTGGCCGGCTTATGAGGAAAGAAAGGAAGGGCTGGATTTCGTTCTCTCTCTCCTTTTGTCCATTGATGAGCTGTTTGGCAGGATTTGGGCAAATCTAGAGCATCTGTGCACGCACAGTCCCAACTGCTTCAGCCGTGCTCTGCCGGATTGAGGCCTGTGTGTTTTCCGAGAGTTGCTTTGTTTTAGCTGAGTCTCTCTTAATGGCATCCTAGACCAAGACAATTTGGAGTTTATCCCTCTGACATTTTCATGAGTTTTGCTTACCCATAATGTAATTTCTCATTAAGTGGAGTTAATTAAGCAATTATCTGAAAGTGTTCAAATTAATGTCTTGCATTAAGGGTAATTTCTATGTCACTTGTACTTACCACATTTCGATTTTCTCTTAATTATGGCAAACTCTGTTCCAGCGTCAAGTGTTGTTCATACCTTTCCCCCTTTTGGTTGCCATTTCTTTTCTGTTTTTCTTTGTCATCTTTGTCATCATCATCATGTCTCTGCATGGAGGGTCTTATATTTCGTCCTTGATCGTCATGAGCACTGAAATCTCTCATGCTTTGAGAATACTAATTTCCGATAAGAAGTTGCACAGATGGAAAGCTGATGCTGCTCCTCCTGCCCTTCAAATAGTAATTGATATTTTTGTCTGGCTAGTGCAGTGCCGGCAAGAATTCCTGAGGTATCTGAGGAAGAACTGGGCGCTCTCCAATCTTTTTGTGCCATCAAGATTAACTGGCTCTATCGTCCGCCAAGCTTGGCACCAACGAAGAGGAACAAGCGTAACGATCAGAGGCACGGACGCACTTCAGAGAAGCGGCTGATGTGCGATTTGAACTGCATTGTCCCTGATCAGTTAGTGAGCAGGCTCTGTCTGAAAAATATCAAGGAGACTGTGAAACAGGTACTAAAAGAAACAGTGTGTTTTCTCCTTATCTCAGATATGGGGGAAGAAAAGGAAATGGCATATCTAGAAATGTTGTTATTGTGTGTCTTCAAGTTGTTTCCAGATTGTGGCAGCCCTAGGGAGAGCCTGTCACAGTTTTTTTCAGCAAAATTTGTTCAAAGGAGGTTTGCCAGTACCTTCCTCTGGAAGAGGGTGACTTGCCCATGGTCATGTCTGAACAGGGACTTGAACCCTGATCTTTCAGAGTCCTAGGTCAATATTCAAACAACTATGCACGATGACTCTCAAGAGTTATTCTGAGAAGGTTTGCCACTTCCTTCCCCTGAGGCTGAGAGAGTGGGACGTGCCCAAGGTAACCCAGTGGATTTCCATGGCTGATCAAGGATTTGAACTGTGTGGTCTCCAGAGCCCTTCCCTAATGCCTGAACCAGTACTCTCCACTGGCTCTCAAACATTGAATATCCTAATTAATACAGATGCCCAGATTTGACTAGCTGTGGCACTGATGCTTTGCTGTCATCGTCTTAGAATAAGACTCACTTTTTATTACAAAATGGCATAATTTTTCCTAAGTGATGACTTTCTTCAGAGGTTGACTTAAATTACAGATAAATGATCTAACTGAGTAGATAAAATAACAGCCGTTATTTCTGATGAAAATCTTGATTATATGTTGTTTTTGCTCCTCAGTTAGCAGAAATCAAAATCCATCAACCCTCACGGTGTCCCCACTGCATGAAGAAAAGTGCGGAGCTGGCAAAATCTGCTTTCCTCAGACGAAGAAAGACCTTGCTGGAAAAGGTTTTGCTCCATGAGAAACTGGAAGAACACATGTACACCAGAGTAAGCTGTGATCGATGCAGAGTCATTTTTGCAGGCTTGCAAATAATTCTGCGGACTGTATTGCTCTCATTTCACTCTCTGGTCCCAAGTAGAGTGGACCCATTGAATCAATGAGAGTAGCATGAGTATTGACTTAGCATTCAGCAGTTGATTCAGTGAATCAGGCTTAGTTGGGTCTCACTGCTAGACCTAGGCCATGGGTTCACAAACCTTTGCTTGAACTGAGTGTTGTTAAAGGTCCACAGATAACAGCTATTCAAGGAGAAACATCTCACCAAGTCTCCCTTTCCTTCTAGGATTCTCTCACCCTCATTGGAGAAATACACCAAACACTTCCTAAGCTTTCGGAGGATCCAAGGAACATATGGCAGGAACTGAATGCGAGAGCTCTGAAAGCATAGTGCGGATGCCTCCTGGTTGTGTGTGGGTTAATCGAAGCAGAGCAAAGAGGATGAATCCATGCAAGCTGAGCCATGGAGAGGAGTGAAGCCCTTGTGATACTGACAATCTGTTCTCTGGGCTAATACATGTCATGTTGCTGGGTCAGGTACCAAGATCCAGTTCTTCATCCTGTCGCAGTGTAAAAGACCTTAATGTTGTATTCAACCTTTCTCTCTCCCTGTCCCCCTCCCCATTATGTAAGGGGACATTATTATTATTCTGGCAAGCTGCCAGTATTGGTTTTTGTGAATTTCCTTCTGCGATCTGAGAGCAGCTCGCAGCTGCCGCTTCCACCTGTAAGGAAAACAAATGATTCTGGTTTTTCAAAGCAAGGAGGTGTAATTATTGGGTTTCGGCTCAACCGGTGCCTGCTGCCACTTGTTAAATTGAAAGCCGGAGAGCCAGGTAGATGAAAAAGGGTAGAGGGTGGGGAGAGAGGAACAGCAGAAGAGGTAAAATGGAGTGTGTTAGAGTGCTGCAAACAATGACAACTGTGTGGAGGAATTAATCCGTAACCCTGAGGATTCCAAGCCAACATGCAGCGATATTAAATTAGGAGTGTCAGTTTGGGGATACTGAAGCAAGAAGGGAATGAAACAGCTGACATAATTGTAATAAAAATGCCCAAACTCTCTTCTTGTATTTGGCCTTTGGATGTCAGTGACTGGTTTGAGGGAATTATATCACACCATGTTTATGATTTTATACATAGAGTTAGGCAGACAGACAGACACACACACAATATGCACACACAAATATACATACAGTGAGCCCTCTGCTAGGGTTTGGTTCTAGGATCTCCCATGGATACCAAAATCTGTGGATGCTCAGGTCCCATTACATATAGTGGTGTAGTAAAATGGTGTCTCTTATATAAAATGGTGAACAACTGAAAGGTTTGCTTTTTTGAAAAATGTTGGGAATATTTTTAAGCCGTGGTTGATTGAATTCATGAATGCAGAATCCATAGATATGAAGGGCCAACTGTGTGTATGTACAGTATTTATATTTTAATTGCTTCGCTGTTGTTCTAACTGTCCTGGGAAAATGATTGAAGGCTTTGTAAAGATATTTATTGCGGGGGCAGGGGGGAATAAACTGCACCAAGGAAAGAGCTCTGCATGACTTTGCAGTAAATAGAATGGTTGCCGTTGAGGGTTAGTTCTGTCCGCGTTGCATTTGTACCAACGCGGTCATGGATGAACACCAAAGCTGTTATTTCTAAAAAATAGGAGAAGGAATGTGGGTGCGGGGGGGGAGGTTCTACCAAGAGGAAGGAAGCAAAAGTCACTTCCTGTGTAAAAAAAAACCCTCAAAAAGGTCTTTCATGGGCCTAAATTGGCCCAGGAGAGGCTGCAAATGTGGAGAAAATGCCTCCATATCCCCTAGAAGGCATTTGTGGCCAAAACATTTTGGGGGTTAAAAAACCTGTTGGGGCATTTTTTTGACTGTTGCAGGCCACAAAAATGACCTTGACGGGGATGCATGCAAACTGCGCATTTGCTAACACTCAATGAACAAGGTGTCTCAACAAGTTGGGACACCCTTTTGAAAAAAAAAAATTGAACTACTGCAAAATGTTTTGAAATGAATGAAAAAGCCAGTACTTTTCTCAGCAGCAGCTGTGGTGGCCAAAATCCTGGTCTTTGTGCACAAAACACCTTGCATTTCCACCACACTCATGCTTTTTCTTCCAGAAAACCTCTGAAATTTTTGCAAAACTCTCTTTTTTTTTCAAACTTGGACCATCATCAAAAGTGTGCAAAGACTTGTAATCTTGCTTAGCAGGGAGAAAACTTTTGAAGTATTTCATTCTCACATGAAATGGAAGGCTTTTGTTGCTGATGTGGGACCTGTGGCTTTGTTGGTCACCTGCTATGAATCAACTGTAACTGACACAGAACCAAAAGGGCAAGCTCCTCCACACTCATACACTCTTTTTTTCCAAACAGTACTCATGCGTGTCCCCTTCCATTCACAGCATCAAAGTGTTCTTTCTCCTAGGTCTGAGAGGAAGGAGAAGGCCTGTGGTACATTGACATAATGTCAGATCCCCAGGATTGATGAGACTTTGCTGCCACTAGAATGCACAGAGCGCTTGCTGACTTGAAAGCTAATGTGAGGAAAGGTTCCTGCACATGCTCCCACTCTTCTCTTGAATTAGGTCAAGGAGGCATTGTCCTTCAAAGAATTAAGGGCTTTGCAGTCCTGTTTTGGGAAGGAAAGCAGAAGCACCGTGGAATCCTAATCCAGCATTGCGCCCAGAGGCATGGCATGGTAAACCAGTTTCTAGGATATATTGTGGATTCGTCTAGCAGAAGAACATTGCTGTTGTTGCTGTTTTGTGTCCTCAAGCCATTTTTTGACTTATGGCAACCCTAAGACGAACATAACACGGAGTTTTCTGGGGGTGAGAGTGTGTGATATACCAAGGTCACCCTATGGGTTTCATGGCCGAGCAGGGAATTGAATCCTGGTCTCTGGAGTTGTAGCCCAGTGCTCCAACCACTACATCATGTGGCTCTCACATTGCTGTTGCTTCTGTACAATTGCAAGAGATATCAAGTTGCAATAGATTTAGGGAATTGATAAGGCGTCATTAGGCACACTTGTATTGATCAGTTCCTAGGCATGCAATTCTTCGTTAAGTTTCTTCACAAAGGAAACAACAAGTGATTTTAATCATTTTCTTCCAGCCACAAGAAAATCTTCAAAATCCTCTTAAGTTTTGGAAGCCTGTTCACTCCCCTGATGCTGACTGTGGCTGTTGGATGTTTGACTCCAAGAACCTCTGGTGGAACCCTGGGTTCACCACCCCTCTTTTAAATTGCATGTCGTATTTGTAAGAGGTTATTTGTGGGGTGCTGCTTCTGTTTTTGGTAATCTGGAGCACAGCGCAATCTGGCAGGAGATTTCAGGTGTTAATTGAAGTGTCTCCTTACCAGCCCGGGAGCTTGGGAAAATGGGGGCCTCAGCTCAACATATGGAAGGATCTCAATTCAGTTCCTACGTCTCCTCTTAAAAGTCATTATCAGGTGAGAAGCAAAGGTCAGTGACCATAAGACCAAAGTGAAGTGAAGCTATGCTAATGGAAAGGTGCGCTTAGCCGTAGAAAACATTGTAAGCTCTTAGAAAATGTCACATTCAACATGTACAGTGTGTGTGTGTGGGGGGAGAGTTTCTGACTCCTGTCCTCCAGCATCTTGGCACATTCTGCTGATAAAGATGCCATTTAGAACACCAGTGCTGAGTTGTGAGGAACCAGGGTGACATTGCACAGTTTGCAAGCACTTGGAGAGTTTTTATTACTGCTGTATCCTTTTCATTGCTCCGTTTCTGTCACTATAGTTTTGTAAAAATTCTATATAAGGTTGGCGTAATGGCCTGTTTGGGCTTGCAAACCAGACTCTACCAGCCACTGTATCATTGAGCTCCTGTCTTCACTCTACTACAGACCCCATTCTTCAACCCTAAAGAAGGATTTTTCCCCCCTCAACAGAAGCAAGAGGTGAGCAACTTGAGCCAGACCAGCGGCTGTTCTCCCCACCTCCTCTGGGAATTGTTACAGATCCTCTGCCAAAAATGCAGGTGGCACACCTCTGCTGAAAATGCTGTGTGTGGAAGTGAAGGTCAAACAAGGGCTCACTTCTGTTTAAAAGAAAACACTAGAAGAGGATGTTTCCGTTAAACAAGGCTGACTGCTTTCCTTTAGAGGAGAATTATCACTGGAAATGCAGCTCAGCCATGATTTCTTAGAATCATTGCATCTGAGAGTTGGAAGGGAGCACAAAGGCCACGCAGGGATGCCCAGCTACAGCACTCCTAAAAGATGCCCACCCCACCCCAGCTTAAAGACCTCCAAAGAGGTCTCCAAGGTAGTGCATTCCACTGCCAAACAGTTGTTAGAGCAACAAAGTGCTTCCTGATGTTGAGGTGGAATCTTTTTTTCTTGTAATTAGAATCCATCAGTCTGTGATTTATCCTGCTAACTGCAAGGTGATGGGTTTTGCCCTAAACCTGAGTTGCTGTGGTTGTGGCATCTTCTCTGCCCTGGACTGAGTTGCCAGTATCCTCCAGATGTGTTTGTGATGGCCCACAGGCCATCATAAGCCGTGCTGTGTCTGGATCTCCGGACAACCTCCAGTGCCACCAAATCACCTCCATTCAGACCACACATGTTTTGCAACTCCTATTAAGAAAGGGCAAGGCACAGCTGTCTTAAAAACAATGATGTTCATTGCGTATTTATTTCTTTTATTTAGTAATAAAATAGTATTGTTTTGTTCCCGCGTAGAATCATGTGTCCGATCCCTTACTACATTTTCAAAATATCTCTTGTAGCCATTGAACCGAGGCTTCCCGAGAATGTCCTGTGAAAACCCATGTTTGCATATTCTTACCAACCATTTTATACTTTAAATAGTTCCCCCTCCCCAACCCTGTTTCCTTCCGAAATATTTAAAACCGGAAACTTTTATGTATCTTTTTTTTTTCTTTTTTTGCCTCCAGAAGAAAGATGTACAGCATTCCCACAGTTTCACAGCTCATTGAAAAATAAGCATTACATCGGCTAATGATAATCACAAGCAAGCTATATACTTTAGCAGGATGGTTATATCTCTATATATGCACACTACCTACTTTAAAACCAATCCAAATAATTGTTCGGATGTTGTATTCACCACTCCGACTAAGAATGATTAGTTAGACTCACGTGGAGCCCTTTTCTTTCCTGTGACGTAAATGCTTTAAACTATGAAAATAGAAACATGCTCTTATAAGCTTGCTCTAAAGGAATGGTAAGCTTGGCTAGGTAAGAAATTAGGGTTAGAGCCCTGTCAAAGAAATGTCACTTGATTAATCATATGAACTTTAATTGCTTAGTTATGAATATGAATTAAAAGAAGAAATGGATTTCTCATTATGCATGTACATGCTTCAGCGGAGCATCAACTTAGATCCCAGATGGGCAACTTCTAGGTTTAGGGGACTCTATCGGTTCCCCCAGGGGAACTTGGAGGGCTGCCCCTGCACCCCCAAAATATTTTGAAAAATATTATTTCCCCCCAAACAGTTCCTAGGGAGCATGGTGCCATGTTTTTGCTCTCTCTCTGGGACATCTGAGTCCTGGGAGAAGCTGGTTTTTAAACAGGAAATGATCCAGAAGTCAATGTCTGAGTCACTTTTTGTTGAAAAGGGCCTCTCCTGGGAGGGCAAAACCTTCATTCATTCATTAAAAATTAGTATCCAGTTTTTTTCCCGTGTGGAACACAGAGCACCTTATGAGAACCATGGCAAAATTGGATCTTTAAGGACTTTGGGAGTAGAAGAACTTGGATTTTTTTTTTTGGCAAAAAATAATTGGGAGGCCCCCCAGGACCACAAAAATGGCCCTTGCGTGTCGCAGTTTCCCCTCCCTCGCCTTCAATGAAGCATTCTCTCTCAGAAGAGGCATTCCTTTGTCTGACAGAGGAGAGAGAATGCCTCTTCCCAGGTCTTCACTGCCTTGCGTAGTAGCTTTACATTTTTGTCTCTGAAAGAATACCCATTAAGAAGCCAGCCCAGTTTAACAGAAGCTATCCCTTTAGTCTATTAAACGATTTTGTACATATTGATCAACACAACTGATTAACTCAATTGTCTACCCTGCTAGAAATGTGCGTTTTGCTTGCCGCAAGTCGGAATCTCTTCTCTTTGGTCCCAGAAACCAAAGGCTGGGACTCAAAGAGTGATGTTTGGTGTCCCCAATTGAATTGTGTGTGTGTGTTTTTCCCTGTCAGTGGGCAGATGCTGAGCAGGGCTGACTCAAAGCCTTTTGCTGCCTGAGACAAAGGTGACTAGCTGCTGCCTCCTCTCTCTGTCATGTACGGGAGCTGCCTGGACTAAAATTTATTTCCAATAGAAAAGTATCCTCTATTAGAGTACCTCTTAAGTTTTCTGATACGAGAGACGACCAGGGTTTTCTTCCCAATGTGCCACGGACCCACACAATATTTGTGCTCTTTGGCTACAACAGTTTCTTTCTTTCCTGGAAGCTTTCTCCAGACTGGAGCTTGCAGACTGGAGCCGGTCTGGGGACCCCCCCTTCTGAGTAGCGCTGTTGTACCACCCCTCCAGCAGCAGCCTTATTTAGGGGTCCGGGGTGGGCTGAGTACTAGTTGCAAATCAGTCCTCTAACAACTGCAAAGCTGCTATGAGCATCCCCTGCTGCCTGCCGTGGTCACCTCATTCTACCTACTCGTAGGACCACCTGCAGGGTGGATGCTATATAATATGAATTTTGGGTAAACCTTCATTGTCATAAGTCATTTCCTATAGGTCATGAATATCCATCTATATGACCGTCAGCTCAGTAAGCCACATGCTGGGAATTGTGACCCTCCAGATGTTGTTGGACTACAAGTCCCACCAGAGCTAGTCGGCAGAGCCCATAGTACGGGATGCTGGAAGTGGCACAACAGCCAAATCTCTAACCCCCAACCCTAACTCAAAGCCACGTGAGTCCTACTCTTGTTTCAAGCAGCTATGGAACAACTTGCCTTTGCTAACCGTAGAAGGTAGACGACCGTCCTTTCAACAAAACATCTGCTGGACTTTAAGCTGTTAGCAGCTCCCTACTTGACGGTGCATTGTTTTGGCTGTCTTGAGCGATTCACACATTACATTCATTCTTGTTCTGTGGAACCTCTACCACAAATTGAAAAATCTGACTCTTTCACGCTTGCTTGATCTTTCTAAGTGTGACAAAACAATGAACAACATTTGAGAAAGGAGTGTTAATTTTTCATTAATATGCACCCACGCTATGGGTAGGCACATTTTTTTTAAAAAATGGAAGGATTACAAATATTTCACACCTTACAGTGCAATTTCCCTATTAGAAATGCCTGTGTTCATCTTGAGCTCCACTAACAGTGAAGATTCTATGCATTTTCTGTGTGCATATTGATTTTCACCGTTTTAAATGGAGTCCCCATTAAAATCAGTGAAATCCAGGGCTTTCATAAAGAATATTTTCTCAACTGGAATCCTGCAACCTTTGAGCTAGCAAACTTCCTTCTGGTTTCCAAAATTTGGGCTGTATCTTTCGGCTGTTCGGCGGACAGATTTACATGGATTTCGGTTACCCTCTGTCCTTTTTTGCTGCAGCTGAAGTCTGAGCGCTTTGTTGTCAAGGGACCCATCTGGGCTGAAGGAAAGGTTGCTATTCTCAAATCAGAGGGATCCTATTGTACATTATGGCACTACTCACTTGGAGTCAGTTTGAATATTGCAGCCCCTGGGGGTTATTGTGGCAGGAAATGAAATGCAACTTTGCAATGCAGTTGTGGTACATCGTCATGAACAAATATAATTAACATAAGAGAGAGGCAGTGGGAAAAATTCACACCATAGAATGATAGGTACTAATTGGATCAAGTAATGAGAGGCAATCATTGCCACGGCCCCTACGTACCTTCCAAGTCCCCGTATCTGCCCCTCACCCTTTTCTCCGTAATGCCGGAAATATTATTTGCAAGCTCAGGTCGGAGGGTTGGTGGGGGTTTTTTAGGTTTTGGGGAGGGTGGGGGGTTCTTAGGAAATGAGTCTCGATGTGCTATGAAGCCCACTTGTTTCATGGTCTCTCTGATACTCCTCGTGGGCTTTCTGAAGTCTTTTGCTCCTCAGTTTCCATTTGTGAAAGCAGTAGGTCCCCAGCGAGGTGGTAATCAAGGAGAGGATGAGGGCCAGCACTACCACCAAGGCCACGGCCGAAGAAAGGGACTCTTCCGTCTGTTGAGCTTCTGCATCTCGTGTGGTGTTCAGTATGGCATAAGTCTCATATTCCCTGGCCACCAAAAAGGCTGGGGTAGAAGTGCTTCCAAGCCTGGGCCTCATTGGAATTTGGTCAGAAAGCCAACTTCTCAGTTAGGGTTTCTTCCGTTTTTCAAAGGTGCATGGGATACGAATCCCTGTTGTCACAAGACAATCTGTTGGGAAGACAGTTTTCCGTCCGATTATTGCTCCCGAGGTCGCATAGTCCCCAAAAAATTACTTGGAAAGGCTGGCACACTGCAAATCATGTATAACCCAACTATATGCACTCTGTTTTCCACCTTTAGATTTATTTTTTTTAAAGCCTTGGATGGTTAATTGGGGAAATCTAGAAACATTGCAACAGTAAAGGATTGTTCACAGGCTTCAACCAGAAAGCAGAGTGAGTTTGGATGACTTAAATGAGTTTGGATAACTCTTAGCTCAAAAGGACTACCAGAGCTTTTGTTCAAAAATTCTTTACTGATAGCAGAAATTAAGTCTTCCAAAGGTGGCTGATGGTATGGTGAGTTCCACCCATGTATTTTTCATTCTTATGTCCATGCACCTTTGCTGCACTCACTGTTTTCTTAGGACTGCAAAGTGGTTTTCATCCCTTGGCAGGGAAGCTAAGAGTTTTTCCAGGTAGTTTGAGACTCTGGAAAGATGACCTAAGTGAACAAAAAGTCGAGGGATTAGTTCATGGTAACTTGCAAACAAAAAAAGTGGTTATTTTGGTGGGAGGAAAGTACACAAGAGGTAGGTCCTAAATAAGGGCACCAGATCCCCTCTGATCTTGGAATCTAAGCAGGGTCAGCTCTGGTTAGTACTCGGATAGGCAACCATCAATGAATACCTAGGGCTCTTATCTCTATTTCAGAGGAAGGAATTGACAAAACCACCTCTGATTCTTTCTTGCTTAAGAAGACCCCATGAAATTCATAAGTTGATAGGTGATTTTAAGGCACATATATATATATATATATCCCCACACAGACACACACATTGTTAATAGGATTGCCAAGTCAGGACTATTTTGGGAACTGACATTTCAGGGCCAAATCCTGAGATCTAGGGACAACTCCTTTTTGATATTGTAGTGGTCAGGCCCTGCTAATATGACAAGGGTGATGTTACTAAGAGCATCCTTGGTGATGTCGTAGAGCACGCCAGCTTAAATGCAATGGTACGGAGTATGCCCATCCAGTAAAAGCCACCAATTATAATGAAATATGTACACAGGCGCACTTTTCAAGGCTGTTTCTCTGAGATTCCTCCCTCTTAACATGAAGATAGGAGAAGAGGTTCTGAGCCTTGAGACCTGGGGCCTTTCCGCACGACTCTCTTCTAGTGTGATTATTCCACTTTCAACCTCCTATGGAATCCTGGGGTTTGCAGTTTAGGGAGGGGCATTTAGAATTCCCAGCCAGAGAGCTCTTTGGCCTCAGTAAACTACCAACCCCAGAATTCCACAGGATGTTGAAAGTGGAATAATAGCACTACAACAGTGTGGTGCAGACAGCCCCCTGGATGCCCTAATATAGCTGCTGACATGTCACAGATGGAACTCATGCAACATTGGAATGTACTGAAGATAGCAAAAGTTGTTAATGAGAAAGGAAAGACAAGATGGGAGGGGCTGTAGCTGTTTGCTTTCGCTTGAATGTACAGGGAAGGTGAAGGGTTCTCTCCTCTCGTCTCGTCTGCTGATTTAATGAAAGGCAAACTACTTTTGCACTTTGAACTCAGTTTGCAGCAACTGAAGTAAACTGAGGACAAAGGGGGAAGAGAGGGAGGAGCAGAGAAAAACCAGGACAGTTTACCTTTAAAAGTAGGATAGCAGAGGATTAATTAGGAATGTCGCTACCAAATCAAGACTGTAGGAGGGTCCCCCCAGATTTAGCCAGGGACCAACTAAAAACAGAAAGCACATATTGAGAGAACCTCCTAATGAAGTTGTTACTTGTTACAGCTCGTTGCACCCAGAACAATCAACGTGAACACTACCAACCATGCATAGGGAAAAATGTGACCCTCCAGCCGTTTTCAACTCCAGTTCCCAAAAGCCCTGGTCAGCACGACCAGTGGTTAGAGAGGATGCAAATTTTGTTCACCAAAAAAAAAAATCTGAAAAGTAAAATGTCCCGTACCTCTGATCTCCATGCGCATCATTGCCTACATAAGCTCACATAACTCTTTTGCACCATGATTTTAGGGCATCTAATGGAACAGATGTGTGCATGTGTGTGTACCTCCTCTTGTGTGAGGCAGATAGCAAATAACAGCTCATCCCACTTAGCTTTAGAGGCTCCAAATTGCCTTGCAGCTTCCTGAAACTCTGAGAGTGACTAATTGGGACAGTTTGCAATTCTTGATCCTATGTGCTCATTACAGCGTGCACTGCATTGAATTTTAAATTGCTCCAAGCCTTTCAGAGTACATGGTAGCTGTGCTCCTGACGTTAACTGTTGTCGTGTGCCTTCAAGTTCCTTACCTCTGGTAAATGGCACAATGAAAAAAAAACCCACTCAAGAGTGGGAATAAACGGTTGCAGCTGCTGCTAGGAATTGCTCAGAAAATAGTCTGAGACAACAGAAACATAATCTGGATATTTTTTTAAAAAACCACTACAGCAACAAATACTGCAACCTTCTTTCATATTTGCTCCTATCTGGAGAAATCCTTGCTTTTCCTACTGACCCTGGCAGAACACTGACTGCTGCTCCAGAACTCCTTTTTCCCTCTTAGCTATGTGGGGTTTTTTGCCAATAACTTTCCTCCATAGAGCAATGATTCCCAAACTTGTTTTGGACTTTAGCTCCCAGAATTCCCAACTGCTGGCCAAGCTGATGTGGCCTTCTGGGAAATGCAGTCCAAAACACCTGGAGGATTCCCAGTCTCAGGCCATTTCCACACTACACTGTTATAATGCTATTATTCCACTTTCAACCTCTTGTGGAATCCTGAGGTTTGCAGTTTAGGGAGGAGCCTTTAGACTTCTCAGCCAGAGAGCTCTTTGGCCTCAGGAAACTACAAACCCCAGAATTCCACAGGAAGTTGAAAGTGGAACAGTAGTACTAGAACATTGTAGGGCGGAAGATCCTATTTCCAATTTCTGTGTATAGCTGTGGAAGCTGGAGAGCTAGGAAACTGGACGGGGGGGAAAATAACTCAGTTGAAATGTGGTGTTGGAAGAGAGTTCTACGAACCCCATGGCCCTCCAAAGAAGACAAATAAATGGATCCAAGAGAAAATCAAGCCTGAACTCTTCCCAGAAGTCCAAAATGACTAATCACAGCTATTGGGCTTTGGGCGGATAATGAGACAATATGTCTCATTGGAAAAGGTGATAATAAAGGGCCTTTTCACATTCACAGGCCATTTCCGCACTAGCCTGTTATAGCGCGATGATTCCACTTTCAGCATCCTCTGGAATCCTGGGGTTTGCAGTTTCGGGAGGGGCCGGCCGGCCCCTCCCGAAACTGCAAACCCCAGGATTCCAGAGGATGCTGAAAGTGGAATCATCGCGCTATAACAGGCTAGTGCGGAAATGGCCACAGTTATAGTGCTAGGATCTCACTTTAATTGTCATGGCAACCTCCTATGGAATCCTGGGGTTTGCAGTTTAGGGAGGGGAATTTAGAATTCTCAGCCAGAGGACCACAACACCTCATCAAACTACAGACTCCAGGATTCCATCGCATTTGGTGCTCTTGATGAGTATCAGGTGCTTCCAGTGTGTGTTGGATGCTTTTGCTGAGTTTGGAGCACTTCCAATGGTCACTTCTGATGACCATTGGACACTCCCATTGCCCACTGGCACTTTTCAGCCAATGTCTCCATGTACATGGGGGAAGCCCCAATGTGCATGGGTGCCCATGGCACATGGGGGCCCTGGCACATCAGTCCTCCCATTGGCTACCACTGTGCAAAGAATGCCCGCATGTTGTAAAGTAATGACAGCACCTAAGCAAATACAACCATTGAGAAACCCATTTTCCTGCACACATAAAACAATTTACCAAGTTCCAAACTGATTTCCAGTCAGTCATTTTCCAAAACCAGTTGTGGGCTTCTGATCACTTCCAGGTTTCCTTTTGTCTGGGAGGGAGTTTGACATGTTTGGCAGTCCATGCAATACCCCAGGGCAAGAAATTAGCCCCCAGACCAGATGAAGTTGCCAGCCCCTGCTGCAAACCAACAACTGTTGCAGATGGCATGGCTTTCCCTACCCATTCCTCGCCTCATTTCCTCCTCCCTCGCCTGCTGTTGAGGGGCACAAATCCAGGCATGCTGCCCAGCAGACGAGGAAGGGGTGGAATGGTCACGCCAGGAGGAAGAGGTAGGCGAGAAGACTTTTCTGCAGCAGGAGATTGGGGGGGAAAGTAACAACCTCCAGGGTCCAGCTTGTTGCAAATGGGCATCCTAGAGAGAGAGAGAGCTTCTGCAAAGCTGTGATAAAAACACATGACAGCGGGCTGCAATTCAGATGCTACGGAATGTGCAGGCTAAGGAAGTGCCATTGATGAATAGGTTTAGCCATTTTGCTCGGCTTTGCTTCTTGCTCTTTGTCATCTTGGGCTTTTTGTCTGCAAATGCAGGAGGCAGAACCCTCAAAACATCTTTCCCTGAACAGATTTCTCATTGATTTAAATCATTTAAGTGCAAGTAGCTTACCATGCTATTCATTGACAGGACAATGCATGTTAAGTCTTTTCACCTTGCTACCTTTCACCGACACAGATATCTATATAGATATAAAAAGGGATTTATGCATATATTGTCCTATGGCATGTGTTTGCCCTATCCAGCAGAAATCCTTGCAGGAAACCCTTCTTCCTTCTTCCAAGGTCAAATGACAAAGCAGTTGCATCACACACATCTTAACATTGTTACTGCCATGCAGTTTCTTATACCTATTTTAAACTGGTGGCAAAAATCAGGGTCATTTGATGCAGTGTGAGCTTTGCATGCTCCCGTTCGCTGCAGCCATATACTGTTCACATTTTGATTTATAGTTTGCTCCCTAGCAGTCAAGTAGGAGAGAGAACACTGCTGTGCCACAACAGATCAGTGTAGGAAGGAGTCATTATCCCTCATCTGGGAAGCAGTGTAATTTTTATTAAAGATGCGGGGGGTGAAATTAGCCTGCTTGATATTCCTCTTAAAATCGTTGCAACGAATGTCTCTGTTCTTTCTGACACTTTAAACCGACACACACATGTGTGTGCGTATGCATGCATGTGTGTTTAAAAACAAAGTCCTGTACATTTCTCTCTCTCTCTGAAGAACATTTGGAAACCAATTGAAAATCAATTCAAGTCATTGATTAACGAAATCAGCAAGTAAGGTTCTTCCTGGGCACTATTGTTTGTCCTTAAGAGACAAAAGGCATGGGGTGCATTTGCAATCTAACTATTACAGAGGAGTTTGCAAGCCCTGCAGGAAAAAACAATGGTGCAATCAAGATGAGAGCTGGAGTTTCCAGGCTCTGCAGAAGGAGTTCCCTTTTTGAAGGGACTGGAGTTGTTCCAGTGCAACCAAATAAGCCACAAAGCTTTGTGTCCTCTTTTCACTCCCTGGAAAGAAGAATCTCTCTTTCTCTCCTCTCTAGGAGCTAAGAGCTACTGCCTTCTGTCTGAAGTTTATCAGATTAGTGGAGCAGAAAGGGAGATGCATTACTCTTGAGGAAACCCTCTGCCCCAGCATGGGCCTTAGAGCACATTTTTGCCACGCTGTCACATAAGTTTATCCTGAAGCGCGCTTGGGAAAGGTGCAATGGTGTAGAAGAGAAGTGTGAAGATCACACATAGGTTGTTACAAGCAATTTTGTTTTCTCTCTCTCTCTCTCTCTCTCTCTCTCACATACACACACACACACACACCTGTTACTTCTTTGCTGCACACAGGGCACGTTGAAACAGTTGTATGAGCAGCCAACTCATCCATCTGCTTGTGCACTTGATACATGGATGTGCTTTCCCATCATAACCTCTGCAATATATTTTACATTTGGAAACAGAAATACCCCTTTTCCATGGGGACAAACTCCTTCCGTGGGCAAGAAAAGTCTCCCCGTCTATCCAGACCCCAGTTCCTGCTCTCCTCCATACCCTCCACTCGATGGCAAGCAGAGCTGACCACATCACTGGACAGCATTGCACAGCCAGTCCTGTTTTCTGTGTAGAAAAAAGCATAATTTGGGGGATGGGGCCACCAGTAGAGAGGCCACGAGGATGAACGTTCCAGTGATGTTCCATCCTTGAATTCTAGAGATTGCCTGACCATTTTATTCAGAAACCTTTATAAGGATTGATATTAAAATGTCATCCTCAGCATCACTATGAAAGGAATGCAACTTGTGCAATTATTGCTTAGCCATGTAGCTGTCATTACTTAGCAATGCAAATACCTCTGTCTTTTCAGCTACAATCTTAACGTAGCTGACTCGGGAAGGAACCCGGTCGGGAAGCCAAGGCGTTTTTGTCCCTACCCGCCCTTGGCTCGGACTGCAGAGGAAAGGCAGCGCACGGCGAGTACTCCAATGCCCAGCATCCGTGAGCGGGCGTGCCTCCCGACCTGCCCGCCAGAGCCTGGCCCTCCGGAGGAAGGAAGGAAGGAAGGAAGGAAGGAAGGAAAGAAGGAAGGAGAGAGAGAGAAAGAAGGAAAGAGAGAGAGAGAGAGAAGGAAGGAAGGAAGGAAGGAAGGAAGGAGAGAGAGAGAGGGAAGGAAAGAGAGAGAGAGAAGGAAGGAAGGAAGGAGAGAGAGAGAAGGAAGGAAGGAAAGAAGGAAGGAGAGAGAGAGAAAGAAGGAAAGAGAGAGAGAGAGAAGGAAGGAAGGAAGGAAGGAAGGAAGGAAGGAAGGAGAGAGAGAGAGGAAGGAAAGAGAGAGAGAGAAGGAAGGAAGGAAGGAGAGAGAGAGAAGGAAGGAAGGAAGGAAGGAAGGAAGGAAGGAAGGAGAGAGAGAGAGGGAAGGAAAGAGAGAGAGAGAAGGAAGGAAGGAAGGAAGGAAGGAAGGAAGGAAGGAAGGAAGGAAGGAGAGAGAGAGAGGGAAGGAAAGAGAGAGAGAGAAGGAAGGAAGGAAAGAGAGAGAGGAAGGAAGAAAGGAAGGAGAGAGAGAGAGGGAAGGAAAGAGAGAGAGAGAAGGAAGGAAGGAAGGAGAGAGAGAAGGAAGGAAGGAAAGAAAGAGAGAGAGGAAGGAAGGAAGGAAGGAAGGAGAGAGAGAGAGAAGGAAGGACAGAGAGAGAAGGAAGGAAGGAGAGAGAGAGAGGGAAGGAAAGAGAGAGAGAGAAGGAAGGAAGGAAGGAAGGAGAGAGAGAGAGGGAAGAAGAAAGAGAAGAAGGAGAAGAGAAGGAAGGAAGGAAGAGAGAGAGGGAGGAGAAGGAAGGAGAGAGAGAAGGAAGGAAGAAGAGAAGAGAGGAAGGAAGGAAGGAAGAGAGAGAAGGAAGGAAGGAAAGAAGAGAGAGAGAAGGAAGGAAGGAAGGAAGAGAGAGAAGAGAGGAAGGAAGGAAGGAAGGAAGGAGAGAGAGAAGGAGAAGGAAGGAGAGAGAGAAGGAAGGAAGGAGAGAGAGAGAGGAAGGAAGAGAGAAGGAAGGAAGGAAGGAGAAGAAGAGAGAGAGGAAGAAGGAAGGAAGGAAAGAAAAAGAGAGGAAGAAGGAAGGAAGGAGAGAGAGAAGGGAAGGAAGGAGAGGAGAGAAGGAAGGAAGAGAGAGAGAGAGAGAGAGAGAAGAGAGGGGGCCGGGGGCTCGTGGCCTCTGTCCGCGGTGCTGAAACCGGCTCCGGCCGCGGGGGCCGCCTTGGGCGCCGAGAGGCGAGGGCTTGCGGCAAGAACGGGCGAGGGAGGCGAGCGGGCGACCTGCCCCGGCTCCCGGGGCTGCCTCTTCTTCCCCCTTCCCAGGGCAGCCGCCTTTCCTTCCTGCGGGAAATCGGCTCCTCGTCCCGGCTTCGGCTGGCAGGGGCGTCCGCACGTGCGGTGGCGGGGCTGCCCTTCCAGCGCGAGGCAGAAGCCGGCGGAGGGACGGGCGGGGGCTGGAGAAGGGGGCGAAAGGACCCCACCGACCCTCCAGGAAGGACGCCTCGGGGCGCCCCTCCGCGACCACCCTCCTTCCCCCGCCTCCGATTCTAAAAACGACCTGATTCAGCCTCCCAGTGTCGCACTTACCCGACTTGGGCTGATTTTCTTTTCCCGGCGGCTTGCAAGGCTCCGGGTCGCTCTCCTCTCTCTCTCTCTCCCTCTGCCTTTGGCTCTTTTCTTCCCGGTCCCCGAGGAGCAGCTCTTGCCGGGGGTCGGGGCGCCCCGACCGCTTCCCCGGCGGTCTCCTCCTGGCAGCCGGTGGAGGCGCAGAATGCTGAATAGGAGGGTTTCCTTTGCTTCCCCCTCCTGAATGGCACCGCAGCCTCCAAGAGGCTGGAATGGCATCACACGCCGACACGCTCGCGAGGGGCACGGACACACGTACACACACACACACACACACGCACACAGAGGCACACCCGGGAGCCTCCTCCGGGGCGGCCGCCTTGCGTGCGCGCAGGCGATCCTTCCAACTTTATTTACCCAGAGGTCTCCTTGGGGAGGGGGGAGGGAGGGGGCGTGGAGGGAGCAGGAGCACACCCCCCCAAACCTGGACCTGGTGGGGGGTCTTCCTAGACACAAAGGGGAACCCTGGGATCAGGTTGCAGGCGCACCCTCTCCCTTTGGGAGGGTTGGAAAAGGAATGCGTCCTTGCAACCCTTCCTGGGGTGGGAGAAGCAATAGAATCAATAGAGATTGCAATGGAATCACAGGATCATCAATCTGGAAGAGAGATTGCAAGAGAATCACAGAATCATCAATCTGGAAGAGACCCCCGGGGCCATCCAGTCTGACCCCCTTCTGCCCTGCGGGAAGACGCACTCAAAGCACCCCCAGCAAATAGCAGCCTCTGTTGAAAGGCACACTTCCAGGCAGAAGCACATTCCACTGTCAAACAGCTCTTACGATCAGGAGCTTCTTCCTGATGTTTAGGTGAAATGGCTTTTCCTGCAGCTTGAATCCATTGCTCCGTGTCCTAGTCTCTGGAGCAGCAGAAAACAAGCTTGCTCCATCTTCAGCATGGCATCCCCTCAGATATTTAAACATGGCCATCACGTCATCTCTTCAGCTCCTTTTCATCAGGCTAAACATGCCTTAGCTCCCTGAGCTGCTCCTCATAGGGCATGGTTTCACTATTCTTCACCGTTTTGATCTCCCTCTTCTGGACATGTTCCAGCTTGTCAATATCCTTCTTGAATGGTGTACCCCAGAACTGGACACAGTATTCAAGGTGCGGTCTAACCAACGCAGAATAGAATCATGCCATTACTTCCCTTGATCTCAACTCTATACTGCTACTGATGCAACCTAGAATTGCATTGGCTTTTTTAGCTGCCGCATCATGCTGTTGACTCACGTTCAGCTTGTGGCCCACTAAGACTCCTAGATCCCTTTCACAAGTATTGTTTTCAAGCCAGGTGTCACTCGCATAGTCTTAGGAAAATGACACCTAACCTTTTTGTTTGCTTGTTTTTTATATTATTCCCCTTCCAACATCCTGTGGAATTCCGGGATTTGTAGTTTCCTGAGGCCAAAGAGCTCTCTGACTGAGAATTTCAAATGTCCCTCCCTAAACTGCAAACTCCAGGATTCCACAGGATGTTTAAAGTGGAATCATAGCACTATAAGAGTCTAGTGCAGAAATGGCCACAGTTCAGCAGTCAAACCACCATACCATCCTGGGTCAATTCCATAGGATGCTGAAAGTGGAATAATAGCACTATAACAGTGTAGTGGGGAAAGGCCCTGATAATCTGACATAGGGCTCTATTTAAAGCCCTCCAAAGAAGAGAATTTCTATGGAGCCTGAACAAGCATTACAAATCAGCAAAGCCTCAGTGGTTGCCTTATTAAGAGTATAGATGTTCTGTCTCTCTGATCATGTTAAATTTTTTTGAGGTTTGGCTCTCTCTGCTGCCTCCTCCCAATTTCTTATTTTAGCCAATGAGTAGGAAGTATCAAGAACACACACACACACACACACACACAATACCTCCTTTTAAAGTCTCTGCATCTATGTTATTCACTCTCATTTGTCTCCATCTTGAAAGAAATCAACCTTGCTCTGTGAAATCTGGAGCATTAAGCAAAAAAAAAATGCTTAATGCTCCAAACATGTTCCAGCTTTCAGAGAGATCATTGTTGTTGGTTTGTTGGGGGAAATCTCAGCCTTTGATTCTCCTCCCCAATAGTGGAAATGGAAGGCTTCGGAGGAAACTCTTATGATAGCAAAGTGTTCCCCCCCAAAAAAAAATTATTCAATGCCTGCTCTACCTCACAGAGTTGTTGTGAAAGTAAAGTGAAGCAAGAAAGGAGAGCCAGAGCACATTGAACAAAAATGAAAGAAGAGAATGTAACAAAATATATATATATATATATATATATATATATATATATTAAAGATGGTTCCTGGAATCCTGCATCAACTTATACTTAACTTCTCCTGGCTCGACACTCCAAAACCTGATGAAAACATCATTCAATCCTGCTCTGATCATCAGCAAAATGGTCTTCCTTCTCCCCATGCAGCTGATGCCCAGTAAAGCAGGTGGGAGGAGGTGAATTAGGATCGTGGCCACAGCATCAAAATTGTGACTAAGTAGTGATGGTGAATACAAAACAGTTGCCTAACCATAATTAAATTAACCAATAGCTCTTAGAGTTGTTCCATCAGCCTAGTTCATAGGATTCTGCCCTATGATCGCACCCAGAGGCAACCGGGTTGAAACAATCACTGTTTGGGTGGGAACTTTCTTGGACCACTGTATACTCAGAGGTGTTTCCGGCTGCAGCTTAAGCCTATTGTCTCCAGAGTTCCCTTGCAATCTGCCTGACAATGACTTTGGCTATCCCTAGAAGGAGTATTGGAGTATTGGCTGACCTGCCTTGCAATCTCAAATTTCAGTCAGTAATTTTCCTCTGCCCAGCTTGACCTTCCAGTCAGCTCAGGTTTTTTTTTTTTTATATCAATGCCAATTCATGTATTTGCCAATTAAATAAAATTTTGCCAATTAAACCATATCAGCCTTGCAGGATGTATGGGGCCATAACACACTGCCCTCTGGAAATGATTCCCTGCAAGCTAAGGAGACCACCTTGCAGCCTGCTTCCAGTGGACTCTCAGTACATTGGCATTTCTTAAGCTATCTGATAGATATTTTCTTTCCCCACATGCCAGGAAAGCATGTGCCATATTTGGTGCAATATTTGTGCTATGCTGGTACTGGGAGCATTCTGTAGAATTCTGGGATTTGTGGTTTTTTTGAGGCCCAGGAACTCTCTGGCTGAGTATTCTTAATGTCCATCCCTAGAATGCAAATCCCATGATTCCATAGGATGTTGCCATGGCAGTTAAAGTGGAATAATAGCACTATAGCAGTGTAGTGCAATAGCTTGGTTAGCCTAAGACAAAGAAAAGAAAACTACCTCTGAAAAAAATATTGCCAGGAAAACCTGGTGATAGCTTTGCCTTGGGGTCACCGCAACTCAAAAAAGACTTGAAGACATACAGTAACAACTACCCTCAAGCTGCCAGACCTTATGTCCCCAAGAGTGCCAACACCATTGGATAGCTCCGTTCAAGTTCTGACTAAAACCCAGAGCAGACTTGCCATCCCACTTGCCAAGGAAGCTTCCAGCTGCAAATCTGCGTGGCCCTCCATGAGATTTAATCTGAGCAAAGAAACTCATGTTGCTTTTTTGTGTCGGCATCATTCGTTGGCTTTAATAAATGGGAAGAGAGAGAGATTAAAAACCACTGAAGGGAACCTTTGATGTAGATTTTTGTGCAGGAACGCTGTAGAATAATCAAAGGCCTTTTAAAAGTTTTGCACTGATTATCAGTAGGTGATGATGGGTCTGCTAAATGTTGTGACCCAGTTTTCCAAGCGACCCCAAATATGCCTTCCACAGATCTCTGTTGGTAATAAAGTCCCACATTCAGCGGTTCTTCTGTTGGTGCTGCTTTTTTCCCTTTCACACAGAGAACCAGAACTATTTAAACTCCTGATCAAGGCTTTTGAATGAAAACTCTCCTTGCAAATAGATACAGCTCAAGGCTGACTACTTTCAGTGGCCATTGGTACAATCTGGGCTGTGCCGGAACATCTTGTTGCTGTGTGCTTTCAAGTCATTTCTTACTTATGGTGGCCGTAAGGCAAACCTATCACGGAGTTTTCTGGGGGCTGAAAGTGTGCGACGTGCACAAGGCCACCAAGTGGGTTTCCATCACTGAGCGGGGAATCGAACGCTGGTCTCCAGGGTTGTAGTCCAACTCTCAAAACAGTACAACACACCACAGCTCCCAAAATGTGCGGTGGTTCAGCACCAGCTTCCTGCAATCTCCACCCTACAGAATATTGGGATTTGTAGTTTGGTGAGATTCTTAGATAAGTATCCCACCAAACTACAAACTCCAGGGTTCCATGGGATGGAACAACGGTTGCTACCATGAAATAATTGGGGTATAATTGTGTTTCGTGTGGAGGGGCCCCTCATTATTATAAGAAGAGGAAGTGATTTTCAGAAAGGACTTAACCCTTCCCTCTCCGGCTGCTGCCATGCACCATTGGCCCTCCACCAACTGCAATTTGAATTGACAGAAGCCTCCCACAGGGCCAGATGGGAGATATAAATGCTGAGGAACCCAAATCAAAGCCGATGCCTGTGAGCTGCATCTTCCCCACCCTTGATCCGTGCACCAGAGAAAGAGTAACAATTATTTAAATGAAAATCCCATGTTTACCATTCTGCCTGAAATTTGCTCATCCTCTTTTTCATTGGACGATCTAACGCCCCACCAGCGGGGCACCCCCACTCCGTCTTTGCTTAGGCAGCCTGCCAATAAAAGATTAAAGGCGAGAGATTCACGTTTGCCTCGGTGACAGCATTGAACTGATTTTCCCAAGGCTTATATAGATGGATGACTCCGTGCAAGCCATCACAGCCCCGGCTGCGGCATCGAATCTCTTCCACAAGGTTAGTGGTTTGCTTGATTAACTGACAGGCTTTTTCAAACCAGCAACAATCCAGCGTAATTGCAAAACCAATCTTGATCAGCAATATGGCAATTTCTTGGGATTTATATTCCAGTGGGTTTTTTTCAAAATAGATTCGCACACAGCTGTCTACATCTAAGCCCCAATCAAATCTCTAAATGAATGTGTTTACGGAACATAGCAAGAAGGCTTGGGTGCATAGAGACACATCCTGCGAATGTTATCAGCTGTTTTGGTTTGTATGGGATGAGTTAACACAGGCCATTTCTGCACTACACTGTTATAGTGCTATTATTCCACTTTCAGCATCCTACGGAATCCTGGGGTTTGCAGTTTAGGGAGGAGCATTTAGAATTCTCAGCCAGGGAGCTCTTTGGCCTCAGTAAACTACAAATCCCAGAATTCCACAGGATTTTGAAAGTGGAATAATAGCACTAGAACAATATAGTGCAGAAATGGCCCCAGACCACTGTGCTTTGGACAATGTGGGAAGAGTTGCCGCTGGTGTGTTTGTATTGTGGTGTGATGGCAAATTTAATAGTGGAAGCAAGAACCACTGGGGGCCACAAAATTCTTCTCTATAAGACTAGTAGTAGTGCCATTCTGAGAGCCAGGGTGTTGTAGTGGTTTGAGCATTGAACACAACCCCGGAGACCAGGCTTCAATTCCCCACTCAGCCATGGAAACCCACTGGGTGATCTTGGGCATGTCACACACTCTCAGCCCCCAGAAAACCTGATGTTAGGTTCATCTTAGGGTCTCCATAAGTCAGAAATGACTTGGAGGCACACAAGAAAGTGGTGTTCTATTCTGCTTTTTCAGATCTCACCTGGAATATTACAGCCTTTTCTGGACTCCACTGTTCTAGAAGGATATTGAAAAGCTGTGACATATCCAGACAAGAGCAACCAAGTTGATCAAAGGTCAAGCCTTATGCAGAAAATATTAGGGGATTAGGTATGTTCAACCTGGAGAAGAGAAAAATGAGAGGTGACATGATAGACATCTTTAAACGTCTGCAGGAATGTCATGTGAAAGAGGAAATGAACTTGTGTTCTGATGCTCCAGAACATGAACCAATGGGTTCAGATTACAAGAAAAGTGATTCCACCTAAATATTAGGAGGAACTTCTTAACTCTGTTCAACAGTGGAATATGCTGCTTCCTTGGAGTTGTGGTGGAGTCACCTTCTTTGGACGTCTTTGAACAGAGGTTGGATGGACATCTTTCAGGAGTTCTGGGACCAGTTGTGTCTCCAGAAGGAAGGAATTCCAATCGAGATGCCAAAACAAAGGAGCCCTACATCCTCCCACCCTCTATGTGAGGGACACAACAGCAGGTCTGCCCTTCAGATTTCTGTTCTTGGGCAGGTGGGTCACAGAATCACAGAAGCTTAGAACTGGAAGGGTCCACATGAACCACCCAGTCCATTCCTCTCCCATGTAGGAATACACAACTAAAGCATCCCCAAAAAATGGCCATCCAGCCATGCAAAAATGGGGCACCTGTGGCTGACCCACCTTGGGGTGTTGTCAAAATGAGGTAGCCAAGCAATAAGAGGGCAGAAGTTATAAGGAGGAAAAACATACAAAATGACTATTTTAATCAAGTAACTCTGGTAATACAGAATAAAATTGTGAGGTGTGTAAGGAAAAGCCAGCGTGGCGTGGTTAGAGCCAGCGTGACATACACAACAAGAAGGAAGCAGCACTTTGGAATACCTGATCCTTTGGTAATGATATGGAATTTCTGGTTTTCTCTAAGAATCCGGGGAAGACATTTGCACCACATTCAGCATACATTAGACATACTGATGGGATTAACCGACAGATACATTCTGCCAAAGCACTGAATTTCATGGCTGGCAGTTCCTGTAGACTGGAGAGGCCTCTCTATCATTACACTTGAGCAACCATGGCAAGTCGAAGGTTCAGAGACAATAGGCGACCTCAACAGCATGGTTTTGTCAGTTGCATCTCGGGCGGCGGGGACGACTCCAGCCTGCAATGAAAAGGAAAAAGCATGGTTTTGATTTTGCTCAAAATAAAAATAGTAGTGGTGGTGGTGGGGAGGAACGTGGGTGGTATCTCATTGGCTTGACAAAGATAGATCTCATCACATCAACCACTCAGTTCTTTAACCTTGTCAGTTTCCAGTGTCCCGTGACGCCTTTTTAGCATCCCAGCTGCTGCCCTTTTAAACGCGAAGCAGTAGGCAGCCTGAAACCAAAGACATGGGGGAGTCAAGCCAATTTTATTACAAACAGCCAATTTTGCATAGCTCAGTGTGCGTGCGTGCGTGCGTGTGCATGCATGCTTGTGCCTCTCCTTGGGACATTTCTGCACTACACTCTTATAGCGCGATTATTCCATTTTCAACATCCTATGGAATCCTGGGGTTTGCAGTTTAGGGAGGGGCCAGCCAGCCCCTCCCAAAACTGCAAACCCCAGGATTCCAGAGGATGTTGAAAGTGGAATAATCGAGCTATATGAGTGTAATGCGGAAATGGCTGAAGACTGTATTACAGATGGATAGACGCAGTCAAGGAAGATAAAACCCCGGAATCTGCAAGACAGGAGCAGAGATCTCTCATCTGTAGGATCTCCGTAAGTCAAAGTTGACTTTACAGCTGTTAACAGCAACAATATCCTAAGGGCACCAGATCCCATCTGACCTTAGATGCTAAGCAGGGTCAGCCCTGGTTAGTACATGAGTGGAAGATCACCAATGAATACCAGGGGCTGTAGGCTCTATTTCAGAACTGCCAAAACCACCTTTCTGAGTATTCTTTGCCTAAGAAAACCCTATGAAATGCATGGGGTTGCCATGAGTCGAAAGGCGATTTGAAGGCACACACACACACATGTGCTCCCAATTATGGCTGGCACATCGTTTTGGTTAGCGTTTAAAACCAGCTAGCATCATCTGAAGCTGCAAGTTCCCCAGGAACATTTTCAAAGAGGAACACAATGGGTTTGCCTCAAGAAAATGCATTTTCCAGCACCAGCGGAGAACAACAAAAGGTCTGACGAAGAGGTGGCAGGGACATCATTTTCGACAATGATTTGGAGAACTGAATATACGCCTTTATTCTCAGCAAGTGTCAGAGGCAGTTTTAAAGCGCTAATGTGAATATCAACACAATGTCAAAACACACGTTTGCCTTTTTTAAATTTCAGCGTATGTATACACTTTAATGCCTTTATAAAAATTAACTTAAAGGGCTGTCGCGAAAAATACCAACTTTTACCTTGCATCCGATTAATTTGTTTGTGTCACGGATGGATTGAGTGGATCAGGTGTGGGGTTGTTGCTGTGTCATGCCTTCAAAGTTGACCCC
Organism: Ctenosaura bakeri; assembly: GCA_948474755.1. Lineage (NCBI taxonomy): Eukaryota > Metazoa > Chordata > Lepidosauria > Squamata > Iguanidae > Ctenosaura > Ctenosaura bakeri. The sequence goes on along the minus strand of CAOLHI010000179.1, from coordinate 634,896 downwards.
AACCCTATTCTAGGGTCTTTCTGTCAAGACATATTAAGAGGAGGTTTGCAACTTCCTTCCACTGAGGCTGAGAGAATGTGACTTGCCCAAGGTCGCCAAGGGGGAATGTCCATGGTTAAGTGGGGATTTGAACCCTGGCCTCCCAGAGTCCTAATTCAGTTTTCAAACCACTATATCAAAATGGCTCTCTCTGTCTTTTGTCTCCTCACCCAACAGACCTGTTGTCATGTCCTGGATAACTTGCGCTCATAAACTTCACTTAGAATTCAAAACAGAAGTGTTTCTTTGGAGCAAAAAAACAAGTTGCTGAGACTATTGCATATAGGATGGCTACAGGTCTTGTACCTTGTCGTACAAATTTAGACACGCACATCAAGGAATGGTGAAAGTCATAAATGTCACATTATTTCACCAGCACAGGCCTTTCCCAAACATTCCATTGTTTGCACAACTTTCATCTTGGGAGCAAGCACAAGTTCCCGTCCCCTTATCTTTGAACTGTCTCTTCCCATAACACCTTCACACCATTTTGATCATCTTCCCTCTTGCACAGATACAAAGTTACATTGAAAAAGACAGCAATTAACCATTTGGTGCTTTGGGACACATTAACCATTCCAACCAGATACATGTAAGCAGCAATAGCGATTGATACATGATATCGATCCAGCAAACTATAGTCCTATTTTATCTGTCAAAGCAATTCTGTTACATATACTATTGCATACCTAAGAAATCATGCATCTGATACCTGTAAAGGCGGTAGGACTGAGAGAAAGTGCCATGTTGATGCAGCATATCTCTACATGCAGAAATCTATGCTACACTGAGGAGATGTTGGCTTACAGCCTATAATCCACTGTTTTTTGAAAGTTACTTTGGCTAGGTCCAGACAAGGCACCTGGTGCATGCAACCTGATCCAGGGAATTCAGAAACATTTGAAAAACAGAGCTCAGTTCTTGAAGGCAAGGAACAGAAGCGTTGTGCTGTGTGGTTTGCTTTTAACATATCAATGGTGGGGACTGGTTATACTGCAATTCAATGTAATAGCACTTTATGGAGGGGGCGTAGTGTTGGCAGATCGGTAAATAAATCAGCTCTAAATAGCCTGGCAAGGAAAAAAAAAAAATAGGGCAGGTTGAGAAGGGACATACCCAACGAGGAAGCAACATTGACTTTCAGCTGCCAGCAGGCTTCATGGAACGTGTTATTAACTTTTACTGCGGTTGGCATCCTTCATGCAAGATCCAGGAAGAAGGAATCAGCCCCTGTGGCAGAGCCCCTGGGCAGCTGTTCAGTTCAGTTGCCAGAGCGGTGGAGTAATATTCACAGTATTCACAATGGAGATTTCAGCGTAAGCCATAAGTCTCGTGATACTCTTGTCCTATTCTCCATAAGCAAAGAGAAGCAGGGGAAAATAACATTTCATTGCACCGCAGTCGGAGTGAGATTGTCTCCTTGCTCTCCAGCCTGTGAAACGTGCCAAGTGATTTGGATAACAGGGAAATTGCATGGAGTGCATTGGCTCCCCACAGGGCTTTTTGCTTTTGTAACCCAAAAGCACACATGGCTGGAAAGCAAACTGGCAGGCGTCATACAGCCCCCTATTTTTTTACACCCAGGGCCAAGTTTCATGCTGTTTTCTCTCCTTGGACAATGGCTTCTTCTTTGCAGGATTGGATCTCCAGATAGAAACATAGAGCATCGTCATGTTGAATAGAAAAGAGAAAGCTTGACAGGAGACCAGAGTTCGATTCCCCTCTCAGCCATGGAGACCCACTAAGTGTCAGCCAAGGCTTACAGCTCTCTCATTAGAGTCTGTTATCAGCAGCCACAAGCAAAGTTTGTAACAGTTTGTTAGCAAGCTACTGGCCATTGTTTTGCAGTCGGAATCTGTAGGAAATCCAGAATGACAGTACAGTAGCAAAGTCCATAAGCCAGGTGAGGGTCAAGGTTTCCAAGAATGCGAGCAATGGATCCGAATGTGAGATGTGCTGGTTGTCTGCAATGGCTTCTTCCCATCCGGTTCCCTGTTGATATAGGCTGACAGCCTCCCCCAGCTGTTTGCCTATAGATGTGTCCTTACTAGATAGATGCTTTGAGTCTCTTGGACTCTCCCTTTTCACCTACGCTGGCTGCCATAAGAATTGCCCCATTCATATCCCCATGTGTGGCTGTTGGGTAGAGCCCTGTCTGGGTCCTGGGATGGGGGGCATGACACTGAGTGACCTTGGGTGCATCACATACTCTCAGCCCCAGAAAACTCTGTGATAGATTCACCTTGGGTCTCCATAAGTTGCAAACTAGTTGAAGGCGCACAGCAATAACAGCAGCAAATTTGGTTGTTAATAACTATAAATGGAATCCCCAGCAGTTCCAAAATTGTCAGTCCAGCTTGTAATGGCTGAACAGGATGTCTGCTGTAAACTATCAACAGAATTAAAAGTAAGTTTAAAAACATACCTGTTGAAAAGCCAATATAGGAGAATGGCACAGTATAATTCTTTAAAAACCTTAAAAGCCCTTTTGCCCAGTGAACTCCCAAAGGCCTGCTGAAATGATCAAAGTTTTGCCTACCATTGGACTTAGGCTCAGAGGTGGGAATGATGTGGCCGTGGCATCAGTCTCCAATTCTCACCATTCTTCACCATTGATTCATTAGAGCAAAGAGGGCTGCAGGATTCCCATCCCAGATTTTGGCCCAGTGCTTCTCTCAGGGATCTGAGACAGCGTTGTTAGAGTGGCAGGTGTCACTCTCTTGAAGAGCCTGAGGACTGTAGCCAGTAGGGGATGGCTTGTCAAGTGTTCCCACTCCTAGTGGGAGCATCCACATTCCCCGTGCAGCTTTCACCCCACAGTGTGGGTAAAGAGAAATGCTGACAGCTGAAGTTCCATTATAGCTGCCCTGACATGCTCAATTACATTGGGTCCCATGCCAGGTAGTGCGATTGGAAGTGACGTCCTGAGTTAAGAGCTCCAGGTAACGTGGAGTGACAGAAATGCAAATCTTGCCTGTGACAGATGCCAAGGCTTCACTTGGATGAAAAAGGGAGGTAAAGGAGTTTGGCCATTGCTGGGGTGCTGAAATGCATAGGATGTTGTCATTTTGTCCTTCGTTTGCTCTCTTCCAAAGGCTTTGATGGAAGAAAGAGGGCCTTCACACCAAGGATTATTGACTGAGATTTGCCATCGTGCTTGGGAATTGCAAATCTACACTCAGTTACAGGGTAGTTGGGCTACATAATCCTTCTGCTGAATGTTGACATGATGCAACCCATGGTGTATCTGCCTATAAGTCTGCTTATTATTCCAGTGTGAGATGCAGAAGATGCAGTGGCTGTTTGCATAATGCTGGTGAATCAAGTGGTGCATCGAAGTCACTGAGTGTGAGCAATGTGCCATTTGCCTAACTGCATGGCTACAACCCTGTGGGTGAATACCAACTGGAGCAGACCCATTGAACAGAGGGTTGAATGGCAAGTCAACAGGTAGGCAAATGCAATGACTCTTCCCTACTCATAGTAAACTATAGGACCAAGGTCCCTGTGAAAGGCGGACATTCGTGGAATTTGGCTGACACACAGCCATGATCTGAAAATGTCTGTTGTGTAGTGGCCAAAAAAATACAGCTGATGGTAAGATGGCAGCCTGCAACAGAATATGCTGCCTCAGTGGAGCATGGTGGAATCTCTTTTTTGGAGGTTTTTAAACACAGGCCAGAAGGCCATCTGTAAGGAAAGCTTTGGTGGTGTACCCCTCCATGGCAGAATGGGGTTGAACTCAACAGGCCTTCCATCCCCTTTCATTTTCATGGTCCTACAATTCTATGGCTCCATGTGTAAGGGACATAATTCCAGCCATATTTACCACTTACATGGAGCTCAAGGATTCTGGGAGTTATAATTCCTAAGAGTAATTTTCCAGTTTCTGCAGAGAGAGGAATGTCTTCCTTGGACCAATCTGGACCTCTGAGAAAGATGATGGATGGATGGGTAACTGGTAGCTTCCATGTCACCAGAGGCATCCATCTCAATCACTACCGCAAAGATGGTTCCAAAAGTTTCTATCCTTCCATCAAGACCATGTCTTTTGTAAAGCTAATGGGTCATAATTGCCCATCCAAGAGCAAGCCACACTCAGTGCTCTGGGTCATAGGAATAACTCACAACAACACGTTGTTGCTAAGAAAATTAATTTCCTTCCTTCCTACATCCCCATTATAGTGAAGACTGCAGCTAAACTCAGGGAATAGGGGAGGTGGAGGGGGAAGAGACGAGATGATGCAGAGGTGGGGAAATGACATCATCCATGTCTCCGTTAATCATAAAATGCCACTGGTACAGCACTGTTCCCAGGGCTTTTAAGAAAGAACATTGCAGGCCAATTCAAACTATGAGTCCCTCTTTAGTGCTGCCATGAGGCAAGATTAGCACCTCAGGACTCAATGTTTTACAGCTTTCTCTGGTTGTAAAACTGAGGAGAGAAAAGTCCATTTGTTAATTTGAAGACAGCCGGGAAAGTGGCGAAGGTGGCCACAGAAGAACGGTTAAGTGCAACTTATCAGATGATTTAGTGCTGAGGGGACGCGGGAGAAGGAACAGATCTTTTCCCAAGGACTTGCTGATCTTACAGACCAGAACACTGCGCAAGTCATCTAGGCTATTACCTTGTTTCAAAGGAACAGATTGGTTGGCCGTGTACCCCATCTTCCTAGAGATGATGGCTTCTCAGAAGTTATTGATGTGTGCCATCAAAGCATTTACAACTTAGGATGACCCTAAGGAGAACCTATCATGGGGATTTGGGGGGCGCTGAGAGTGTGTGGCTTGCCCAAGGTAACCCGGGGGTTTCCATGGCTGAGTGACGAATCGAACTCACATCTCCTGGGTCATAGGCTATGTCTGCACTAGCCTGTTATAGCACTCTGATTCCACTTTCAACATCCTATGGAACCCCAGGTTCCATAGGATGTTGAAACTGGAATCAGAGCGCTATAACAGGCTAGTGGGGAAATGGCCATAGTCAATGCTCAAGCCACTACACTAGGCTGAGTCTCAGGTCATTTCCACACTAGACTGTTATAGCGCTATTATTCCACTTTCAACATCCTATGGAATCCTGGGGTTTGCTTCGAGGCCCTTCCCAAAACTGCAAACCCCGGGATTCCATAGGATGTTGAAAGTGGAATCAGAGCGCTATAACAGGCTAGTGGGGAAATGGCCATAGTCAATGCTCAAGCCACTACACTAGGCTGAGTCTCAGGTCATTTCCACACTAGACTGTTATAGCGCTATTATTCCACTTTCAACATCCTATGGACTCCTGGGGTTTGCTTCGAGGCCCTTCCCAAAACTGCAAACCCCAGGATTCCATAGGATGTTGAAAGTGGAATAATAGCGCTATAACAGTCTGGTGTGGAAATGGCCTCAGTCTCAGACACAGTGCAAATATTACATGTCTCCAGGGAATGCATTTATCAGACACGAACTTTTGTGTGTGGCACGTCGACTTCATCAACGCCGTAGTTATGAATAATTGAGATTCTAGTAAAACAAACCCAGGGAATAATCTGACAAGTGTCTTTTTTAAAATAAAGCAAAAGAAAAATTTGATTGGCTTTCTTTTCCAACATAAGATTGGTAGTATGACACATCCTAGGCTCACAGCAATCTGCCTGTTTAATGAAGAATGAAATAATTTTAACGTGGTGACTAGTGTGAGCCGACTCATATTTGCTCCAAAATAAGTTCCAGCAAGTTATGTTCTGCCATCCAGTGCACCACTTTTTGTGGAAGAAAATAGGCTGAAACCCCAAAGGCATCGGATCTTGTCTGATCTTGGAAACTAAGCAGTGTCAGGCCTGGTTAATACTTGGAAGACAGACCACCAGGGATTCTCAGATCCTGTAGGCGACATTTCAGAGGAAGGCAATGGCAAAACCACTTCCAACTGTTCTTTGCTTAAGAAAACCTTGTGTAAGGTTATGGAGTACCCATAAGTTGAGAGCCAACCTGAATGTACAAACCTTCCATATGACATCTTCTCAAACATCTAAATTTGGCTATCATGTCACCTCTCAACCTTCTCTTCTCCAGGCTAAACATACCCAGATTCCTAAGCCTCTCCTCACAGGGCTTCATAGTTTCCAGGCCTTTGACCATTTGGGTCACCCTCCTCTGGCCACGTTCCAGATTGTCCATATCCTTCTTGAATTGTGGTGCCCAGAAAGAAAGCGGAAGACTGTGTAACCCAAGGGTAGGTAACTGTGGCCTTCCAGGTGTTTTTAGCTAACCACTGCCATCATCCTTAGCCAGCACCATCAGTATTGAGGGTTGATGGGAACTGCAGCCCAAAAGCCATCCGGAGGGCTACAGTTGGCTTATGTTGCCATAATCCACTTTTGCATTGCAGGTTCTTTTCATCTGGCGTATGTGTGGAAAGAAAAAATAGCAGACTCCATACTGGCCTGAACTTTTCAGTCTGTCTAGGTCTCCTTGGAGGTATCAGTGGATTCCCAGGTGCTACATTTTGTGTTACCAAGTTAATCATAGGATCGCACAGTTGGAAGAGACCCCAGGGGCCATCCCATCCAACCCCCTGCTATGCAGGAACCCACATCAAAGTATTCCCAACAGATGGCCATCCAGCCTCTGCTTAAAAACCTCCAAAGAAAGAGACTCCACCACACTCCATGGAGGCAGCAGCAGATTCCACTGCCGGACAGCTCTGACCATCAGGAAGTTATTCCTGAGGTTCAAGTGAAATCTCCTTTCCTGAGCTTGAATCCATTGCTCCTTGTCCTAGTCTCTGGCGCAGCAGAAAACAAGCCCACTCCCTCCTCGACATAACATCCCTTCAAATATTTAAACATGGCTCTCATGTCCCCTCTTAACCTTCTCTTTTGCAGACTAAACATAACCAGCTCCCTAAGCCACTCCTGATAGGACTTCATGGTTTCCAGACCCTTCACAATTGTTGCCGCCTTCCTCTGGACACGTTCCAGTTTGTTTTTTGAATTGAGGTGCCCAAAACTGGACACAATATTCCAGTTCTCAATTCCTGCCCTAGGCATCAGATAGTTGCATCCACATCCCACTTTCTCTTCTCCCAGCTGGCTGTGCACAGGCTATATAACATGTCGTTGATGCCCTTTTATGTTATCTGGATAATATTAATTACTGGCCCCAGGGAAGATGGCTTCCCAAGTAGCTGCCTTGCAACGATTTCTGCTGCAGACAAAGTAGAAGTCCAGCTCTTCAGAGGTGACAAGCGGTTTTCCGCACTGAGATTAATTAGCTGCAGCTGGCTTCCTGTCTCCAAATATCTCCCTTCCCACAGGTCACAGAAGATAATCTTGGAAGACCAGCGTCAGGTCGGCTATTTCAGAATCCTGAATTCTAGATTCTGTAATACAGTGGACACAATACAGTTTCCCTTCGCCCTCATCCCCTTTCTGCTCCCTGCTGAATTAGTGAGACCAATGTTCTAACATTGCAAGCCAGACTCCTGTTCGGGTTTCCAGTGAAAACCCACACCAACCTTTAAAAAAAAATTGGAGGTCTTCTGCATATTTCTGAATGATGCCCCCATATCTCAGTATCCTCCTGCCTAGACCTCCCAAAATCTTTGTGCCTCCCTGCACTTCTTCAACTGCCTGTCATACCACGACCCCCTCTTCTGGAACATCTGTATGAAATTCTGGGCTTTGAGCCAACCTGTCGGTAGCCGTCATCAATTCTGCGTACAGCAGCATCAGGGGGATTGCCTTTCCCCATCATCTCAGATGTCACCAGGCTGTGGCAGCAATCAGAGGTTTAACTATTTCACGTGAGGTGCAAGACGAAACTCCACCTACAGTAACATAGGCCATTTCCGCACTGGACTGTTATAGTGCTATTGTTCCACTTTCAACATCCCATGGAATCTTGGGGTTTGAAGTTTAGGGAGGGGCCTTTGAGAAACTGCTCCTTTGAGGCCCATCCCTAAACTGCAAACCCCAGGATTCCATGGGATGTTGAAAGTGGAATAATAGCACTATAACAGTCCAGTGCGGAAATGGCCATAGTTCCATTATCTTTAGGACTGCCATATTGCATGGTCAGCCAGATTTTGCCTGGGTCCCTTTCACACTGTTCAATTATAATGCTATATTCCAATGTAAGAGAAATACTGAACCACAGAATCTTAGGCCATTTCTGCACTAGCCTGTTATAGCGCGATGATTCCACTTTCAACATCCTCTGGAATCCTGGGGTTTGCAGTTTTGGGAGGGGCCGGCCGGCCGGCCCCTCCCGAAACTGCAAACCCCAGGATTCCAGAGGATGTTGAAAGTGGAATCATCGCGCTATAACAGGCTAGTGCTGAAATGGTTTTAGAATCAGTTGGGACTGCAAGGGCTATGCAACCCAATGCCCTGCCATGCAGGAATGAAGAAATAAAACACTCCTGAAAGAGTGCTTAACTCTGCTTGAAGATTTCCAAGGCAATATATTCCAAGGCAATAATTCCAAGCTCTTACAGTCAGGGTGTTCTTCCTAATTTTTAGGTGGATTCTCTTTTCTCATAATTTGAATCTATTGGTACATGCTTTTGTCTGTGAAACAGTGGAAAACAATGGTTGTTGTGGGTTTTCCGGGCTTTGAGACCGTGTTCTATCAGTATTTTCTCTTGATGGTTCTCCTGCATCTGTGGCTGGCATCAACACGGCCTCAAAGCCCAGAAAACCCACAACAACCTATGGATTCTGGCCATGAAAGCCTTCAACTTTACAGTGGAAAACAAGTTTGCTGCATCTTCTACACCTTTTACAGCTTCATCCTATGGAGTCCTGGGATTTGCGGATTACTGTAAATGCATCCTAACTACACTCACTAGAACACAAAAGCGGTCTGACCTTCGCTCATACAAAATGTAATGAAAAGGAAAAATTGATTCATAGAATCAAAGAATCATAGAATAGTAGAGCTGGAAGAGGCCCCAGTGGCCATCCAGTCCAACCCCATTCTACCATGCAGGAAGACACAATCACAGCATTCCTTTGGACAGATGGCCATCTGGCCTTTGCTTGAAAACCTCCAAAGAAGGAGAATCCACTACATTCCCAGGCAGCATCTTCCACTGTTGAGTGGCTTTTACCATCAGAAAGTTCTTCCTAATGTTTAGATGGAATCTTTTTTCCTGCTGTATGAAGCCATTGCTCCATGTCCTAGTCTCTGGAGCAGCAGAAAACACGCTTGCCCCATCTTCCATATGACATCCTTTCAAATATTTAAGCATAGCCATCATGTCGCTTCTTAACCTTCTCTCTCCAAGCTAAACATACCCAGGTCCCTGCATATGTTTATTGAAGAAGAATACAGGAGCTAGGAGAAACTGCAGCAATTTGCTTTTGCCTGAACCTGCTGAGAAGGGTGAGATTTTTACCCATCCTGTCCTCCTTCCTATGCCGAATTAATTGTGTGTAAATGACTTTCGCACTTTAAAGTTTGCAGCAACTGAAGTAAGCTGAGAACGAAGGGGGAGGAGGAGAGGAGAAACTGGGACATTTTAGAAGCAGCTGAAAAGATTTTTGTAATTGGTTTTTTTGTGCATTTGTGTTATTTGGGATAACAATATAGAAATAAAATCGATAAAAGTAGTTCTAACAAGGGGAGGGAGGAAGGATAAGGATTGTGAGGGATAAATATTAGGATATGTATATACAAGTTAAGCGTTTTTTTTTAGTTTAAAAATGTGAAAAATTTATAGACTTATGATTTTGTTTTTGTAATGTATTAATTTTTCTTTTTAATAAATAAATAAAAAAAATAGAAGCAGCTGAAAAAATGGGATTGCAGGGGTTAAGTCAACACTGTCCTTGCCAAAAGGTGACAGTCAGAAGATTTGAGGTGCTGGGTTTTTTGCACCTTAGTATATTTCTCTAGAAATTAAGCTTTCTCCTATCTTTTTCTTGTCCCCCCCACCTGAACCTGTCAAACTCAATGTGCCTTAAGCCAGGTTGATTTTACTATAAAATAAATTTGCTCCAATCCTCTTATTTTCCGCTCAGCCCCTATTTTGCCGAATTGAAGCCTAGCCTTTACTTTGTCATGGAAGCATTGCAAAGAGGAGAGAGAAAGACATGCAGCTGGAAAAGGCAGCAAGCAAATCTAACATGACATTCGGCCCACCCGCAAACAAAGCCAGGCTACAATTGGAAACGAAAGACGGTTTGTCCCAGCGGAAACCAGGCAAAAACACAGATACGTTTCATCTTTCTCTCTCGACTACCTCCGCTTGCTTTAGCTCACCTCTGAGATTTGGATGCGCTGTTATCACCCAAGAATAAGCCTGCCGTTTATGGAAAGTGGCTCGCCTTGGGAAACGATCAGAACATTTTTGTGAGTGTTTAAATGGAGCTTGATTTCTGAATAGGGAAAAACGGCGAGGATTTCAATGAACGGTATGTATGACAACCTCCTAGAATGCAGAGCGAACACCTGACTTTAAGGGAACGTAAGGCTGGAAAAGCTCACGGTCATGGTGTATTCTGGGGGTGGGCAAAGTTTGGTCCGTAAGCCACATGTGGTCTTGAGACCGCTTTGTGGCCCTCAACCCTTCCAGACTTCTTGGACTGCCTGTTTCCTGCCCCCCCGTGGCTGGACTGCCTCTTGTAGAAGCCCCCGGATGCAACAATTCATGTTTAAAACCGGTTGCAGCCCATCCCTGCAACAATGAATGTCAAAAACAAGCATTTTTCAAAGCAGAAGTTCATTTGTAGCCAATTACTGGGTTTCTTTGGGGGGGTGGATTTTTCTTAGTCTGTGGCCATTTCCACACTAGACTGTTATAGTGCTATCATTCCACTTTCGACATCCTATGGAATCCTGGGGTTTGCAGTTCCGGGAGGGGCCGGCCTGAACTGCAAACCCCAGGATTCCATAGGATGTTGAAAGTGGAATGGTAGCGCTATAACAGTCTAGTGTGGAAATGGCCCATGTGATCCCCCCGAGCAGGAGTACTATAGGGGTTTGATTGTTGGACAAAGATGCTGGAAGATCAGGGTTTGAATCCTGGGTTTGAAGCTATGCAAACCCATTGATTGATCTTGGGCAAAGTCACACTCTCTTGGCCTCAGGGGCAGGCAAGGGCAAACCTCTTCTGAAGAAATCTTGCCAAGAGAAGCTCCAGAGTTGGAATACAACAGTGTGATGTAATGGTTTGAATCTGGGAGACCAGAGTTCAGATCCTGACTCAGCCATAGAAACTGCCCGGTGACTGTGGGTAAGTCACACTCTCTCAGCCTCAGAAGAAGGCAAAGGCAACCCTCCTCAGAACAAATCTTTCCAAGGAAACCATGTGCTAGGGTTGTTATAAGTCGACTTGACCTGAAGGCACACGCCAACAACAATCTAATTTGCATGTTTGCCGTTGCGCTTCTGAATTTTTTTTAGGATTACATTGCCCTATAAGGACATTATAAAGGAGCCGTGGTGGTGTAGTGGTTAAATGCCAGTACTGCAAGCCACAAGGTTGTGAGTTCGATCCTGCCCGGCTCCAAGGCTGACTCAGCCTTCCATCCTTTCGCAGGTCGGTAAAATGAGTACCCAGCTTGTTGGGGGCATGTATAGAAATGTTTCGAAATACATGCTATTTGTAAGTTGTTCGCCGCCTCGATCCATATGGAGAGGCGGGATACAAATAAATAAATAAATAAAAATTATCTTTAATTAAAATGCCAGGTGAGGGAACCGGGCTCATCAATACTTTCATTCCCATCAGCATGGAATGGATCTTCTCTCTCGGCAATCCCACTCAGTCCTCATATTGATCCCACTTGATTTGTTTTCCGTTTTCTTGACTACTTGGATTCGTGGTACTTCTAATCCAAAGAGCATCCGACAGTGGATATCACTCATGGAATCCTTTCAGCATCCTTACCTGTGATGCCAAAATGCTGTACGCTGTAGCTTAACATTTAAATATAAAAGAAGAAAGGGGAGAGAAACCCAGGAATGGGCTTCTGCCAGAAGCAACTGCATCCTCTTTGAAAGGTTTTTGAGCCTCCTGCGGTCGATGGTACTATTTGGCTGCCAATCATCCCAGCTTGCAACCTCGGCAAGCAAGTTGTTTCATAAGCAGTGTGACTCTGGCATCTGGGATGGTGGAGCGAAGAACAGCAAACCTTTCTTCAGAGTTTTGCTAGGATGAAAAGAGGCAATGCAACAGCCGTTATCTCCCCTGCTCTCCTCTCCTTTCTTTGCTCCTCACCTTTGCTCAAAAAAAAGGAGCGCAAAAAGAAAATGTGGCAAGGTTTTGAGCAGCACAGCCGACCCTTAAAGGATCCTGCATGGGGAAATCTGTGCCTTTTGTGCTGCTTTTTCCAGAATTGGGCTGAGAAGTCCTTAGTGCTAACAGGTCTTATGAGACGAAGGCTTTCCATTTGGGGCAGAACAGAGATGTAGGTCTTTCCTAAATTCCTTCCTGAAGGAAACAACAAGTAATTTTAGCAATTTTCTTCCTACTGCCTTTGAAAACAGTGAAGACTAGTTGCAGTTTGGGACTTATTCTGTGCAAGATTTGCATTCCCCCCCCACAGAAAATGACATTTGGTGCACAGGAAACAAAAAAGTCTGCTTTCTGCACAGAAATACAGATTTATCTGCAGAAAATGCTGTATTTGGGGATTTGTCCTACTCGAAATTTGCACATATCTGCGTAGAAACCAGCATTTTCCTGCACAGAAAATAATATTCCTAGACAGAAAAAAATGCTGTTTCTTGCAGAGAAAATCTTATTTTCTAGGCAGAAAGCCACATGTAAATGTTATGCAGAATTAGTCCCAAAGTGCCTGAAGGTTTTCATCAGTCCAGGATTTTGACTTGTAAGAATATTCTGATTGCAAGAAACAAATTTTTAAAATCATTATATATGTATGTATATATGTATATGTATGTATACACACACACATATATGTGTGTGTGTGTGTGTGATTTTAAACATTTGGGTTTTTTTAAATTTGTTTTTTTTTAAATCACTTCGTTTGGGTTGGGTGTTTTTGGTTGGTTTGGTTTTTTTAAAAATCACTATATATTTAGTGATATATATATATATATATCAGTAGTGTAGTGTGGAAATGGCCTATGATTCTGTGAGTCTATAATCAATTTTTCCTTTTCATTACAGTTTGTGTGAAGAAATGTCAGAATTCTTTTGTGTTTCAGTTGGTGCAGTTAGGATGCACTTAAGGCAATAGGTTAGTTTTCTAGTAGTGGGTTTTGCTATTATGTCTTAGCTCAGTTTTAATTTAGTTTTAGTTTTAATTACAGACGCATATTGTTTACACACCGTTCCTCTTGTTCCTTTTTCCATGTAGTTGTGAACTAGTTCGTTTGTACGTTCGTATTAGTAAAGATGAAATCTGAAAATCACCGCCCACCATCCTGCCTCCCAAAATGTAGGTATGAAACGTTGCAACGATCTTCTCTTGTCCAAACTCACCCCAAAGCCCACCTTTTCTCAGCTGAATCTCTCCGCGCCCCCTGCCCTCGAACCCAGGCCTTTCCTGGTTGATTGGGGATGAACATTTTTAATGGAAATAAAGGCAATTTTCAAGGATTCCAAGAGCTGAGAACAGAGAGGGAAACGGTTCTTGAAACACACCCATGCCTGTGATAAATGGGGCGTATTATCTAAATGCTAATAAATACTGAGCCACAAATTGGTATCATTTTTCTTCATTCCTCTGCAGCCTTTCGTTGGTGAGTGGCATTAAATCTAAGTGTCGACATGTTATAACACAAGCCAGCTCTAATTCCTTTCTGTGCTGTGTCTGTTTGTGTGTGTGCGCGTGCACATGTGTGTGTTTTCCAACGCCGATGGTAGAAATAAAACAAATCTTCATATTTTCCCTATTAAACTATCAACAGAGCCAAACGTTCAGCCATAATTCAAGGAGCTGGAGCGGGCTGGAAAAATGCAAACAAGACGCCCGAATGGATGTCATCTAAATATGTATTTGTTTAGATGTTAAAAGAAAAGGATATATTTTCTTTTGTGTCGCTGTTGAAAGCATAATGGGAAAAACATGCAGTATTTTGAAGCTTAGCATTCCAGCCGGACGCTCATATCATGCTGTTTTCTTGGCCGGATTTCTTCAGAGGAGGTTTGCTGTTGCCTTCCTCGGAGGCTGAGAGAGTGAGACTTGGAACATTTCCGCACGACACTCTTATAGCGCGATGATTCCACTTTCAACCTCCTATGGAATCCTGGGGTTCGCAGTTCCAGGAGTTGGTGAAACATGAAAATAATCAAATCTGTGAAAGTGAAAGCCACAAATGTGGAGGGCCTACTGTATCTTTGAATTAATAAATATTAGATCATTTTTAAAAAATGGAATTAAACTATGGACAATAGGAGAAGCTCAAAAGCAGTATAAACAGTACAATTTAAACTGCAATAAGAATAAGAAGCACCTGAGGTGAGAGGGGCTGGTGTTGGAGAAACTTGCAAATAATCAGATCTGTGAAAGTGAAACCCACAAATGTGGAGGGCCGACTGTACAAAGCTTAGTGTCACAAAATCCCAATTTAAGACTCAAGCTGCTGCCCTCCGCTGGCTTTCTGGCACTGAATATCAAAAGGCACCCCTCTCTTATAAATAAGCCTCAGTTGCATCTCATGTCATCTTGCACCTTTAGTAATATCTTCTTGCTGCAATTGCACCTCTCCCCCAAACCCCAACTTACAGCCATCTGGCTATTATACTCATAGTGAAATGCTGAGGAGTACAGATTTTTATATAAATGGGAAATGTCACTTCTGCTGGGGTGGGGATTGGGGACGCAAGTGCTCATTCCAAGCCGAACTTCCGAGCAGCCCGGGCTCATGCTTGCTACATCGAGGGCAATCGGATAGAACAGCATGTCATGCCTGTTCACTGGGCAAGTGCCTTGCATGCTCTGAGCGGGCACATTTTATTGATGGGAGCAGCAGGCATGAAATATGTCCCTCCGTAAGTAGAGGTCAAGCATTGCTCATCAACATTTTCCAAACCGGGGACCCTAATCTGCAAGCGTGGTGCTTGCTTCTCATCATTCCTTCTGCATCACTTCTTTTCTGTTCTCCCTACCTTTTTGCCTCGTTCAGACAGTCACACACTCCTTCTGCTCCTCAATAGATTTCTCCTTATCCCTCTTCTCCATTTTTACTCCACCTTGGAAAAGCAAAACAGGTCAGAGCACTGCTGGAGCATGAAACGACAAGAGTTGGAAAGGACTTCGGAGGTCAGTTAGTCTAACCACCTAGTCCAGGAGTGGGCAAAAGGTGTGCCATGGGCAACATGGGGTCCTCAGGGTGATTTTGATGGCTGTTTCTGGTCCTTCTCCTCCTCTACCAGCCACTGTTTGGCTGGCTAAGGATGGCTTGCAGCCCAATTTCTCGACACCACTGACCCTTTCTCAATCCCCTCCACACACCCAAGGAAGGAGATGGGTAATAGAGAGAAATATAGGGCCACTATGCTAACTCACCTCTTTTCCTCTCCTTTCCCTGACCTGGAGCATTTCCGCACTAGATTGTTATAGCGCTACAATTCCACTTGCAGCATCCTATGGAATCCTGGGGTTTGCAGTTTTGAGAGGGGCCAGCCGGCCCCTCCTGAAACTGCAAACCCCAGGATTCCATAGGATGTTGCAAGTGGAATCATAGCGCTATAACAGGCTAGTGCAGAAATAGAGCCAGTTTGGACTGTGGGTGCCTCTCTCCCCACCATGCCTTAGCCCCCTCCCATAGGCACAGACACATTCTGATATTTGCAATTTTTTCCTCTTTTACAGGTGTCCCATGCCCCTATCCCTAGCCCACGTGTGGGGCTGACTGTATATTCTATTCATATTAATTTGCTCTGAGAAAGAGTGAGAGAAACTAGGACATTTGAGAAACAGCTGGAAAAGCGGTGTGGCAGAGGTTTAACCAAGACCGTCCCTCACAAATTTGGAGAGTTAAAGGGTATATTAGGGTTGTCACCACTTTTTCTTCTTCTTGATCCTTAGCCTTGAATACGGTATCTGGGCCTAACTTTGTCTCCTTCAGGCTGGCGACGCCTGTGCCTTTTTCCAATTTAGGCCATGCAAATGAGGGAGAATTTCAGCTCGGTTCATTTTTATTGAAAAATTTGCTGAAATTCACACATGCATATTCAGGGCACAAACAAGATGAGGTGTAAATAATTCAAACGGAGGTGAAAGCTAAGCTGTCAGATCTTGTTTCTACACAGGAGTGAAAGAGAACAAAGTCTACGCTATCTTCTGCATAAGAGCTCTCCAAGTATCTGAAGACAGCCCATCTTGTGACCCCTTGGCCTTTCCTTCTTTGAGGTAAGCATATCATCCATAGGTCTAAGGGGCTTCTCCTTCGATCTTCATCCATGGATACCTTGGCGTATGAGGAAGGAGACATCACCCTCCAATCCAGGACGGAAGATTTCAGACCTTACTAAAGGAACGCTCTCTCCAAAAATACCCTCCAAGTGGTGATCCGGCACGGAGCTCACTCCCTTCATCAACAAAGCTAGGAAAGTGGGACCTGGATGCTACACTTATCTTCCTCTGTACTAAAAAGCCACACCGGATAACATTTGAACCTCAGATGATGTGCCTTAATTGGAGTAGCTTTTTAATCCCTTTATTCAAATAAAAGGAGGTGATCTAGTACAGAGCTGGCTTCCTTCCTTAGCAAACCTCAGCAAAGCGGAACCTGGATGCAACAGCCGTTCTCTTCTCTATCGGTGAGCCACATGGGTTAACATCCAGAACTGATGTGATCAGCCTTATCGAAAGGCCTTTCTGCACTACACTGTTATAGTGCTATCATTCCACTTTCCTGTGGAATCCTGGGGTCTTCACTTTAGAATTCTCAGCCAGAGAGCCCTTTGGCCTCTTTAAACTAGAAACCCCAGAATTCCACAGGAGGTTGAAAGGGGAATAGTAGCTCTATGGCAGTGAAGGGTGGAAATGGCCTGGGTTTGCAGGAACAGCGATTTGCGTTTCCTTTTGCACAGTGAAATAGGGCACCATGGCAGACGTACACTCAATTGCACCAAGTCAGTATTTAGCAGGAGAGTGGTGTTGCACAAGCATGGTGTAACTATTGTAGATTCACGTTGCTCATGAACCATTTAGAAGCCTGGCCTCCAGCTCAGTCCCTCTCTCGCACATCCAGGCATACAACACACACCATCATGTGGTTTTTTTCTTTAATTTTAAATCTTTTATTTAGGTTTGAAGCCAACGAACAAGTGCTCAAGGAAAGCCAAGGAGGGCACTGGGAGGACACACAGCTGTGACTCAGCCTGATCGCTTGTAAAAGCGGCCAGGGAGACAGTTCCATCGGGTCCCTGGCTTTATTGCGTTTTCGCAGATGGTCTATAAATAGGTTTGATTCAAGAAGTGACGTGGCTCAGAGCTCTGCCACCCCTTGTGTTTCATGCACCCTCATTCTCTGATCCATCATCCCATTGTCACTTCTGGGAAGGAGATGACCTCCCCGGTTTTGGCACAGAGGGCTGTGCTCTGGCCCTGAGATGTTTCAGGAGACCCTGCAAACTCTCTGCATCAGCCCATAATACTGTGGTTGGGTCACCATGGAGGTTGGAACAGAGGGATGAAGAAAGGGAGCTAGAGAAAGAGATGAGATAGATACAGCTGCGGGTAGGGAAGATAAGGAGAAAGGAAGAAAAAACTCTGTGTGGATCCCTTTTTGCTACACTGAGAATACAAAACCACTCAGTACCTTGACACTCCATCTTTCCGTCATGGAGGTAAAGGTCGCTTTCCTCCTTCACTGTTCCTCACAACGTCCATATCCCAGATGTGTTAGATTCCCTCATCCTCAGACAGCAGATCCCGTCATCCCCACCCAGCATGAATGGGAGCATAAAGGAAGGCTAGGAAGAGCATCGGGAAGGTTTTCAGAATTTCTTGGCACTTTGGAAAACACAGGAGGCAGATGGGTCATGAGGCCTGAGATTCAGAAGAAATGTCTATTGCCCATATTTCATACACTCTGACCACAGGCTTCTCTGGGAGATACGTTCCTCTGAAGAGCAATTCTTTCCTGCAGCAACTGGAGGGAAAAAAAGAAGGCCATGCGGTGGATCAATGATCCAGCTATATTGGAAGAAATGTGTCTCTGTCCCAAGCCCTGACAGAAATGAACCTGAGTTCAGTACCCATACAGTCTAATAAGAAGGTGCCAGATCATTTGGCATTGCATATGTGCCATATTAACTTTCCACCCAACTAACATTCTTGACCAGATATTTATGGCCATCCACAGACTCCTTCCAGACTCCTTGCTTTCAGAAGGTCTTAAACTCTTATGTTTAAAACTTAAAACTAGATCGAGGGAGGTACCGGTACCACTCTACTCTGCTTTGGTTAGACCTCATCTTGAATACGGTGTCCAGTTCTGGGTACCCCAATTCAAGAAGGATATTGACAACCTGGAGCAAGTCCAGAGGAGGGCGACCGAAATGGAGAGGGGCCTGGAAGCCATGAAGCCCTATGAGGATAGACTTAGAGAGCTGGGTATGTTTAGTCTGCAGAAGAGAAGGTTAAGAGGGGACATGAGAGCCATGTTTAAATCTTTGAAGGGATGCCATGTAGAGGGCTTGTTTTCTGCTGCTCCAGAGACCAGGACAAGGAGCAATGGATTCAAGCTGCAGGAAAGGAGATTCCACCTGAACCTCAGGAAGAACTTCCTGACAGTCAGGGCTGTCTGGCAGTGGAATGTGCTGCCTTGGAGTGTAGTGGAGCCCCCTTCCTTGGAGGTTTTTAAGCAGAGGCTTGATGGCCATCTGTCGGGAGTGCTTTGAGGGTGTTCCTGCATGGCAGGGGGTTGGACTGGATGGCCCCTGTGGTCCCTTCCAACTCTACATTTCTATGATTCTATGATTCTATGATTCTAAATACCCTAAAAGCACCAGATCCTGTCTGATTTTGGAAGCTAAGCAGGTTTAGTACTTGGAGGGGAGACCACCAACAAATTCTAGGGGCTTTAAGCTATATCTCAGAAGAAGGAACTGGCAAAACAACCTCTAAGGATTCCTTGTTTAAGAAAAACCTGTGAAATTCATGGGGTTACCATAAATTGACAGGTGACTTGAAAGAACGTACACACCCGTTAGGGAGAAAGATGGGTGTAATTTTAGCTGTGTCAGCTTATTTGCCTGGGAGAAAGGTTCCTGAAACCAAGGCATACAGTTCTAAAGAAATGCAAGCATTTTTCCAAGTTAACCCAAGTGAAGCCATTTTTGTGTCTCCTATCCCTTTCCCTTCTAGGTAGCGATAAGTATAGGCTCAAAGGTGTTAAAAGCCTCTCATCCTGATCTCAGAGTCCTCCAATTGATTGCATCCTGGCAAAAGCGCAGAAAGATGGGAGGGGGGGGAACGACTTTGCAATCCTTCATCCAGTCCTGCATTTTGAGGAATTCAACCTGGCAATGCAATTCAGAAATCTGGCAATTCCTTTGCTTCTGGCTATAAAAGGATGCACAAGTCATAAATCATTTTTGAACTGTAAGGGACTTTTTCTTCTTCTTCTAGAAATCTACTTCCTCTTGAGACGCAAAGGACATTGTGCTGGCCCAGCTCCAAACGTGCGAGGATTAACAGCCCTGGAAGTAATGAAAGGAGATTTATGTTGATGTGAAGGAAGGAGATGAGTGTGTCGTTCTAGTTCATCCTCGCTGGCTCTCACCAAACAAATTGCCAATCTCGCACGTTTAAGGCTGCCTGGAAACCAAATGCAGAGGGACCAAGTAAAGAATGACTCATTCCAGAAAAGAATATACTTTCCGACTTAGGAGACAGAAGTCTGAATCTTAGTTTCAGTTATAGAAGATCAATTTAATCAATGGCATTTGTCTTTGTATCAGCTCACTATATGATATCCTCATTGGGACTCTTTACTGTACTATAGTCCATAGACCCAACAAGTTCAAATTATCAAGATGTGAGATCAAGTCAAAGCAATTGGGGCAAATCATACAGGCAGAACTCATTTCAGATCTTTCCTCCACTAATGGAGAAGTTAACCATTTTCAAATCCTACTTGGCAATGACCAAGGTCACATGGTATGTACCCTCTAGGAATCCAAGGCCATTTCTGCACTAGACTGTTATAGTGCTATTATTCCACTTTCAACATCCTATGGAATCCTGGGGTTTGCAGTTTAGGGAGAGGCCCTTGAGGCCCCTCCCAAAACTGCAAACCCCAGGATTCCATAGGATGTTGAAAGTGGAACAATAGCACTATAGCAGTCTAGTGCAGAAATGGCCTAAGATCTGCAAGCAAAGCATTATTGTCCATTCCACCAATGCACACAGCCCTGTCAAGGCTGCAAGCCTTGCAAGATTTGGCTCCACATCTGTGGAACAGTCTTCCTTTGGACCTCCAACTGGAGGAGGAGCTCACCTGTTTTCTTAAGGGGTGAAAGACCTTCCTCTTTGGTTGGCCAGATTAAGCTGCTGAGTTATGTCTGAGGTTGCCCAGGTGGGGTGCTGGTAATTTCATTTTATGTATATTTATAGCGTTACATTTTATTGTCCTTGTATATTTGACCATATGTGTTGATATTCTCTCCTTTGATGAAAAGGGAGCTGCTGTTGGTGGTGGTGGTGTGATTATGATCCAAAGTGTTCCTCTTCATGGTAGCTGGTGTGTGTTCATTGGGGTGTAGCTACCAGGAGGTGGGCAAAATGAGGGCATTGCCCCCCAATAAAAGCTCTGATCCCCCAAATAAATTTCCCTTCTGTCCCCAAATTTCTAGCATTGCGGACGGTGAGACACTCAAAACCATTTGTACCTAGAACTCTTCTATAGTCAGCCCTATGCATTTGCAGGATTGACGTTCATGGATTTGCTTATCTGTGAGTTTCTCCAACCCCTGCCTCCCCACATCAGGCGCTTCTTTTTTGGGGTGGGGGCCTTCCCTCTCAGAGGCTCCAATCTGGCTGTGCAACCCTTTAAAAACTGGCCTCTGGTCCTCTTCCTCCTCCACCAGCCACTGCTTGGTCAGGTAAGGATGGCTCACAGTTTCTCAGCACTACAAGCCCTCTCCCGATGCCCCCAACACACACACACACACACACACACACACACATGAAAGGAGATGGTCATCAGAGATGGAGTATAGGGCCACCATGTGAACCCATACCCTTTCTTTGTCCTTTTCCTGATCTGCTTTGGACTCTGGGTGCCCATTCTCCCCACCACGCCTCAGCTCCCTTCCCACAGACACATACATTTTGATATCTGCGATTTCCCCACTTTTGTGGAACCCTAGTGAATGTGGAAGGCTGACTGTATCTGCTGTGTTTTCCTTCCCTTGTGAATTTTGCCTGTCCCTTTTCTTCAGATGCCTGAGCTGTGTTTCTAAATGCTCGACTTAATTTTCAGTGATTGCAATCCTAGAAATTCGGAGACTTCAAGAAAGTTTTAATGCGGGGACTCAATTCTTCTTTGGGAGGCAATGCCCTCATTTTGCCCCTTCCTCTGTAGCTAGATTCCTCATGTACACACCTAAAAACAGACTGAGGCTTCAGTAGATCTTCAGTCTCCCATCCAACCTGTCAAAAGACATTTGGAATCTCATTATTCCAGTCACTTGAAATCCAGCCAGGTTGTCTCTTCAAGTCCAGATATGAGAGCTGCCAAATAGTTACTCTCTTGGCTTTTACGGCTCTGTCTAAAGTCTCACACTACAAAGAGCGTGGGTTTCCCACAACCACCACAAACTTCCAGAAACATATCTATTTATAGAGGATGGGGACTGGCAACTTGCATAGAGGGGATCTAAACACTTGCACTAATATGGCACAGGTCATGTAAATAGAGCATCCAGTTGCCATGCCTTGCACATCCTTTGAACAGATGTGGAGCTAATGATGAAGCCAGCCCATCTGGAGCTTGAAAAACCCTCAGGTACCAAAATCTCAAATGCTGAGCAAATAGGTAGGGAATGGGAAGAAGATGGAAACGCAGTCCTGGCAATGGCTGCAAAGCAACACTGAGAGAAAGGGAAGAAACACCCAGATCAGAGCCTGGAAAAGTTACTTTTTCAAACTACAGCTCCTAGAATGCCATAGCCAGCGTGGCTACTGGTCATAGTGGTTGTGGTATTCTGGAGCTGTTGCTAAAAAGAAATTACTTATGTAAGTTCTGAGCCAGGTTGGCAAGTCAGAGTGGAGGCTGGGTAAAGGATTGACCTAAAAGCTATAGGTGATCCCAACAAGAGTAAGCACATTGAATCCATGGTATTCCTTGATTTATATCTGTCATAATTCATGTTGAGGAAAGAGAGAAGCCGTGTGGGTAAGTAGCAGTCCAGAGATCAAGACGCCAAGGAATCAATCTGTAGCCAAGAAAACCAAAACCGAGGGATGTGCAGCAGATTAGTCAAGGTCCAGGTTCCAGGTTCAACAAAACAAGGCAGACTCACCAAGCTGGCTTGGATCTTGTGGAAGAGGTGAGTGATGGGCGTTACTTCCAGCATCTGAAGAGCATTTGCTGCCTGTCTTTTCTGCATTCCTACATTGCTTGAGTCCAGGACTGTATCTCCCTTTATGAGCCCATTAATGACCTAAGATGATCCAGAGAGGACTTTCTATCTGCCCATCAGCTTCTCAGGCTGGTTTGGTGGGCACAAGGGAGATGACCTTCTTGGTGGCTGCTCCCAGATTTTGGAACTTCCTCCCTAGAGAGGCCATGATGACTCCATCCTTGCTCTCCTTCTATCAGCAAGTCAAAACATTTTTATGCTGTCAGGCAGTTAGAAACTGTCTGGGATGGGGTTTTAATGTCAAGCAGTGCTGTTCCTAAGGTTCGCATCTAGTGTTACATAGATAGATAGACGGACAGACAGACAGGGTGGTATAGCAGTTTGAGCACTGGACAACGATCCCGAAAACCAGGGTTCAATTGCCTGGGAAAACTATATGAAATTCCCTGTCAACAGTCCACTTGCACACACATACAGAGGGATCTTGAGGAAACCTTTACAACAGCCAGAAACTGACCTGAACATGGCCGCTTTTGACAGAAGAAAATGTAATGTGTGTTTCTGGCTCTCCAGAGGAGCGATCGGAGAACATTTGCCTGTACGGCTAGATTTTGGTTTCCCGTCCACACAGGCCTCGTTGTGCTTTAATTGCAAGTGAAAATTACAGAACCTCGGGGAGCAAGGAGACACGAAGCAACAAATGCATGCGCCGGCGCAACTTCCCTCTAAATCAGTTTTGCATGGGAGTTTGTTTCCCACGAACACGACAAAGAAATGCCTGGATAATTTAATTAAAAGCATCATTACTTTCTTCAAAGGCTCATTGGAGTTTGATTCAGGAGGATTTTCTTCTTCCTCTCCAGCAATCTGGCTTTCCCTAGGAAAAGAAAAGCGCATCTCGGCTATTAGTCTGTGAGGAAGATCCCATGATGTGCTGCAGTGCTCTCTGCGCAAATACAGGTCCATTTCCCTCCTCCCCAGACAGCCACTGACCAGTCCCTGGCCATTTCCGCACTAGCCTGTTATAGCGCTATGATTCCACTTTCAACGTCCTATGGAATCCTGGGGTTTGCAATTTCTATTTTTTTCTATTTGTGCTTTTAAAATGTTTTACACCACCTGGAATCCCATGTTGGGAGCAAGGCAGGATATAAACTAAATAAATGTAATCCAAATAAATAATAAAGTGAAATAAATAAATAAATATAAATAAAATGTGTTTCTCTTTCCTCTTTCCTTCCAAAATCTACCATAAAGACAAAAATTAGTCTCCCATGTAACCAAAGCTGATGTTAATGTTTTTCCTCTATATTTGATGTAAATGCACTTCTGCGTTTCATTTAATGTTTTCATGTACTGTAAAAGCATTAAAATATTTTTAAAAAATAAAAATAAAAGAATTTTCCTAGGTTGGGGTTTTTTGATAAAAGTGTCACAGCATCCTTCTAAAAAGCTGGGAAGTTGTTTGTTTTTATATTTGGTATAGTGGTCTGAGAGCTGGACTACAAGCTTGGAGACCAGGATCCAGTTCTCCGCCTGGCTGTGGGAACCTGCTGGATGACCTTGGATGTGTCACACACTCTCAGCCCCAGAAAACCCCATGGTAGGTTTGCTTTAGGGTTGCCACAGTCAGAAATGACTTGAAGGTGCACAACTGCATGCAGCGTTGGCTGGTATGAAATAAATGATATGGGGACACAGGATCCAAGGTGTGGAGGGAACGGGCTGGTACTTGACATGGCACAAACCTGACCATAACTGATCTCGGCATTCCTTCTACCCCAGGTTGTAATTCTTTACTGCTGCTTCTTATTAGTGCTTCCCTCCCTGCACAAATAATACCTTGGATTGAAGTACTTTTGCCCAACAGTAAGGAACAATCTATATGCAAAAGGCGGTGTGAGCCTGCTTTCTAACTCTTCCTTTAAAATCCCGAATTCGGCTGTCACGACCGCTGTTATCCTCTTGGGTCCGCCACAGTCACCGTCCTGCTCTGACAGCCCTCTGTGGCGTATTGTTAGGGTGCCAAAATGATTTCCCAGACCTGAGAAAGGCATCGCTTCGAGGGAAGGTAGCAGTGACAGCTCCTTTTCTAACGTAACCAACCGAGCGTTCCCCGGTGCCCCTGGCAACCTACTTCTGGATTCCTGGCACAGACTCGGTTGGAACAGAGAAAGCTGATGGGAGCCCATTTTCATCTTGGCCTGAACAGGCTCGCTGCCTTTTATGAAGACTAAGCAACCTGGGGCTATATTTGGCCAAGAGAAGCACCCTGAGGCCATAAATTGGAAAGGGGACAAGGGGGGGGGTCAGCAAGGCTGCCAGATTGCAGGGCCTGGTCCGAGTCTCCAGTTTTCGTGGGAGGACTCACCTCCAGGCAAGAGGATAGGGCTGGGTGTAAATCTCCAACTCGGCTAGGAGAGCAGCAACTTCCTACAGTTTGCAAACCTGAATTGATTCGTTGCTGCGACTTGCAAAGTCTCTCCATCTGGGGCCTTCTTACCTGCAACCTCCACATCTGTGATTTCCAGTTCATGTGTTGCCTCCTATACCTAAAAATGGCAGTGACATGAACATGGATGCACTGAAGCGTCTGTGTGCATGTTATCATCATTAAATATACTGGGAAGCAAGCATTCATGATTTTTGCTATTTGTGAGGGTTCCTGGAATGGAACCCCTGCATATATGGAGGGCCCATTGTATATAATTACTTACTTAGCTTCCTCCTTCCCACCAAGTTGTTGTAACAACCAGGGCTCACCCTCCACTCTTCTGCATCCACCTTCTGGTTCTAAGTAAACAGGCTAGATTAAATGCTCTTTAACCATTAACTTCTCTAAGCAGGTGAGAGACAATAAATCTTTCATTTCATCTCCATCTCAAAACAGCCCATTTAAGATTTCTGTCCTAATCTATTCATGCTTTCCCTAGTTACCTGGCACATTAGGGATCAGAGCACTGTTAACCAAGCCTGGTTAGAGAAACTACACAACAACTTTATTACAACAGCTCCACTGGCTTCCCGTCCAATTATAATTTGTAATAATTATCATCTGTAATGGATAATTATAATTGTAATAATAATATTCTATGATTCTGTCGGGGTGCCGGCACCAATAGGATTCGATGTGGATGTTCCCTTTTAAAAAAAATAAAAAAATCTTGCAGTGAGCTGCTTTGAGACCCAGCACTGGGAGAAAGGCAGGATGTCAATCAAATGAATGAGTCATTCAAGATATTTGCATGGGTCAAAGGTCATCAGGGCTCCGTACCTTGTCACCTCCAGGTCCTTGCCATGTTCTCGAGTTTACCAAGACCCCCCAAAATGCCCTCCCAACTGTAAAATGCCACCTAGCTTACCCTTGGTGCTCTTCCATCCCTGAAAATCATGCATAATATTCTCTGGCTACAAGGGACACCCTTCTAAAATAATTGGACTGTCATCCCTATCGCTGTCTTAATTAAAGGACAAGACAAGCGTGGGAAGGTAGGAGATTTAACTGAGTCGAAATGCCAGCTCTGGAAAAAAGATCTGACTAGTTTGTTTGAGCTGGGTGGGTTTACCGTGAAGAGGTTCCTTCACCCCAGTTCTAAAGAATGATTCCCAAAATCTTTTGTAACTGCAGGAAAAGTTTGTGAATGAATTATTAAACCCAGTATCTGGGGGCATCCATGTCCGTGAGGTAGGAAATTGGGTTTTCTCCTGTACTTCAACAAGGGATATTCAAGCTGTTGGACCCTACCCCACAAGACAGATTCAGAACCTCAGATAACTCCTCTAAAGGCCCCTTAAAGGATGCAATCATCACCCAATGATATGGAATCCAGCAGCTCAAACGGCGGCTCATACCTCTGGGAGGACTCTGGTTGTCGTATCCATCTTAGACCAGCGGGGTGGCTCCCATGTCAGTGTGGTGGTGAATCCACTCCAGGTTCTAAAGGAGATACCCAAAGTGCTTGACCCCACCACCAAAATATGGCCAGCACCTTGGATAGCTATCTTAATATTCA
Organism: Ctenosaura bakeri; assembly: GCA_948474755.1. Classification (NCBI taxonomy): domain Eukaryota; kingdom Metazoa; phylum Chordata; class Lepidosauria; order Squamata; family Iguanidae; genus Ctenosaura; species Ctenosaura bakeri. The sequence goes on along the minus strand of CAOLHI010000179.1, from coordinate 608,343 downwards.
GACTGAAAGCCAAACAAGATTCAGCCTCCTTGCTGACATGGAAGCCACCAGATTCCATTTGTATTAGTCTGGGAGGGGAAAGCAACAACAAGGACACACAGACATACGTATATATGGAGCCAGTGTGGTATAATGGTTTGACTCCAGGCAACCAGGCTTTGAATCCCCACTTAGCCAAGGAACCCTGCTGGCTAACCCTGGCCAAGTCACACTCTCTGTCTGCCTAAGAGGAGAACAATGGCAAACCTCCTCCAAAACAATCTAGGTGTCTAGATCCCATCTGATCTTGGAAGCTAAGCAGGGTCACCCCTGCCAAAGAATATGTTACTGTTGCGTGCTTTCAAGTCATTTCTGACTCATGTCAACCCCAAAGCAAATCCATCATGGGGTTTTCCGGGGGCTGAGAGAGTGTGATGTTCCCAAGGTCACCCAGTGGGTTTCCATGACTGAGCAGGGAATCTAACCCTGGTCTCCTGTTTCATAGGCCATTTCCACACTAGCCTGTTATACCACTATGATTCTGCTTTCAACATGTTATGGAATCCTGGGGTTTGCAGCTTAGGGAGGGGTCTTTGAGGCCCTTCCCTAAACTGCAAACCCCAGGATTCCATAGGATGTTGAAAGAGGAACCACAGTGCTATAATAGTCTGGTGTGGAAATGGTCATAGTCCACAGCTCAAACCACTACACCACCTGGCTATGTCTGCCAAGGAATACCATGTGCTAAAGTATAAACTAGGAGTCTAAATGCCCTAAAGGTATGCTCAGATACCATCTGATCTTGGAAGCTAAGCAGAGTCAGCCCTGGTTAGCACCTGAATGGGAGATGGCCAACATCACCTCTGAGTACTCCTTGCCTAAGAAAACCCTATGAAATTCATCAGGTTGCCATTAAGTCTACAAGTGACTAGAAGGTATGTACACTCATGCAGAAGCAAGTGAGTTGAATAAGAGTTCTGCCTAATACCTTTCACTTGATTCCACCCCCCAACTTTGCATTCTGAATCCTCAAAGCTTGAGGAAATTAGCAGAACCCGTGTCGTTGCTTGCTGGTGCTCTTTGGAGACAAGCGTGGCAAAAGCTGACTCATCTGTATCCTAATCGCTCATGAAAGTCTGTTCGCAGGCTTCCACCAGGAAAAAAAAAGAGAGATTTACTAAATCAGGGACTACAATAGATTTTGTCTTCCTTCCTCCACTACAGGCAGTCTCCTTCCCCCACATTATTTGGAAATTCGGAGAAGCTTTGAGCTGCAGCTGAAGCCTGCTGGGCTGCTGAGGCTGAAGCTAGCTCTGGTGGGAATTCATCTCCATAATTCTATTATCAATCACAAGCCAAGGCAACTGATGCTCTCTGCCTTGCCCAGATGGGGCTTAATAAGAGAAGAGGAATGATTCACGCAGGAGAACTTGGATTCTGCACAGCCTTCCTGCAGAACTTCCTGCCTGGGTTGGCTCAGATTGTGCAGGAAGCTGAGCAGATAATATACCTTTCAACCATCTGTAGAAGAACAAGGGGACAACCTAGAGGACGTGTGGTACCCTTGAGTGGTCATAATGTAGCACCTGGACTGCATGTGGTCCCCAGAACTCACTTTTATGAGTACTGAAGTCCCACAAAGTTTCCTCTTCCAAATCTTTTTAAAATAAAACTCTGGGCAAGATTTTGGGGCAATTTTTACTCCAAAGTCACACAGAGAGTCCCCCAGACATGAAAACATGTGAAAATACCCCACGCAAGTACCCCAGAATCCCATACTGCCTTCAGATACCTCCATTTTCCTCTACGGTCCCTCTCAAAATGGCTATCCAGCCACCATTGAGAGAGGGACCACAAAGGAAAATTGATGCATTTGGAATTGCTGAGGGGAGAGTAATTGACCCCAGTCCCCTGGAAATAGAGCTGAGAAATTTCACAACATCTGCATTTGCACAGCGGTTGCTGTGATGTTGCTATGTATGGTGTCCATTGCACAGTGGCAGAGTGACTGATGCACCATGATCCAATGTGCAATCAGTGCCTATGTGCACTGGGGCGCTCTCCAATGTGCATACAGATACTGGCTAGGAAGTGGTGGGACATGAAAGGAGTGGCCAATGAGCATCCGAAGAGCCCAATAAACATCAGAAGGGTGTGATGTGCATTGGAGAAAGGCCTGATGTGCATAGGAACACTCTTGCCATTGACCTGTTGCACATCTTCACAATTCCCCAACAGGGTTTTGTTGCACCTAGACAAAGTTGGTAAGGATTCATAAAGTTACACTACACAGACCTTGATGCAGAATTTCAGCCACCATTTGTATTTGCTGAAGGGGGACTGGGTGGCTTACTACTGGCACGCAAAGGAAATTCAGAACTGTAATTCTTCCAAAGCTGTATGCTCCCAGGAACGATGCCAGCATTATATTACCTCCAGCTCGCACTAAAACAGTGTTCTGGCTTCAGCCTCTCCTTCTCTCATTGTACATGATTTTCCACATTCCGATGGTCAGTGGTGAGAAATACTACTGAAGCTCATCCCGTTCCTACCATGATCTAATCCCCAGGGAATTAATTACCAGCAAGGAAGAAGGAACGCTTGTCCAGATGACCTGAGAGAATAAATTTACTGCTGAGTGGCTCAGCTGTGCATTTAAGCATGGTTATGCACACACTCACACACACTTCAAAAGGTGTGAAGCTCTGGACCAGCAGTGGGAAGAAAACAGAGAGTGGGGAAGGGTACACAGAGGAGCCCCCATTTCTGTTCCTGTTGTAGATGCTACTGTGCTCTGCCATTTCTCCATTGGTGAAGCAATGGCCAGGTTGGAAGGGGAACAGCTGTGGGGCTGAAAATTGGGGGTGCACGGTAAAGAAGGACAGATACCTTCGTTCAAGCTTGATAGAAACATAGGGATTTGTAGTTCAGGGGAGGCCGCAGAGTTCTTTGGCTGAGAATTCTAAACGGCTCCCTACGAAGCACAGTATTCCACAGGATGTTTCCATGGCAGTTAAAGTGGAACGATAGCATAGGGATGGAAACGATATTGGGGGAAAAAATTGAAAAATCATCAAGAAATATATTTTTAGAATGTCAGAGAACTCAAAATACAGAGACTGATGAGAATGTGTGGAACTTGAAACTTATTTACATGTAGGTTTGGTTTTGTTTGCACAGAAAACATTTTTTGCCCAAAACTATTCCTCTGCAGGAAATATTGTTTTTTTGCACCAAATAAATAAATAAATAAATAAATAAATAAATAAATAAATAATTAATAAGAACAATCCATGTGCCAATTTTGCACATAGTAAACCCTCAAATAAAGCCTTTTCTGCACAGAAAATCGCATTTGAGCCATAGGAACTTACCCACATGAGGCAAGTAAATTGCAGTTACAGCCAAATAATTGCATCCCATAAATTGGAAACAATTTGAAGGTGCACAACAACAACGTCTTTGGCTAAGGACTTATAACATGACCTAGTTCCTCTTCTGTTGTTCTCCCAGTGGGGGTTCATTTGGAAAGTGTTTCTTTTACAAAGGAGGTCATTAATAGATTTTTTTGTGTGCTTATAAAATAAACACTTTCCAAATGGTCTCCCACTGGGAGAACAACAGAAAAGAAAATGACGTCATGTGCTATAAGTCCCAAATTGCTGTTCTCCCGCTGTAATTGCGATTTACCTGCATGTGATAAGCTTTAGAGAAAATGCTGTCTCCTGTGGGAAAAAAGGCTATTTTTTTTTTCTAAATGCAAAGCAGTGTAAATTTTACCCAGAACAAGTATACCAAGCCACAAGCGGGCTTTAAAAACTTCATAGGTTCTGAAGACATTCTTGCAGCAGGAAGAAAATTGCTAAAATTACTCATGGTTCCCTCAAGAAGAAAATCAGCAAAGAATTATATCCCTAACTATAATTGTTTAGTGTGAAAGGGCCCCAGAAGACTTGTGTCATTAGCCAAAGTCTATGAAGCTCCAGAATGGGATGTTTCTGGTTGAAAACAAATCACAGGATCTTGGGCAGGCATGGGCATCTATTCTTAGGAGCTGGGCCAGTTTTCCCCATTTCTCCTCCAAGAGAAAGCATGCCCTCATTTTCAGCCAAAAATCAGCAGAAAATCACAGTTCGAAGTCATTTCTGTTTGCAGTTCATGGGCTCTGGGGGCAGAGTTGGAGCTCCTGGAAGCCTCCAGGAATAGCAACTGATTTTTTTTCAGGGATTTCTAGAGATGTAATAATGCTTAGGGAGAGCAGTGATTTGACTGTCACACTACGACTCTGAAGACCAGAGATCAATCTTCTCAGTTGGCCATGTAAACCCACTGTATGACCTTGGGGTTGCCACACTCTCTCAGGCCCAGAAAACCCCATGGTTAGGTTCACATTAGGATTGCCATAAGTTGGAAATGACTTGGAAGCACACAGCAATTTATGCTTAGAAATATAAGCCATTTCCTCACTAGACATTTATAGTGCTATTATTCTACTTTCAATAGCCTATGGAATCCTGGAGTTTGCAGTTTCGGGAGGGGCCGGCTGGCCCCTCCAGAAACTGCAAACTCCAGGATTCCATAGGGTGTTGAAAGTGGAATAATAGTGCTATAAACGTCTAGTGCAGAAATGGCCATAGACTGGAATTAACATGGCCTTAGTCTTCATGAGCATGTACATATGCAGGAAATAGAACTGAGTAGCTACATAAGGTCCATTATATTGCAACATACAAACATCTACTGACCAGTGGCAGACAGCCTGATGCTCAAGGGGCACTGATGTTCATCAGGGGAAACTCCCCAATATGTGCCAAGATACTGCCTAAGTACCACTGGAACATAGCGGGAGTGCCCACTGAGCATCAGAAGTGCCCAATGGACATCAAAGTCCCCTTGCCTAGATGTTCATCTGTGCAATTCACCAACGGGGTTTTCTTGCATTTCTGTGATGCAGCTTTGAATTCATAAAGCTACCAAGTGAAGGCTGTAAAAGAGGACCTCAGCTGTTATAAATATTTCTGTTTTCCAAGAAATAGCTGCAACTATGTTCAACACAGGTAGCCAGGGTAGAGTATTGATTTGAGCCTTGGACTATGACCCTGGAGGCCAGGGTTCGATTCTCCACTTGGCCATGGAAACCCACTGGGTGACAATGGGCACGTCACACACTCTCAGCCCTAGAAAACCTCATGACAGGGTCACCTTAGTGCCATCATAGATCAGAAATGACTTGAAGGCACACAATAGCAGCATGCTCAACACAGCCAAGATTGTGCCAATAGCTATTGAAAGTAGTCAGTTTAGAGCTGTGGCATGATATTTCCAATATTTTTATCTATACAATGTTAGATCAGAGTAAGGAGTCAAGACAGAATGTGAATCCAGGTACAAAAAAGAGGCCAGTTATAACCTTTCGGTCATGACAAATAGATCTCCCTGGCTTGGAGAGGAGTAATCATCAAGAAAAAGAAGGAGCAGATACCTAGCCTCAGTATGATGGGCTAAAGTCTGAAAGCCTGGCTGGATCTGAATGCAGAAAACCACAGTTGATGAGGAGTGGAAAGATGAAGTTGGGCTGATAGGTGTGCTGGGAATACAAAACTAATTTAGCAAAGGCATCCCACACTGCGAAGAACAAGGGAAGGTCAGACGTCTCTGTGGAGAAGAGGCCGGCTGCCTCAAAGGCAAGATCGGTCTGCATTTCTGTTTTCCTCAGCTGACCTCTCTTGATTCTCTCTAGCACCTCCAGGTCAAACCAGATATTAAGGAGAATGTGTATTCCCTGGGATTAACTTGCTTTCTCTCCCACAACAGGTTTTCCTCTAGAGTTATATGATTCAGTAACCAGATGTGCAAATTAAACATGTTTTGACATTCCAAAGGCTAGTCACAAAACACAGCATAGTAAATGCAGGGTGTGCAATTGAGGACAGCCACGTGCTAGGACAAACAGATGTCTTTCACCACTTTCTGGATCACATCATCTAAATGCATGCAAAACATACTAGCTGGCTTGACTCTAAGTGGGAGGAACCTAGGTGCTTTGATTTTCCACTTGGGCCATTTCCACACTACGCCGTTCTAGTGCTATGATTCCACTTTCAACCTCCTTTGGAATTCTGAGATGTGCAGTTTAGGGAGGGGCCTTTAGAATTCTCAGCCAGGGAACTCATTGGCCTCAGTAAACTACAAACCCCAGAATCCCCCCAAGGATGTTGAAAGTGGAATAATAGCACTAGAACAGTGCAGTGTGGAAAGGCCCTATGACTCTGGAGACCAGCATTCAACTCCCCGCTCAGCCTTGGAAACCCAGTGTCTGAGCCTGGGCAAGTCACACTCTCTCAGCCTCAGAGGGAGGCAGAGGCAAACCACCTTCGAACAAATCTGGCCAGCAGATTTGCCTTAGGTTGCCATAAGTCAGAAATAACTTGAAGGCTCACAACAAGAATGCCACGGACAGGGTGCCAGCCCAATTTTTCTGCATCACTCAGCCTAATGATAGGGCTGGACCTGATCACTCCAACGCCACCCTCTCCCCCAAAATATCTGAAATGAAGTACCTGGACTGGGTGTGCAAAACCTTTGAATTCACCTCTACTGATGAACTTCATCCAGAGCTGAGTAAATATTACCATTTTTCAAACTTCTGCAAGGAGGGACAGGAGATTTCTGGCAGCTCTCCCACACGGGTTCTGCCAAGTTGTCCATCATGCTAGTGAACAAAGCCAAGACAATCTCCCCTTGCTCAGCAATGAAAGAGAAATGCTTTATTCCTGCTGTCAGGTTGCAAAGAAATTAACAGATTAATCTATACCTGACGTTTCTTTAAAAAATGGATTCCTTTTATCTGGAGCTGATGGGATGAGGAGGGGTAAAATGACCTGGGCAATCTAATGTAAGAAAAAAAGTCCCATGGTCTTAAGTGAATGATCTTTTGAGTGCCCACATATGTTCCCGTCTTTTGAAAGATGCTCCGGGTTGCAGGACTAAAATCACTCGGCAAGGAGACAAGGAAAGACTTTGCAACTTCCTGCAAAGATCAGAAGAGCTGGGCCAGAGCTATTCTAGCTAAGGGCAAAATAGCTTAGGCAAAGCGACTTTTTAAATTAGAACTCCCAGGACCATGCTGGCTGCAGGATGCTGGGAGCTGCAGTCTAACAAAGAAACATTTCCAAACATTTCTTGATTTATGCAGCTTCTTGATCTATCCAAAAGCTATCCTGGTTCATCCAGTAGCTCCAATGAGGATACAGTTCCCTTGTTGCAACAGCAGTGCTGGCTGCCAGTTCATTTCTGGGCATAATTCAATGTGCTGGTTAGAGCTCTACATGGCTCATGCCCAGGTTATCCAAAAGACCATGTTCTCCCATATAAGTCTGGTCATGCTCTGAGATCCTCTGTGGAGGGATCTGTCCCATCACCCTCTCGGTACATCTGGTGGGAACGCAGGAGAAGGCCTTCTTGGTGGCCGCTCCCAGGCTTTGCAACTCCCTTGCAAGAGATGCCATATTTTCCTTCATTCCTCTTTGGTGGCCATGGTTCCAGGAAGCAGAACGGACATACCCAATTCGTTAGGAACTTCCGCAGTTAATCCTCTGCTGTCCCACTTTCTCAGCTGCTTTTAGACTGTCCTGTTTTTCTCTCCTCCTCCCACTTTCATCCTTCATCACATTCATTTATTCTTGCCAACTGAGTTCAAAGTGCAAAAGTACATTGCACTCAGTTAACTCAGCAGGAGGGAGAGGAAACAAAGGGACAGAGTTTTGCCCTACTTAAACTCAGTATATAAATGCCAGGGTTTCTCTGCTTAAAATTGTAGTTTTTTGGGGATCTTCCTCATTAATAACATTTGCCTTCTTCTTGTCTGGCCACACCCTTTTGACCACCTTGTGCAATAGCTGGGCTGCACATGTCCTGATTTTCATCTGTGAAATATTGGAGGACAGGCTAGTGGTCCGTAAATTGTGATTTGGAGTGACAAGAGACTGGGGCCATTTCCACATTAGACAGTTATAGTGCTATTATTCCACTTTCAACATCCTATGAGATCCTGGGTTTGCAGTTTAGTGAGGGGCCTTTAGGATCCTCTGCTATAGAGCTCTTCGGCCCCAGGAAACTACAAACCCCAGAATGCCACAGGAGGTTGAAAGTAGAATAATAGCACTATAACAGTCTAGTGCAGAAATGGCCTGGATTTCTAATAGGTTCAGGAAGCTGAAGACATGAGTGGCTGACTCAAGCCCAAGCCCTAACTGTAAACCTAATTTTAACCCTCAATACATTAGAATTTCCCCTGGGAAATTCCAGAAAACCCTCCAGAACTCACTCCAGTTTTTTGAATCCAGCTGGGTGGGGGTTAATGCT